>CM076926.1:14321950-14921950 GCA_039566165.1 Maruca vitrata
CAAATAGGATACAATTTTTGGTTGCAGAAATGTAGAGTGATTGAGGTATTATTTTGGAGTATAATAAGAAACAGATATATTGAATAACGCACCCAGACACGAAGTTAACACCGATGTTTGCCACACCATTTTAGAACTATAGATAGTGAGCCTGGGTCACTAACTACAGTCATTAAAATGTGATGAATGATTCTTGAGATTTATACATCAAACGATATAAGAATACATCATATATGTCGCTTTGTTCATCACGATTCCTCTTTATGCCATTTTGATCCTCTCAGAATCATAATGGCGTAAATAGTTAATTATACGCATATCATAATCCGATGTGTCTCATTTTCTATCACATTCCACGTTCACATTCACATTGCATAGATTAGATAACGTTAAGTTCTATTGCAACATAACCACAAGATATTAGCTATATTTAATAAGATAAGATAACTGCCTCGTTGGTCTATTGGTAGCAAGCGCTGCGTAAGGATCGAAAGGTCCCCGGTTCGAGACCGGGGTTGGGCAAAACTTGTGTGAGTTTTTCTGTAAAGAAATTACTCGGCCCGAAGTAAGGAAGTTTGCGGTTGCACGCCCGTGCCTCAGAAAGCACGTTAAGCACGGTGATCCTTCGCCCGATCTCTCATTGGTCATGTCGGATTGCCGTCTCACCGAACTATGGGAGTAAGGGAACAGAGAGTGAACCTGTGTTTCCGCGCACACTTGTGCACTATAATATGTCCTGCGCACTGCAACGGCTGATCTTAATTGAGAATTAGCTGAATTAGATGCCTATTATTTAAGTTACTAATAAATCTAAAATCTCCATGTACAAAAAATTTATTTTTTTTAGTTATTTTCAAATACCATCATAACACAAGAAAAATTCGGCAAAGTAAGTTGAGACCACTTTCAGAAAAAAAACTTGAAACAAGAAAAAGGGTTTACCTCTACAAACATACGAAATTCCATATCCCCAAAAAACATAGTTTAATATAATAAGGGAATGTTTCTCGAGCTCATATGCTCGGCTTTCACAAAGAGTTACCCTGCAACATTTTCCTGGTTTCAAATTCCTTTCAATCATCTTGCGTTTGAGCGTCGCAAAAATCTTTCCTTGAAGAATAAGCTCGGAGCATAAGACATGTTCGAAGCTTTAACGGTGTAGGAAAACATCGTGAGGAAACCTGCACACCTACGAAGAAATTCTTAGGTTGTGTAGTCAACCAACCCGCACTTGGCCAGTGTGGTTGACTAAAGCCTTATGGCCCTAATTAAAGCTAGGCCCGTGCCCCAGTAGTGGGGATTACATGGGCTGATGATGATGCTATCATCATCAGCAAGCTAGTCTTATTATGACTAAACTTCGTCGCTCTCTCTCCTGGTTAAAAGGATAAGGGTTCCTTTGTCCTTTTAACTTTCAATAATTTTTATGAGACTTTTAGTATCGTATTTTATGTCATCTTGCATTTTTTAAGTGATGCATTTTCATTTGGCACTAACAGTGGCTTTAATAATTAACTACATGGCAATTTTACTTGTCACGAGCTTTATATTTAATCGTCAGCGCATATATCAAGCCTAAGTCCTATATCTAATTAAGGTAATTTTTTTAAATTTACTGGAATAATCTTGTTCATCCTAAACTTAGGTCAATAATAACTGTCAATATTATGACGAACATACAAGAAGTTGAAAGTGCTCCTAGAGTCCAGGGAATATAAGAGTGGAAATTGGACCACCGACTGTTCAATAACATAGATAGAACCAGTGAAGCTTCCGAATTGTATAACAACAACTACAAGCCGGCAAGTAGTAAACTAAAAGTTTTAGTATTCCATTAACATAACATGTACATAGGCTGGATTCCCCAATACAAGTTACCTGCCACTCAAG
Source organism: Maruca vitrata (assembly GCA_039566165.1). NCBI lineage: Eukaryota > Metazoa > Arthropoda > Insecta > Lepidoptera > Crambidae > Maruca > Maruca vitrata. Next base: position 14,323,841 of record CM076926.1, read on the forward strand.
CTACCGGTGGCAAGATCTTATTTATTTAAAGGTACCCACAATACTCGACGTAGGCCCGGGGCTGCACTATAAATAGCTGCGGAGGCTTCAAATCTCTCTGTATACTGTGTATACTAGTGTTTCGGGGAAATTCGTGCTTCGGACTTTCGGAAGGTATGATATATGGGATATTTTTTGCGGATTCCAATGCCTTGTGGGTCGATTTTTGTTCAGGACATGAAAAGGCTTCAAATATCGGTCGGATACTGTTAATATACAGGGTGTCCCAAAAAGTAGTGTCAAGCGGAAGTCCTGAGATAGAACACCCTGTTCTCAAAAGTTTAGAAAAAAAATCATAACTCGAAAACTATTAAAAATCGCGGAACATCCCCCATGTATGTATGTTTCGGATGCCCCATGGGGCTATGTCATGACTTCCGCTTGACACTATTTTTTGGGACAGCCTGTATAATATAGTTATGCACATAACCTTCTTCTTCTTATCGAATGGTTGATGAACAACCTGGTGTCAGAGTTTTTAAACCGCCCGTAGGCCTCTGACATGACTTTACACACCATTGAATATTTTCTCAGGTGTGCTGGTTTCCTCGCGATGTTTTCCTTCACTGTTAAAGCGTCGAATGATGGTACATATGAATCTCAAATTTGAAAAACAAATTGGTACCTGGCGGGGTTTGAACTGGCGACCTGGCGACAAGCCGTTGCTTGCCATGCGAGAGGTCGCCAGTGCGTCGATGGCCGAGTGGTTAACCACTCGGCCGTCGACGCTCATGTACATAGTAAAAATATAATTATGACATAGCTTTCCCTTCATTTAATCATTATTGTCCTGTCCTTGTCCCACGCTAAGTGGGGTCGGACATGTGTTTGGTTCAACTCAGGTCTATCATTCGTCAATTCTATGTCTTCGCCTTTCACTCCCATAATATCATCTCTCACGTAATTCATCCATGTCTTCTTCAGCCTTCCTCTGCTATTACTGTCATTCACATTCATCCTCTTCTAGTAATATGGTTTATCTTTTATTTAATATCCAATTAGAATGAGCGAGGTGTCAATCCGCTCGGTATCCTAGAAAGCTTTTTTTTTACGGAGTTGCTATCTCTTTTGTACAGATTTTTAAAATTTTGCTCTACATCTTAAAGCAATACTAATCTAAGAAACTATTAATTAAACACTCCTTATTGTTGTTAATAAATGTAATTCCTTTTTAATTTTCCCTAAGTTACAACAATGGTTTATCGCTTCCCATCCCGGTGCGATTTCTCCAGAGACCAAAACTATTTTCCCGAAACGCGAACGTCGAATAATGAAATATCCCCTTTATGGGCAGTAATCATTCTGCCCCAATGATGATGGCAGGGAATGGTTCGGCTGTGAAACTATATGAGGCGATGTAAGGATATGAATCATAAAAATAAAATAACATTTCTTCTATTGCTTTTATTCTCGTTGTTAAAGGTGGCCATGAACTTGAGTTTGGCGGTTTGGTTTTATAATGGGCTGTATAACTTGAGCTACAAGTACTTTTGATGTTAGATTGTAATCAGAAATGTTATAATATGATGTGTATCAAGTAAGCGTAGTTATATATAGCATCTCTAACCTCAACGGTGGTGACGTGACCTTTATAACCTAGCACTTGACTAACGAGAATTCCTTATCTCCTAAATAGCAATAAAGTGCTTTAATATGGAGAGCTTTGCTCAGCGTTTACTCACAAACACGCCAATAGATTTAGGAATTTATATCAAAAGTTTTTAGAAAATCGGGTAAAATATCGTCTTCCTTTGAAATAGAGATAGATGTAAGTTTAGAATTATTTCTATTATCTCATTTGACGGATAAGTAAATTAACCAATAAATTTAAAAAAAACACGTTTATTGTAGGCCGTCTTTAACATTTTATCTTTTAAAATGTTTAGTTTAACTTTGTTTATATCGCGGCAAATACATAATTTGTGTAAATTTCATCTTTCTAGCTATCACGGTAAATGAGATACAGCTTGGAGACAGACAGACGGACAGACGGACCTTAATAATAGGGTCCCGTTTTTATCTTTTACGTATGGAACCCTAAATAAACATATAGGTACAACTGTAAATCCACCTCTGGTAAAAACTGTTCACATTGTTGCCACTACTTTACTCCTAGTCATCCACATAAGCGTAGGTGACACATAAAATGTTCTCACAGCTGTAATCCTGAAAAATGGAGGAGTGAGCAAAAACTCGTATGAATGTTATTTGCATAGAGACGACGTTACGAGCTAGCCATGTGGATTTCATGTCTTTTTGTTTGGGATGAGTGTGGGGGTGGAGGATTACTGTTATCTAGGTTAGGTACACATCAATTGTACGTTTTTGATTAAAGTTAACTCCATATGGGAGTAATCATATAAGCTGCAAACTGAAAATTGAACGAACTAATCTCAGAAACTACTGGTCCGTATTGAAAAAATCTTTATATGTTGGATAGTACATTTATCAAGGAAGGTGTAGTGTATTGACAAGCACAAACTTGTCTCGTGCGCATACGTCACGCGCGGCGGAAAAAGACGATTCAGTTAGTGTCCGACCGGCCCGCTACGGGGGCAGTGATGGTGCGTTGTCGAGCCAATATTAGGCGTGCTTAGTCAGTAGTATAGTGCAATACACAGGACACTACAGAAGGCTTTGTAAAATATCACGCTGAAACCAAAAGAAGCAAAGAAACAGTGGAAAATGTGCAAAAAACGGAGGAAACGCGGACGAAGTCGCTGACACGGCTAGTAAATGTTATACACCGTCAAATTTTGGTGGTGGTTTTCCCGCAGTAAAATTATTCTATCTTAGTGGTAAAAAAGATTTGTGCAGTTTATTTTATTAATTGTAAGATTTTAGACTTTCGCGTTCCATTACACTAAATATTTTTCCATTACACTAAACACCAATCGTGGTCGCGACCACGATTGGTGTAACCCAGTCGAAACGTCGGGCAGTAAGTAGCTATGTATTTTGCTACTCCTAATAACGTGTGTAGACCCATAAAGACAAATATTTAGTATTTTATTAATTTTTATAAATACCGGTTTTACAAAAGGGATAAACGAAACTCGAAAGCACGCTTGAACCCCTTTATTATATTGGGCGTAGAGCTTGCTTTAGCTTTTATCAATTTCATGCAGAAATCCATACCTGATTACGTCACGTCACTTAAAAGAACTATCGCTTATCACAATTTCGAGTAAGATGTCTATTTTATGAAAATTTGTAAAAAATATTTTTTACGCAATAACTAGCATGATTCGATAGTACTTACTACTAAAAGTAAATCGTTCTGCTACGGGCAAACAACCACTAAAATTTCACGGCGTATAACTATTGGTACAGTTGTACACTATTTTACGTTTCCACACAAGTTTTGGTACATGTGCCAACTTAGAAGCGCTGATGACACGTTCATGAATGCTAGCAGGGACAATGCGACGGGACTCCAGACTAAACTAGGTCATACACCGTATAGGACGGACTCGCAGACACTCCAGTGTTCCTCTTTAGTGTTCTATTTGCAGTCGACCATGGAAGTACTTGCAATTGTGACCCTAAAACTATATTTGAAGGGCCTCAGTATCGGTTTACTGAATCATAGCGTAAGAGTAAGCGAAATTAGTGCAATAATAACAACGGAAGATATTGTTGCGGGAACGGGGTACGTTTAATTCAAGATACGCCAAAAGTCACCAAAAGACAATTAATTTATTTATCGACTAACAATTACACAATTAAACACTTAAAAACACAATTAAAAACACTTAATTACAACACTAAACACGGAACACTAAATTACACTAAAGCACTGAATCACACTAAAACACTGAATTTCACTGACTATTCGCAGGTAACGCACTCGATCACTTCTAGTTCGCAGGAGACTGATTCGCTTCGCTTTCCAAATCGGAACTGTCCCGTCGCGTCGTACATCCCGCTTTTATACCCAGTGAGGACGCAGCTCTTCGCGTGGCGTCGAGAATCTTCTCGCGGGGATCGAAATTTCTAGAACTCGCTGGAGTTCGCTCCGACCGACCAGAGTGTGTGACGTAGTATCGTGCAAGCGAATATAGACCTTATCCATACGACGATAAGACTAATTTCGCTTGCACGGTCTCTCAAGGTCGTAGTATTATTATTACTTTAGAATACTCTAGAGCTCGCTACAACCTACCAGAGTGTGTAGCGTAGTATCGTGCAAGCGAGTATAGACCTTATCCATACGACGATAAGACTAATTCCGCTTGCACGGTCTCTCGTGGTCGTAACATTATCCCCTCTTAGTCATGCTCGTCCCGAGCATCATTTGACCCATGGTAACGAGCCAATCGATCAATGTGAACAATTTTCGGCTTGCCTCTTGTCCCTTGTTTGATCCGATAGGTTAAGTCGTTCAGCCTAGTGATGATCTTGTATGGTCCTTCCCACCTTGGCTGGAACTTCGGTGATTTGCCCTTCTTCCTGAGTGGGTTGTGTAACCAAACCAGACTCCCTTCATCGAAACCGTCGGTGTTGGCTTTGCGGTCGTAACGGGTTTTCATTCTTTCGCTGGATTTTAGACTGCAGTCTCTGACGAGAGCATGTACTTCATCCAGGCGCTTCTGTAGGTCAGCCGCATATTCGGTTACTGGTTTCGGAGCTTCTGGCGGTGTCCCAGTCAACGCGTCTACCGGAAGCCGCATTTCTCTACCGAAGTTTACCATTGCTGGGGTTGCGCTGGTGCTATCGTGGATCGCAGATCGGTAGGACAGCAAGAAAAGCGGTATGTACTGGTCCCAGTCTCGTTGATGCTCGTCCACAACTTTGGCCAAGTGGTTTTCCAACGTTTGGTTGAATCTCTCGACCATGCCATCGGATTGCGGGTGTGCTGGTGTAGTACGGGTCTTATGCATACCCAACAGTTGACAGACCTCCTGGAACAGTGCTGACTCAAAGTTTCTTCCTTGGTCAGAATGTATCTCAAGAGGCACACCAAATCGGCAAATTACCTCGTGGACTAACTTCTTGGCGACCGTCTTTGCTTCTTGATTAGGTGTAGCGAAGACTTCAGGCCACTTAGTGAAGTAATCTTGGACCACAATGATGTACTTGTTTCCCTCATCGGATTCTGGAAAGGGGCCAGCTACATCTACTGCGATTCTTTCCCATGGAGCGCCGACGTTGTACAGCTTGAGTTTGCCCTTACTTCTGGTTTGTGGGCCCTTTACTGATGCGCAAGTCGTACATTTCTTGCACCAGTCTTCGACGTCCTCCCGACAGTGTATCCAGTAGAACCTCTGTCTCAGCTTCTCTAGGGTCTTCTTCACGCCTAAATGTCCCCCGGATACCCCATCGTGTATGTACCTCAGTAGAGAAGCAACCTGTTTACGGGGTACAATCAGCTGTAGTGTCGTTTGATCCCCTTTTGGTGTTTCCCATTTCCTGAAGAGTACTCCATCCTTAATCTCCAAACTGTCCCATTGTGCCCAGTAACTTTTCGTGATGGGGCTTGATGATGCTACATGGCTCCAAGAAGGTTTTTGACCTACTTCTTTCCATTCAAATATTTTCCTCAGGTCACTATCCTCTTTTTGAGCCTTTTTGATAGCGTCTTCGCTCCATTCATTATCAAGTCCCTGGGTGGTAATCATCCGGACTTCTTCTTTAGTCTCCGTCTTAGAACAATGACTGCAGGCCACAGGACAAGGTCTCCTTGATAGGGCATCGGCATTCAAATGCGTTCTACCACTCCGATGTTCTGTTGTGAAGTTGTACTCCTGTAGCTGCTCTAACCACCGCGCCACTTGTCCTTCAGGGTTCTTAAACTGCAAGAGCCATTTTAACGCAGCATGATCTGTCCGCAGGGTAAACTGTCTTCCAACGAGGTACTTGTTGAAATGCTGTAGAGTCTTCACTACCGCCAACAGTTCCTTACGAGTCACACAGTAGTTCCTTTCAGGTTTTGAAAGTGACTTACTGAAATAGGCGATCACGACTTCCCGTTCACCTTGCTCTTGCGACAGAACTCCGCCTATGCCAGTATTGCTGGCATCAGTGTCCACAATAAACCTTCCTTCTCTGTTCGGGTAGCCAAGTATAGGACTGGTGCAGAGGTGTTCTTTTAATCTGACGAAGGCTTGATCACATTCCGAGTCCCAGGCGAATACTCGTTTATCTTCCGTGAGCCGATGAAGAGGTTTCGCTATATCAGAGAAGTTCTTTACAAAGCGCCGGTAGTATGCGCATAAACCCAAAAATGATCTCACGTCGGTCTTGTTAGCTGGTACAGGCCATTCTTGGACAGCTTTTATCTTCTCTGGGTCGGTCCTTACACCTTTCGATGAAATAATGTGGCCTAAGTAGGCGACTTCTTCCTTGAAAAACGTGCATTTCTTTGGGCTGAGTCTCAAGTTTGCTTCTCGTATTCTGGTGAAAACCTTCCTCAGGTTACTGACATGCTCTGTGAAATTTCGACCCATGACAATGATGTCATCCAGATAGACCAGGCATGCATCACCCAGAAGTCCAACCAGTACTCTTTCCATCAACCGCTCGAATGTCGCCGGAGCGTTGCAAAGTCCAAAGGGCATGACGTTGAACTGCCACAGTCCATTCCTAGTTCCGGTCGTAAATGCCGTCTTCTCTTTGTCTACTGGATGGATGTCAACTTGCCAGTACCCACTCTTAAGGTCCACTGTTGAGAACCACTTCATGCCGCTCAACATGTCCAGTGTGTCGTCTATACGGGGCAGAGGGTAGCTGTCCTTCTTCGTTGCATTATGCAACAACCGGTAGTCCACACAAAACCTGGTGCTGCCGTCCTTCTTCTTTACCAGGACTACTGGCGAAGACCACGGGCTTGTTGAAGGTTCTATGATGCGGTTCTTCTGCATCTCAGCAACCATGTCTGCTACCTCCTTCTCTTTGGCAAATGGAAGGCGTCTAGGCCGCTGCTTTATTGGTGGCGCGTCTCCCGTGTCTATTCTGTGTTTAACGAGACCTGTCCTGCCCAAATCATGGTCACCCTTCGAAAATATGTCGTTGAAATCTAGCAACAACATTTTAGCTTGCTCAAGTTCCCGCTCAGATAGCTTGTCCTTACAATTTGCTAGGAGCGGCGTGACGTCATCTCGTTGACAGGATTCCGGTTCCCGGGCCCTTTTCAGCCTTCTGATGGATTGACCTGCATCGCACCGTCCGATGACACAGTTTCTTCGTAGCTGCACTTCATCTCCGCTAAGATTGATGACTCGCACCAGCGCTCCTTTTCCGGTCATGGCCAGAGTTCTTGCTGTGATCCAACTCGGATGGTCGCCGCAGTTTTCTATGACGACGCTTCGCCCTTGACACACAGTGTAAGGGAATCTAACTTTGACCAGAGTTTCAGATCTCGGCGGTAGGGCCCTCTTTTCCAGGCAGTAAACTGCGCATGATCTTGCTCCTCTAGGAATACTTCTTGTTCGGGGAAACTAAGTACTCCTTTAGCGACGTCTACCACACACTTCTGGTCTCTTAAAAAGTCCAATCCGATGATGCAATCGTCCGTGATGTCTGCTATGAGTACACCGTATTCAAAGGTCTGTTCTCCAATGGTTATCCTCGCCATCGTCTCACCGAAGACGGTAACTGGCTGGCCTGTTGCTGTTTGAAGCTGAACGGATGGTCTCTGATTCCACATAATAGTCCTTTTCAATAGCTCCGGACGCACTATTGTTCTTGAAGCACCGGTGTCAATAGTAAAGTGACACGTTACTCTGTTCAGCTGTCCAACCACTGTAAGGTTGTTCCCATTACCAATTTGTGAAACAGTGATGGTAGGGGCCCGATGTTGATCAGCCAGCGCCCGCCCCACGGCCCTGGCTCCTTCTAACGACAGCTCTTCTGCATCCACTTGTGTAAAGGACGCTACTGTCGTTCTACGTGGCCATCTTCGCTTGGGGCAACTACTCCGAATATGGCCCCTCTCGCCGCAGCCATAGCACATCGGACCCAAAGAAGGTTTTTCCTTCACCACAACCTCCCGAAGTCGTTGAGTTCTAGCGTCTTGACGCACGGCTTCCACCTCCAAAGCATGGGCTAGAGCTTCCTGTAAGGTCTGATGATGGCTCAATTTCACGGTGTGTCTGACGTCTGCGTCTCTAATTCCATCACAGAAAGCTTGCGGGATCATTGATTCCACCATTGTCGGGCATGACACGTACGCACGTCTGACTAGCCTTTCGATTTCCGTAGCCCATTGCTGCAGACTCTCACCAGGCTTCTGCTGTCGATCGCGGAGTTGTGCTCTATACGCGTGTTCCAGGTGTTTGTCGCTGTACCTGCCTTCTAGTGCTCTTTGAAGAGCACCTAAAGTTCTGTTATCCGAAGGCAGGTTTTCCAACGTGAGCAGGGCATCTCCACGAAGAGCCAGAGTCAGAGCTATCAAGGACTCTTCCTCGTTCCACCCCTTTCCTTTAGCCACCGTCTCGAACTGATACCAAAATGCTGCCCAAGACGTCGTTCCATCGAAGTGGGGTACTTCGATTTTCGGAGAATCCGACACTACCGTACCACCCCGGGTCACCACTCTTGCCATCTTGGTATGCAGTTGTCGCATCTCAGCATCCACCTGACTCAGACGATCCTCGTGTTGGGTGAATCGGTCTTCATGTTGGATGAATCGATCTTCATGTTGGGTGAATCGATCTTCATGTTGGATGAGTCGATCTTCGTGTTGGGTGAGTCGATCTTCGTGTTGGGTCTTGACGCTTAGCACATCATCTTTGAGAGCACCAATCTGCTTTTCTAATACTTCGTGCTTCTTCTCAATAGCCCCCAACAAACTCTTGCTTAGCTCTTCCTGGCGAAGGTCTTGCTTTTCCTGGCGAAGGGCTTGTTCTTCCCTCAGCTTAGCAAATTGTGCTTCCTGGAAGTCGGGCTAGCTCCTCCTGGCGGCGTGCTTGCTCACGGGCTTGCTCCTCCTGGCGGCGGGCTTGTTCACGGGCTTGCTCCTCCTGGCGACGGGCTTGTGTCTGCAGCATTTTAAATAAGTCTGCAAGCTCCACAGGCCCAATTGATGTTTGAATTGATCCCTCCGTTGAAGAGCCTTCACCCTCTTGCAGGGCCGCGGTTTGACTCCTTGTTACTCGACCCTCACTGTCTTCTCGTGGTGTAAGAGGCATCTTGAATCCCACTTCTGACACCAATTGTTGCGGGAACGGGGTACGTTTAATTCAAGATACGCCAAAAGTCACCAAAAGACAATTAATTTATTTATCGACTAACAATTACACAATTAAACACTTAAAAACACAATTAAAAACACTTAATTACAACACTAAACACGGAACACTAAATTACACTAAAGCACTGAATCACACTAAAACACTGAATTTCACTGACTATTCGCAGGTAACGCACTCGATCACTTCTAGTTCGCAGGAGACTGATTCGCTTCGCTTTCCAAATCGGAACTGTCCCGTCGCGTCGTACATCCCGCTTTTATACCCAGTGAGGACGCAGCTCTTCGCGTGGCGTCGAGAATCTTCTCGCGGGGATCGAAATTTCTAGAACTCGCTGGAGTTCGCTCCGACCGACCAGAGTGTGTGACGTAGTATCGTGCAAGCGAATATAGACCTTATCCATACGACGATAAGACTAATTTCGCTTGCACGGTCTCTCAAGGTCGTAGTATTATTATTACTTTAGAATACTTCTAGAGCTCGCTACAACCTACCAGAGTGTGTAGCGTAGTATCGTGCAAGCGAGTATAGACCTTATCCATACGACGATAAGACTAATTCCGCTTGCACGGTCTCTCGTGGTCGTAACAATATTATCGACATCACTACATAGTATAAAAAAGTCTCTTCCCGCATCTGTCTGTATGCTTAAATCTTTAAAACTACATAATGGATTTTGATGCGTTTTTTTCATAGATGGAGGGATTTAAGAGGAAGGTTTTATGTGTAATATCCTGACGAAACGAGGGCGGGTCACTAGTTAGATCTACTCCTAGAATGTTTTATTAGATGATTTTTAGGATATTAGTGCTTTAAAAACTTGGATGCTGCTGTAATATTATGCATGTATCAGAACTTAGAATAAGTGATTTAGGGTTGTTATGTGTAATACATGTATTGTGGATGTATTCAATTAATCAATTTAAATAATAAATAAACTGAGTATTGACCAATAAAATAAATAATTAGAAGTCAACATCATGTACAATGACGTTCATCTTTATACGTTCATTTGTCCATGGCACTAGATTACATCGAAAAGTTAGTAAAAAAATATTTAAATGGATGTAACTTTTCCTTTACCGATCAGTTTATATACTTATTCATCCATCACATTATTACCTGATAAAAGATTTAACGTGGAAACTATCTGACTTTATACGCCTAAAAGGCGTCTTCATGTAGCTTGCGATGCATTTTTTACGCACGATAGTCACGCAAAAACTTACTTAGCAATTGCCGGCCTAAATTGTGATAGGAAGATAGAATGACCCCATTTTTAGATATTGGAGAGAAAAGCTTTTGATATATCCAGGCAGACCAATTGGTAATTTAGTTTTAGTTACGTTTTTTTACAGAAAAGCTTTTCGGTGGACTGTCTTTTATTATTCTTGTAAACATTGCACAAGTGGCACATCATTTTATTACTTATTTAACAACTAACTTTCCAGCTGTGACGCGTTCCGCATGAAGGTCATCTATCGCGTAAAACATTACCCCTTTCAGCATTGTCGGTTAAAAAGTCTATATCCAGCTTTGGCGTGAAAGCGCGAAAATAATTTATAATAATAGTTAGTTTGGATTAGTATTTCACACTTTTATTAAAGGTAAGCTTGTATCAACCAAAATCTAACGTGTAGATCTTATACACTTTGTAGGAAACCATTGTGAATTCTGCATATATTTTGGTATCGTTGTTTTTTGGTTATAATATTACCAAAATCGATTACGTACATGTCCAGTCATCTAGTTTAGGCTTGCCTTACTGAAGCCTAGTATATTCTGTGCGATTCCCTTCAATCTCAATTTTCCGAGCCAATAGCTATCGAGTGATGAGTCAGAGGACTCAGAGGTTAATGACGGTAAACGAATATGTTCAAGGTAAGATGTTAAGGCTTGGTTAACCAAGGTGTTAGACCGATTTCGGCTATGGCGGCCAATCTAAATGGAGATCAGTCAACTGCATAGGTGATAATTATAATGCACAAGTAGCCCAGTGAAAAAAGACTATTTGTAAAAAAAGGAACCGAGATATTCACGAAAATCCTAGAGTATTTTTTTAAACAGTATTTTTTGAACCTTCAATATCTTAAGACGCGGACACGATAGCGATAAAACAAAGGTTTGTACCAATTTCCAGCTATTATCTTTCTTTCCGAGGTGAAACCCCTAATATGACTGGGCTAAAGGGCGCAAAACATAAGTGCACTCTCTATTCGGTACATCCCGGCCAGTCAGTCGGTTAGGTCGGCAATCCGACATGACCTGTGAGATCTGTAGGGATCTGAGACTGTAGGATCACCGACTTAACGTCATTTACATGGGCATGGGCGTTCATCCGCTAACCTCCTTACTCTGGGCCGAGTAATTCGTAACACAAAAAATCTCACAAGTGATGGGCATTTTTGTATTTTGGTTATGTAGAATGGGTTCAATCAAGATAAATCATAATATATCGTTGAAAAGCTCTGCTCAAGTAAACGAAAAAGTTTAACGACGACCAACCTGTAGTAGTTTTACTTTAAAGTAGTCCATTTGTAATACACTCTTCGAAAACTATTTTAACAATGTAACGGAAACCTTCTCTAATCGGACAGTGAACTAGGATTAGCAAGTTATTCTTATTCTATACTATATTATAAAGAGAAAAGATTTGTATTTTTTTACGTAACTAATAAACTCAAAAACTACTGGACCAATTTCAAAAATTTTTCACTATTAGAAGCAGCATTATTAAGAAGTAACATAGGCATCTATACTATACTATATATATTATATAGTAATATCGCGCTAGGTCCTATAGTTGTGGAGCAGTAACCGAAAATGTTTCAAAAACGGGGAAAATTATCGTTTCTGAGGCCTTCCGTGGCGTGCGCTGAGCATATAGTTAAAGTTATACAAAAATGCTCAATGGATGTATTGTTAACATTATCTTTTAAAAAATCCGCGATAGCATAATGTCTACCTTTTATAGTTTACCCATAACATTCGTTTTAATGATATAGATGTTTGCTCCAAAGTAATGTCATTTTGGCGACGGGATTTCGAAGTAAATGGTTTAATAATAAAACGTAAAACTATGTAAAAATTTTAAGTCCCCCCGTGCAAAGCCGGGACGGGCCGCTAGTTCTATATGGTCCAAGATCCCAGAGCTGCCAGACATCACTTATTTTCTAATGGACAAAATATATACGATTGAGTAGTGTTGGGGTGTACTATCATCATATGACTAGTTGCTACCTTGACCAGACGGCCATTTTTCAGATATCAACCAATCAAGGTACATAGTAATACTGCTCACTTCACTTAAATTCTGATGGCTGATTTTAACATATATTTCACACAATATCATTAAAAATCAGGATTCATTACTCCCAGACACATGCGGTCGGCGGTTTTACCTTACAGACGCTTTAAAGCTATGAAAAAAATTTTACTTTTACTTATTTTCTGATGCTTGATTTTTATAATATGTTATTCAAACAACTAAAAAGTGTTCATATGACCGCAATAATTATAGAATTGTACCTTACAGAATATTTTATTAGAAAAACTTAACTAAATTCAATTTTTAAAAAAAATCTAAAACAGTTGGGTCTGGTGAATGTTTGGCCCCTTGGATCGGTCTGTCCGTTTGCAAAACGTTTTAAAATAGTTGTTTGAATAACATATATAAAAATCAAGCATCAGAAAATAAGTAAAATTAAGTAAAAGTAAAAATTTTTTCATAGCTTTAAAGCGTCTGTAAGGTAAAACCGCCGACCGCATGTGTCTGGGAGTAATGAATCCTGATTTTCAATGATATTGTGTGAAATATATGTTAAAATCAGCCATCAGAATTTAAGTGAGGTGAGCAGTGTTTCTATGTACCTTGATTGGTTGATATCTGAAAAATGGCCGTCTGGTCAAGGTAGCAACTAGTCATATGATGATAGTACACCCCACCACTACTCAATCGTATATATTTTGTCCATTAGAAAATAAGTGATGTCTGGCGGCTCTGGGATCTTCCTCTAATATAAAACTAACGATGTATCATTGTTTTTTATTAACTTGGGATTTGAAACTGACAGTTCGGTTTACACGCGGCACTTGCCATAAATAGACCAACGAGGCGGTCAATTTTAATTTGAGTACAATATCTAAGTTCCAACATAAGGCCTATATTGATACCTAATAGGGGTATTAGTGAAAAACCTAATCGATTTCCTCGCCAGATTTTAGACTTTTGCGTTCCATTACACTAAATATTTGTACCATAAAGGGGTCTACACGCGTTAATAGGAGTAGCAAATTACATAGCTACTTACAAAATCGACAAACGAACAAGTCCGCGGTGGCTGAGCACCTATTAGACATGGGTACTAATCACTGGATGGAGCTACATGACCCGAAGGTCCTCTCCACAGATCGTCACTATCATACAAGAATGGTGCGAGAAGCTATTGAAATAAAGAAGCACAAGAATTTCAATAGGGAAGATGGATTTAAATTATCGTCGGCATGGAATCCAGTGATTAATAAGTGCATACCGCGGAATGTTACGTCTAAAATCAACCCGGATGCAGTGAGTGTTGTGTGTCGGACTAATGTGGGTAGCTGTACTAATGACATTAGTGCTGGTTCGGGGGTGGATCAAGATATTCACAACCGTAATGGCAGACGAAGACGGGCAGCGCCAGTTCGCTCGCGACCACGATTGGTGTAACCCAGTCGAAACGTCGGGCAGTAAGTAGCTATGTAATTTGCTACTCCTATTAACGCGTGTAGACCCATAAAGACAAATATTTAGCGATTTCCTCGCCACCTAATGGACACATATCCGCTTCTGCATATCAATTATTCTGATTGTTCCCACACCGCAAATCGATAACGCTAATCGCCTAAATAAGGCATTGGTAATGTCGGTCAACTAAACCGTTCCAATTTATCAATTGGTTCAAACAACATAGGTTTATACGTATTGCGTAGCTAGGTCTACTATTCTCTACTATTTTCGACTGCCTCGTTGGTCTACTCGTAGCAAGCGCTGCGTAAGGACCGAGAGGTCCCCGTTCGAGGCCGGGGTCGGGCAAAATTTGTGTAAGTTTTTCTGTAAAGAAATTACTCAGCCCGGAGTCAGGAAGTTGCCGGATGCACGCCCAATAGGCGTCGCCCATGCCTGGGCAAAAGCACGTTAAGCCGGTGGTCCTGCGCCCGATCCCTCATTGATCATGTCGGATTACCGTCTCACCGAACTATAGTGAGGGAAAAGAGAGTGCACCAGTGTTTACGCGCATACTTGTGCACTATAAAATGTCCTGCGCACTTGGCTGATCTTAATTGAGATCGCCGTCATGGCCGGCCAAATCGATCGATCGCCTTATATATCTACTTTTTACTACGCAACATTAATAATAGCTTATAGGTGCCTACTTAGAAGACTTTTTGCTACGATCGAAGTGGCTGATAAGCTTAAAGAGGCCGATTCACAATGGTAAATGATGAGAAGACGGTTAACTATTGTTTATTCTTTGAGCAAACATTACACTCACATTAGATGTTGAACATTGTTTTTTAGAACGTTCTATTTTGAAAACTTTAGATTGTCTGTTGGCACATTATCGCCACCCCTGTCTCTGAACTAAATAAAGTTCCAATGTCAAATAACTTTAATGAATTGGGAAGTTTTAATTACTTCACAACTATCCTCTTTTAACTTCTACTCCTAAAATTTCAGCTCTGCAGTGGTTAGCCGTTTGGGCACATGTTGAGGGAGGATCGATCGATTAGTCGCTTCAATGCTGTAAGCGTTTATTTTCTTTTGTTCTTTTGGAATACTTTCGTTTTTATAATGATTTTCTACTATCATCATTATCATCATCATTCTCCTGCCCTTGTCCCACGTTAAGGGGGGTCGGTGTAACATGTATACTTCTTCCAATCGGGCCTGTCATTTATTTCTTTCTACTACGTGGTCTTTAAATCTGTTTCAAAGGTTCTATGCTACTAGTAACTTTTATGATTCCGTAACCCAGGGGTTAAAAATGTACCTTATTACTGAGACTTGACTGTCCGTCCGTCTGTCACCAGGCTGTATATCAAGAAGCGCAGTAGCTACAGTTGAAATATTCACAAATAATGTTTTATCATAAGAGTAAATACAAAGAAGTAAATAAAACGAATATTTGATTTAAAGTCCCATACGAAAAAACGTATATTTACAATATTGCTACGGAACTCTTCGTGCGCGAGTCCGACTCGAATATAGCCGGTTTTTAACCACAAATCCATCACAAACATACAGATTCGTGGAAGACACAAAACAGATGTTCCCAAAACGCCGACGCAACTTACTTTGTCCCTATTTAGAGTCCCGAGGTGCCCATCTCCGTAAACGTCGGCACAATCCCGCTACTCACAGGTACCCCCTCTTAAGTGCTCACTTGCCACTTAAGCATACATGGATGACCTACTTTGCAATTCTTTATAGCGTGGAAACCTTTGATGAAACACAAAGGAACTTCTTTGTAGATTTAATATTGTTCGTGCAGTGTTTGAGACGGATAAAGTGATGCTAGTTCAATAGGTTCTGATGTGGTTAAGGTTATATGTGATAATCGGTTCAAAAGAGTAACTAGCGAGTTTCTTGCCGGTGTCATCTCAGTAGAATCAGCTTTTCGAACCGGTGATAGAATCACTTATCTTTTACTTATTTCATTACTGTAATGACGATTTATAAGTGCGTGTAAATGCCTATATAAATAAGGAAATTTTGACTTTGACTTTGTTCGGCTTTGCATGGACGGACTATATTGACTAGATTTTGCTAATGGGCACAGGATTATCCTAGCTTAGGCTCTAGTCCTTCCAAATATTACGTGTTTTACCACCTTCCAACTTATTCAATTCCAAAAGTGTTCTTCTCATTTCCTACCCTTTCCTTCTTGTATAGATTCTCATAATGTAAGACACTATTATTGGGTGAAAGCAGTGTTTTGGTGGAAAATAAACAAAATTTTATCATATTTTATTTATATTATATTATACAGAAGAGATTGATGGATGTGAAAGAAGCGAAAGAATTATTTCAGGACCGTAGGATATGGCAGTGATCTCTGCCTACCCCTCTGTGGGTGATTTCATGAATGTATGTGTGTATGCACAGCATATTAAAAATGTCCATTGTTTATAGACGTGAATAGAAGTTTCAAGCGATTAAGTTACAATTTGGAGGACTATAGCCTACTAGCGACCACGCTGGCTAGACGGGTTGGCCCAGGTTTTTGTTTCGAGTTTTCTTTCTCTGGCACTAGATGGTGTTGTGCGTTTGTCTTCTAGGCATCTTACGACTCCCTGAGATGAAGAAGGGATGGTGACATTTGTATTCTTAACCCCACATAGCAAATCTGCTATGCTATAGTTCAGCTAACGAGAAGCTTAAATCAGCAATCTAGTTGATGGTTAGTTAAACCTGATTCCACATGACGCCTTTGTATCATTGTTAAGTAATCGTTAGCTGACGACAGCCAAATAGGCTCAAAACGGGCTCATACATTTTGAAACATGTCCGGAAGAGATGTATGGGGTCGTTTGGAGATTAGGTACCTACTCTATTTAGGTACCGTACCCAACATACCTTGGCTAAGTTCTATGAGATACATACCTCATACCTCGGTTCAGACTACTACTAAATTTATAATATTAGTAAGGATAAGGATTATCCTTACTTTCTTACTATATATAATATTATAAATGCGAAAGTAACTCTGTCTGTCTGTCTGTTTGTTACGCTTTCACGCATAGAGTACTAAACCAATTTAAAAATTGGTACAGATAATAGTCCAGAGCCTGAGAAAGGACTAAGGCTACTTTTTAACCGACTGCGTTATAAAGAAGTAATGTTTTACCCGTTAAAAATATCTACGCGGACGAAGTCGCGGGCGGAAAGCTAGTATTATATAAATGTGAAAGTAACTCTGTAGCGCACCAAACTATAATTATACTGTAATCACACTAAAATTACTAAACCGATTTTAAATAAATTTGGTATACTGATAGTCAAGAACATATGAAAAGATTTTTTGATTGTCTGTGCCATAAGGGAGTATACTTAACACGGAGGAGTAGCAGGCTCAAAGCTAATATACAAATACTTCGGTTAAGTTTTCAATATGAGAATAGCTACTTTGAAGTAGCCATTCCACACATATTATGAACTATTCAATGAAAACAATGCCCAATCTTCCATTACTATCCAATAGCCACACCTGAAAACATGTGATTTGAGTCTTGCCCGTGACCACGAGCGCTGTAAAGAGCTCGAAACGTTGGGCCTCTAAATAATATGTTTAGAATAACAATACACGCGAGTTTAAATCGTAAAATTAGTTTTATTTTAAACTAGTGATCCCGGCGAATTTCATACCGCCAATACTGATTCTTTTTGTACATTTTCTCATTGAAACCTTCCTTGGACTACGACGAACATTTTAAAACCAAAATCAGCTCAATCGGCCCAGCCGTTCTCGAGTTTTAACCAGACTAACGAACGGCGATTCATTTTTATTTATATAGATCTGTAATGTTCGCCCAAACAAAAGACAATATTATGATTTAAGTGTATTGATCTATACTTGAGTTGACACACGACTTTATTGTACGGTTATACTTAGCAGCTCTATTATTAAGCTGAAAGATAATAACGTTAGATTTTGATCAGTAAATGACTTAATGTTATACTCTAAATGTTCAAATTCAAATCTAAAACGTTTATTGCGTGTCGCGCTATTTGTAGACAATAATTGACCATACAATACACAATAAACTTGTTATAATAGTACTTTGTAGTATACTTACGTATATGTATTTGAACATACAATCGACACCTACGCTCGTTATTTTCAACAAATTAGTATATAAAGAGTTATGAACTTAAATGTACCTCCCTTAACGTTTTCAAAAATAATCTAAGATGTCATTAATCGTGTAATCTCTAGACGAATTTATACGAAAACCACCGTAAATCCGAGAAGCATTTTAATGACTTAATTAGATTCTCGCTAATGATAATGAAAGCAGATAAATTAAGTCTCATTTTGCGTACTACATCTTCGCATTCCTTGTAGATTTACATTTCGGTATATCTGGCAGAAAATGATAATTATTCAAATGTTATTATGTTAAATAGCTTTCTGGAAACTGATGCGCGTTTTTCGTAAAAAAAAAAAACAATAAAAATTACGAACGCTGATTTTTTTTTATTTATACAATCCATGGCGCCTTACCCAGTTATAAGGGAAATCCAACAGAAGCAAAAACAACACACGTCTTAAAGCCACTTACACACACACGACTGTTTTTTTTTAAATTGTAAATGTTCGGCAAAGGCGATGCGTTCGCAAGGCCGCGCGCGCGGGACTGGCCGTACTCTGTGATAATGTCATAGATTATGAACGGCGCGGAAAAGTCGCAGACTAGCTGTTATGTAAATGAAGCGAAATTGTCCGTATTAAGATAAGGAGCGAATGCCGTTTCAATTGGATTTTGGTCCGAATTTTGAGTGCTTCTCTAATGAAATTGTATTGGATATTTTCCCTTTTTGTTGGATGTAATTTTGGTTAGGGATACTTTTTTTACTTAATTGGCAATTCAATTGATATGCATCAAAGCACCTTTTAATCTGAAAATGTACACAAATACGTTCGTTACATAGATATTACTCAATTTGAATGATAAACATTACTTACACTATTTCAACATAGTAAAATACAGATATTACTTTACACATTTTTTTTGTGGTTAATTTGATGGGTTGTTGTTCTACTAGTTATTAAAAATATTGTTACGACCACGAGAGACCGTGCAAGCGGAATTAGTCTTATCGTCGTATGGATAAGGTCTATATTCGCTTGCACGATACTACGCTACACACTCTGGTAGGTTGTAGCAAGCTCTAGAGTGTTCTAAAGTAATAATAATAGTACGACCTTCAGAGACCGTGCAAGCGAAATTAGTCTTATCGTCGTATGGATAAGGTCTATATTCGCTTGCACGATACTACGTCACACACTGGTCGGTCGGAGCGAGCTCCAGCGAGTTCTAGCAATTTCGATCCCCGCGAGAAGATTCTCGACACTACGCGAAGAGACTAGTTCGTCCTTGCTGTGTATAAAAGCGGGATGTACGACCCGACGGGACAGTTCCGATTTGGAAAGCGAAGCGAATCAGTCTCCTGCGAACTAGAAGTGATCGAGTGCGTTACCTGCGAATAGTTTCAGTGAAATTCAGTGTTTTAGTGTGATTCAGTGTTTCGGTTAATTTAGTGTTCCGTGTTAGTGTTGTTATTAAGTGTTTTTAATTGTGTTTTTAAGTGTTTAATTGTGTAATTGTTAGTCGATAAATAAATTAATTGTCTTTTTGTGACTTTTGGCGTATCTTGAATTTAACGTACCCCGTTCCCGCAACAATTGGTGTCAGAAGTGGGATTCAAGATGCCTCTTACACCACGAGAAGACAGTGAGGGTCGAGTAACAAGGAGTCAAACCGCGGCCCTGCATGAGGGTGAAGGCACTTCAACGGAGGGATCAATTCAAACATCAATTGGGCCTGTGGAGCTTGCAGACTTATTTAAAATGCTGCAGACACAAGCCCGTCGCCAGGAGGAGCAAGCCCGTCGCCAGGAGGAGCAAGCCCGTCGCCAGGAGGAGCAAGCCCGTCGCCAGGAGGAGCAATTCGCTAAACTGAGGGAAGAACAAGCCCTTCGCCAGGAAAAGCAAGACCTTCGCCAGGAAGAGCTAAGCAAGAGTTTGTTGGGGGCTATTGAGAAGAAGCACGAAGTATTAGAAAAGCAGATTGATGCCCTCAAAGATGATGTGCTAAGCGTCAAGACCCAACACGAAGATCGACTCACCCAACACGAAGATCGACTCATCCAACATGAAGATCGATTCACCCAACATGAAGATCGATTCATCCAACATGAAGACCGATTCACCCAACACGAGGATCGTCTGAGTCAGGTGGATGCTGAGATGCGACAACTGCATACCAAGATGGCAAGAGTGGGGACCCGGGGTGCTACGGTAGTGTCGGATTCTCCGAAAATCGAAGTACCCCACTTCGATGGAACGACGTCTTGGGCAGCATTTTGGTATCAGTTCGAGACGGTGGCTAAAGGAAAGGGGTGGAACGAGGAAGAGTCCTTGATAGCTCTGACTCTGGCTCTTCGTGGAGATGCCCTGCTCACGTTGGAAAACCTGCCTTCGGATAACAGAACTTTAGGTGCTCTCCAAAGAGCACTAGAAGGCAGGTACAGCGACAAACACCTGGAACACGCGTATAGAGCACAACTCCGCGATCGACAGCAGAAGCCTGGTGAGAGTCTGCAGCAATGGGCAACGGAAATCGAAAGGCTAGTCAGACGTGCGTACGTGTCATGCCCGACAATGGTGGAATCAATGATCCCGCAAGCTTTCTGTGATGGAATTAGAGACGCAGACGTCAGACACACCGTGAAATTGAGCCATCATCAGACCTTACAGGAAGCTCTAGCCCATGCTTTGGAGGTGGGAAGCCGTGCGTCAAGACGCTAGAACTCAACGACTTCGGGAGGTTGTGGTGAAGGAAAAACCTTCTTTGGGTCCAATGTGCTATGGCTGCGGCGAGAGGGGCCATATTCGGAGAAGTTGCCCCAAGCGAAGATGGCCACGTAGAACGACAGTAGCGTCCTCTACACAGGTGGACGCAGAAGAGCTGTCGTTAAACTAGAAGAAGCCAGGGCCGTGGGGCGGGCGCTGGCTGGTCAACATCGAGCCCCTACCGTCACTGTTTCACAGATTGGTAATGGGAACAACCTTACAGTGGTTGGACAGCTGAACAGCGTAACGTGTCATTTTACTATTGACACCGGTGCTTCAAGAACAATAGTGCGTCCGGAGCTATTGAAAAGGACTATTGTGTGGAATCAAAGACCATCCGTTCAGCTTCAAACAGCAACAGGCCAGCCAGTTACCGTCTTCGGTGAGACGATGGCGAAGATAACCATTGGAGAACAAACCTTTGAATACGGTGTACTCATAGCAGACATCACGGACGATTGCATCATCGGATTGGACTTTTTAAGAGACCAGAAGTGTGTGGTAGACGTCGCTAGAGGAGTACTTAGTTTCCCCGAACAAGAAGTATTCCTAGAGGGAGCGAGATCATGCGCAGTTTACTGCCTGAAAAATACGACCCTACCGCCGAGATCTGAAACACTGGTCAAAGTTAGATTCCCTTACACTGCGTGTCAAGGGCGAAGCGTCGTCATAGAAAACTGCGGCGACCATCCGAGTTGGATCACAGCAAGAACTCTGGCAATGACCGGAAAAGGAGCGCTGGTGCGAGTCATCAATCTTAGCGAAGATGAAGTGCAGCTACGAAGAAACTGTGTCATCGGACGGTGCGATGCAGGTCAATCCATCAGAAGGCTGAAAAGGGCCCGGGAACCGGAATCCTGTCAACGAGATGACGTCACGCCGCTCCTAGCAAATTGTAAGGACAAGCTATCTGAGCGGGAACTTGAGCAAGCTAAAAGGTTATTGCTAGATTTCAACGACATATTTTCGAAGGGCGACCATGATTTGGGAAGGACAGGTCTCGTTAAACACAGAATAGACACGGGAGACGCGCCACCAATCAAGCAGCGGCCTAGGCGCCTTCCATTTGCCAAAGAGAAGGAGGTAGCAGACATGGTTGCTGAGATGCAGAAGAACCGCATCATAGAACCTTCAACAAGCCCGTGGTTGGTGGTGGCAAAGAAGAAGGACGGCAGCACCAGGTTTTGTGTGGACTACCGGTTGTTGAATAATGCAACCAAGAAGGACAGCTACCCTCTGCCCCGTATAGACGACACACTGGACATGTTGAGCGGCATGAAGTGGTTCTCAACTGTGGACCTTAAGAGTGGGTACTGGCAAGTTGACATCCATCCAGAAGACAAAGAGAAGACGGCATTTACGACCGGAAGTAGGGAATGGATTGTGGCAGTTCAACGTCATGCCCTTTGGTCTTTGCAACGCTCCGGCGACATTCGAGCGGTTGATGGAAAGGGTACTGGTTGGACTTCTGGGTGATGCATGCCTGGTCTATCTGGATGACATCATTGTCATGGGTCGAAATTTCACAGAGCATGTCAGTAACCTGAGGAAGGTTTTCACTAGAATACGAGAAGCCAACTTGAAACTCAGCCCAAAGAAATGCACGTTTTTCAAGGAAGAAGTTGCCTACTTAGGCCACATTATTTCATCGAAAGGTGTAAGGACCGACCCAGAGAAGATAAAAGCTGTCCAAGAATGGCCTGTACCAGCTAACAAGACCGATGTGAGATCATTTTTTGGGTTTATGCGCATACTACCGGCGCTTTGTAAAGAACTTCTCTGATATAGCGAAACCTCTTCATCGGCTCACGGAAGATAAACGAGTATTCGCCTGGGACTTGGAATGTGATCAAGCCTTCGTCAGATTAAAAGAATACCTCTGCACCAGTCCTATACTTGGCTACCCGAACAGAGAAGGAAGATTTATCGTGGACACCGATGCTAGCAATACTGGCATAGGCGGAGTTCTGTCGCAAGAGCAAGGTGAACGGGAAGTGGTGATCGCCTATTTCAGTAAGTCACTTTCAAAACCTGAAAGGAACTACTGTGTGACTCGTAAGGAACTGTTGGCAGTAGTAAAGACTCTACAGCATTTCAACAAGTACCTCGTTGGAAGACAGTTTACCCTGCGGACAGATCATGCTGCGTTAAAATGGCTCTTGCAGTTTAAGAACCCTGAAGGACAAGTGGCGCGGTGGCTAGAGCAACTACAGGAGTACAACTTCACAACAGAACATCGGAGTGGTAGAACGCATTTGAATGCCGATGCCCTATCAAGGAGACCTTGTCCTGTGGCCTGCAGTCATTGCTCTAAAACGGAGACTAAAGAAGAAGTCCGGATGATTACCACCCAGGGACTTGATAATGAATGGAGCGAAGACGCTATCAAAAAGGCTCAAAAGGAGGATAGTGACCTGAGGAAAATATTTGAATGGAAAGAAGTAGGTCAAAAACCTTCTTGGAGCCATGTAGCATCATCAAGCCCCATCACGAAAAGTTACTGGGCACAATGGGACAGTTTGGAGATTAAGGATGGAGTACTCTTCAGGAAATGGGAAACACCAAAAGGGGATCAAACGACGCTACAGCTGATTGTACCCCGTAAACAAGTTGCTTCTCTACTGAGGTACATACACGATGGGGTATCCGGGGGACATTTAGGCGTGAAGAAGACCCTAGAGAAGCTGAGACAGAGGTTCTACTGGATACACTGTCGGGAGGACGTCGAAGACTGGTGCAAGAAATGTACGACTTGCGCATCAGTAAAGGGCCCACAAACCAGAAGTAAGGGCAAACTCAAGCTGTACAACGTCGGCGCTCCATGGGAAAGAATTGCAGTAGATGTAGCTGGCCCCTTTCCAGAATCCCATGAGGGAAACAAGTACATCATTGTGGTCCAAGATTACTTCACTAAGTGGCCTGGAAGTCTTCGCTACGCCTAATCAAGAAGCAAAGACGGTCGCCAAGAAGTTAGTCCACGAGGTAATTTGCCGATTTGGTGTGCCTCTTGAGATACATTCTGACCAAGGAAGAAACTTTGAGTCAGCACTGTTCCAGGAGGTCTGTCAACTGTTGGGTATGCATAAGACCCGTACTACACCAGCACACCCGCAATCCGATGGCATGGTCGAGAGATTCAACCAAACGTTGGAAAACCACTTGGCCAAAGTTGTGGACGAGCATCAACGAGACTGGGACCAGTACATACCGCTTTTCTTGCTGTCCTACCGATCTGCGATCCACGATAGCACCAGCGCAACCCCAGCAATGGTAAACTTCGGTAGAGAAATGCGGCTTCCGGTAGACGCGTTGACTGGGACACCGCCAGAAGCTCCGAAACCAGTAACCGAATACGCGGCTGACCTACAGAAGCGCCTGGATGAAGTACATGCTCTCGTTAGAGACTGCAGTCTAAAATCCAGCGAAAGAATGAAAACCCGTTACGACCGCAAAGCCAACACCGACGGTTTCGATGAAGGGAGTCTGGTTTGGTTACACAACCCACTCAGGAAGAAGGGCAAATCACCGAAGTTCCAGCCAAGGTGGGAAGGACCATACAAGATCATCACTAGGCTGAACGACTTAACCTATCGGATCAAACAAGGGACAAGAGGCAAGCCGAAAATTGTTCACATTGATCGATTGACTCGTTACCATGGGTCAAATGATGCTCGGGACGAGCATGACTAAGAGGGGGATAATGTTACGACCACGAGAGACCGTGCAAGCGGAATTAGTCTTATCGTCGTATGGATAAGGTCTATATTCGCTTGCACGATCCTACGCTACACACTCTGGTAGGTTGTAGCAAGCTCTAGAGTGTTCTAAAGTAATAATAATAGTACGACCTTGAGAGACCGTGCAAGCGAAATTAGTCTTATCGTCGTATGGATAAGGTCTATATTCGCTTGCACGATACTACGTCACACACTCTGGTCGGTCGGAGCGAGCTCCAGCGAGTTCTAGAAATTTCGATCCCCGCGAGAAGATTCTCGACGCCACGCGAAGAGCTGCGTCCTCACTGGGTATAAAAGCGGGATGTACGACGCGACGGGACAGTTCCGATTTGGAAAGCGAAGCGAATCAGTCTCCTGCGAACTAGAAGTGATCGAGTGCGTTACCTGCGAATAGTTTCAGTGAAATTCAGTGTTTTAGTGTGATTCAGTGTTTCGGTTAATTTAGTGTTCCGTGTTAGTGTTGTTATTAAGTGTTTTTAATTGTGTTTTTAAGTGTTTAATTGTGTAATTGTTAGTCGATAAATAAATTAATTGTCTTTTTGTGACTTTTGGCGTATCTTGAATTTAACGTACCCCGTTCCCGCAACAATATAATATACACAGTTACTTTTAAACTGTATAGTACAAATAATATGTTTTCTTGATTTTTAAGTATCCAAAAGCATAAGCCTTCTAAATATTATAACACAACCGCTCATTCTTACAACTCATCGCTGAACGACATAATAAAATAAAAAAAAATCGGACGTAAAACGAATTTGCAGAGCACTCATATCTCAGAGAAAGAGTTTTCCGACCTACAAAACGTCGAGTCAGCGTCTACATAATCTTTGACGCGGCTTTCCAGTCATCCCTTTCTTTCCCCACGGTTCAATACGCCCGTCTCTTTCGCTCGCTCACTCAAACGTGTGACGTAGGTATCTACGCGGGAAAATGTAGCGAGAGTTCCGTTCAAGGTTTTGGGCTGAAGTAGATACTGGGTAAATTTACAAGGTGTACTTTGACGAATTTGAATTGCTATTGGACACTGATGGAACTAGTCGTGCACTGTCAAGGTTCTTGTGACTGAATAGTTGAAAAAGCGGACGGTTGTCTCTTTTTTTTTTTCATTTTCGTTTATTTTATATCAAATTTTACAATTATTCAGTCAGGGGATACCAGTCACAACTATCCAGTGGTTGGTGAACTGTATACGGGTAAGCGACCCCGGCTCCTCGAGCTACTATCGACTCAGTCCAAATCATCCGAGGAGATAGTATCCTTCCTCCCCTTTTCCTTCCCCCGTCATATATCCTTGCTACTCGTGGGAACGCAATGACCTTGTTAAAACAATGCACAAGGCAGAATGGCGGCGACGTGGTCCACAACCCGTCACGTCACGTTTCCCACTGAGGTGAAAAGTGGATCGCTGGAAGTGATCTCTGCCTGCTCCTCTGGGAAAAAGGCGCGATTTTATGTATGTATGTATGTGAATTTCACAATACATGTGATCCATAGATAGGATTGTGGGGTTTTTAATCGAAATATAATTTTTATGTTGCTTTCTGTAATTGTGTATTTAAATAAAAGTAATCTTCTGTAAAGTTGTGTATTTATACTGTTAGTGTATTTACCAAATAAAAAAATACCTTGGACATTTCCACGCACAATCATCTGACCCCAAACTGAGCAGAGCTTGTACTATGGGTGTCCGACTGGTATATACACATATATTTATAAATACATAATTACACCCAGACACGAAATAAACACCAATGTTTATCACACTAATATTTGTCCCGATTGGGAATCGAACCTACAACTCTTGGAACCGGCAGACAGGGTCACAAACCACTGTTCCACCGTGCCAGTCTGTAGAGGGCAGCCTATTCTTACCTGCAGTTTCATCTAACTGTTTGTTGTGTTCATTTGGAAAAGTAACCAAACGAATACATACATCAAGACATAATTTATGTTGACAATCTCATAAACAAAAAAAATACAAATACAAAATACAAAAAAAATACAAAAATATTTATTTCAACTAGTAGGATTACAGATAGGTTTACAATGTGTACAGATATTTATTTACCTACATAGTTGTATTTTTTTATACAGCAGTTTACCTATGACACCTACACTAGAATTTAATCTGTATTGTGGTTAACAAAGCGTAAACATAAAAAAAATGTGATGCGTATCAAATTAACATGAAAAATTGTAGAGAAGAGATTTTTAATGAACCATCAGAAAGTCTTGGGCAGAAAAAGTAAGAATTTCTTTTTCTTTGTAAATTGCTGGCAAAACTGCCAGAAATTAGAGTACCAAGTAAAATAAGTAGAAGGAAGAGAAAACCATTTTTTTACTTAAAACTAATGATCCGCTCTGGCTTTGCTTCGGGTGAGTTTAACATAAAAACCTACCTCTTAAATCCCTGTAAATCTATTATAAATTCGAATTAAAATCCGTTGCGTCATTTTAAAGATTTTATCATACATACAAACAAACAGACGCGGGAAGCGACTTTGTTTTTCAAAGTTTCAAAATAATAATTTTCCAACTCGAAAACGAGATAAGCTATCGTTCTTTTACAAGATGAGACGTAATCAGGTACTGCTTGCCGCATGAAATCGATGCTTAAAGCTGAAGAAGCTCGACACCCTAAGTCATAAAGCGGTTCGAACGTGCTTTCGAGTTTCGGTTAAACCTTTCGTAAAACCGGCATTTATTGATTTTAACAAACAAGAACTGCACAAATCTATTGTACTACTAAGATAGAATCATTTTACTGCGAGAAAGCAACCACTAAAATTTCACGGTGTATTATTTCTGATTTCATTTTTTATTTTTTTCTCAACTTTTCTCGTAATTAAGCCCCAACGCTGAACAAATTGAGCTTGAAAAGTACAAGCGAAAATATTCATGTGAGTAAGTACGTCATTTCTCGGTAACGAAACAATGTAAAATGTCTTGATTACGATCCTCGATTCTGAAATTCTATATTGAGTGTGCCAATTACGACGTAGCCATTATTATTGCTTTCCGCTAGACTTGAGTACAAGACCGATTTGATAACGATTTTCCGTTATAATTATCCAACTAAATTGACGAATTCTAATTCGAATGGGATGTGTACCAGGCCCTTTTAAGGTGCAAACCTAATTTCGCCGTAATTGTGTTATAATAAACTTGATTACGACACGAACGTTTTAGGTTTATGTACATTGAGGAATGTGAGAGATTCTAATTATATTCAAACATGTCGTTATACTCATTTGAGTTGGATTATGTTTGACAAATTTGAATTTGAGAGCGTGTACGTTTTACGATTTTCAATGATAAACCGTTGTGTTTACCGTGCAGACTCTGTATATTTGTTTTTTTTTTTCGTATTAAATTTGCAAGCAAAGCAGCTGTCAACAATTTACTGAACATTCAAAATGGCCGAACTTACACACACAGCCTATTTGTGAGACATAATTATGTACCAACATAAGGCCACAAAAATCGAAATTAGAATATGCGTTACCCGCGAAAACACTACGTATAGATTTAATTCGATCATCATCATCATCTACCCATTCCTGTCCACTGCTGGACATAGGACTTAATTCGATTTCGAGTCCTCGAATTTCAAGTCCCTCTGGATTACCTAATATATGTGCTGTAACTATGTATTTAAAATATTGAAATGGGTCTTAACACGATAGAAACGAAAGTCTTAAAGTCATAAAAGCTAGGGATATTTTAATGTCGAACCTTCTTAGTCATCTCAGTAGAATCTAGGGAGATCATCTTAGTAGAGACGGGTCATTGCCGTAGGGACCAAATCTAAAGGACGTTCAATGTTCATATTCCTTGGTATTTGAATAGTTTTTATTATACTCCTAGTATCGTCTATTATTTGCCGAACACTACACATTTGAAATAAAAATAATTTTACGGATTAAACGTGAATTGTTATTCTAAGCATATTATTTAGAGAACCGACGTTTCGAGCTCTTTACAGCGCCCGTGGTCACGGGCAAGACTCTTGTCTTCAAATACTTCTTCATATTATTCATTCGTAGTATTCGAACGTTCTTCTTCTTATCGTATGGTTGATGAACAACCTGGTGTCATAGTTTTAAACGACCGCATCGTTGAAAAAATCTCGCAGGTGTGCTGGTTTCCTTACGATGTTTTCCTTCACCGTTAATGCGTCGAATGATGGCACATATGAATTTCAAATTTGAAAAACACATTGGTACCTGGCGGGGTTTGAAGTGGCGACCTCTCGCATGGCAAGCAACGACCTTGACCACTTACCCATCGACGCTTTTAGTATTCGGACGTTACTTCCCTATTTTTCCCTTTAGATGCGGAAACCGAAACATAATTTCCTAATTTTCGGCGAGTCGTCGCATAATAAAGGCAATAATCCTCATTGGAATTAGACCGCCAAGAACAAAACGCTCCACCGCTCAGTTAATCCAACCAATTTCCATAACTAACTGGAATGACCTCTTAGTTTCTCGCAAACCACTCACTTTATTGGGTCATATGCGCTTTGTCTAACGAACGGTTATCCCTAGGGATTTGCGTAACGAGGTTTTAAGGGAAAGTGGAATGATTATCAGCTAAACAGGTTCACAGCCTGCTCGTTTTGGGAGGAAAAGCCTGTTAAATAACATTAACATGTAAATAAACATCTCAATGCAAAAGAAAACATAAAGGAAACAGGATATACGTATAAATAAACAACACATAATTATGTACGTACGTACACCTGTGCTAGAAGCTTATAATAATAAAAATAAATTAAATGCGAATTAACGATTATATTATACGTATATCACGCAAGTGCAAGCGAGCTTTTGTGATAAATGTGGATCGGGAAATTTAGCAAAAGAAAAGCTATTCGATAATAGGGAACATAATAATTTAATATCAAACTCAGAAAAATTACATTAATACTACATAGTAAATGTACGCGGTAAATTATAAGTTTTACACTAGTACCTAAAATTTGAGCCTCGAAAATCGTCCGCATATTAAGCCCGTAATATTTGCGTAGGGCCCACGTCAAAAAGTATTAAAAGTACCTCGATAAAACACCGAAGTTGGTAACTTATTGCGAAACACAAATTGACTTTATTCTGAAGTTGGCGTCATCGAAGCACTCCAAGTGTACACTTGGAGGCATAACTTTAAATTAATTTAAGTGACACCGAAAAGAAATTTTGGCGTCTCATTCCCGGAGCATGTTTTTTGTACCGAATAATATTGAAGATTTTAGGAGTTTTTTTTACATTTTTCAATAATATCTGACCTGAAATGTTATTATGGAAGAGAATAATATTAAACAACATGTCTACTTTTCATTATTCCCCAGACTCTGCATACCTTCACTAGAGTAGAATTTGCTCTACCGATAAGACTAGAGCTCTATCTATCTAATTTATAGATAGATGTAAAATAAGGCGTCCGACCAATTTAAGCCATAGCGGCTGATCTCAATTGAGATCATCCAAATGCGCAGGACATATTATTATGCACAAGTGTTCTCTCTATTCCTTTACTCTCATGATTCGGTGAGACGACAATCCGACATGAGCGATGAGAGATCGGGCGCAGGACCACCGGCTTAACGTGCTTTCCGAGGCACGGGCGTTCAACTGCCAACTTACTAACGCCGGGCTGAGTAATTTCATTACAGATAAACTCACACAAATTTTGCCCGACCCCGGAATCGAACCGGGGACCTCTCGGTTCTTACGCAGCGCTTGCTACCAATAGACCAACGAGGCAGTTAGATAGATGTAGAACCCTGAAGGCGCACCGACTTGCACTTGACCGGATTATTGTACTACAAACTTTAAGCAAGCAGGCTAGGTGGCTCATCGCTCAGTCGTGAAGGAAACATTGTAAACAAAAGCGTGAACGTACTTGAACCTGGTACTAAGAGCTGTACATTTTAAGTTACCGAACATTGTAAATGAGCTGGTTCTTCGGAAGCTTCATTAGAACTATCAGATTTGCGATAATGAAGAGAAAAGAGTAATGAAGAGCAAATATCACTGTTTTTTCAGTAGAAGACCTGTATTTAAAACTATGAAATGTAAAATACATACAATAAAGTTAATTGCTAAATATTACATTTGAAAAAATCGCATTCATGACCCCGCTTGATATTATTTTAAAAATTTAAAGTTTTAAAAACAACAATTAAATAAATTCATATATGTTTCATAAAGTGGTGGAGTGAGATCATCTTGAGAGAGGATCACGCTCATCTGTTGGTAAACAGTCGTGAGGCCCACAGAATATGAACAACTAAACAAAAGTCAAAAGTGAGCAAATAATTTTTCCCATCTTAACAAATTAAAGGGCCTAACGACCCTCGTATCATTACACGTATAATGATAGCCCTGTCTGTCCGTCACGTGACGCTGTAAGATAGACAGACAGACGTGATGAGTCGAGTTCCGTCGACTACCGGATGTTCACATCTGATAGCGATGCTATGCCTAACTGGGTCACATTGGAGTTCAGGCAAATGTGATGCTAGCAGGGAATTTTAGCATACGATTTCTTACTATTTGGGTGTAGGTTTTAGATGTGTTATCTTGGTTCGGCACAAATTTAAACCGTAGAATAATAATAATAATAAATACCGAGATATAGTATTTCGAGGATTATAAATCGCACCCTAAAAATAATAATAATAATCCGTCTAGTAACCACCGAAATGTAAAAAATTTTGAGGACCTCATATCGTACGAAGGATAATAATTATAATAATAAAATGCATTTATTGACCACAGATAAATAAAATCCAAAAAAAAGAACAGATAAACAACAACAAAAAAGAAAGAAGAAACACCATAGAACACAACATAGATTAGTGGTCAACTAGGTCCCAGTCTCAGCATATGCCACAACGACGGGAAGCCGCTGGGGCGCTGGTATTCTGACTGGGGCCTATTTGAGCGACGTTTTATAATAATGAGACAAAACAAAAATAAATATAATTCAACTATAACAAGTAACACAAACAGCAAAAAAATAAAAAAAATAAATAAAATTAGAAAATAAAATAATAATTAATAGAATAGAAGCGAAAGGAAAGCAAGCGCTACGCTTTTACGGGTACCAAGAAAAGCGAGTAAAGATACGCTAAGGTACCTACTTATTATAATTCGAAAATTTAATTAGGTCTCTTCAGGTGGTGCGTCAAACGGCATTTAAGCTAGCCTACTGGCTGGATTCACCTCATATTTGGATCTCACTACCGCTTACCATCAGGTGGAGTGAGGTCATCTTGTTAGCATATAATAAAAAAATGGTTTTAAACCTTACTCGTATCTGAACTGCATAATGTTTATGGTTGACTAATATTTAGTTATCATGTTGATGCTGGCATAACCTCTCATTGTGTGGACGTGAAGGATTCAACGGTGAAATCCTGTTTGATACAACTTCCACCCAAAAAAAAGTAGAGAAAAAAAAATGTTAAATTAAATTAAAATGTATGCATGAAATAACATTTGTTTTAATATTAAAAAAAAGGGGGAAAAATTCAACTGCCTCACCGCGGCCCAGTGATTCGAACAACCGTCCTTCTGGGAATCGCGCCCAGACGTGCATTGCTATCACACCAGACCAGTAGCATTGTGTGTGTGTGTAATATCATTTGGTCCCTCTGGTATCAGGCAAAAATACAAACCAATTTTTTTGGTGAAAACAAGAAAAACGCAAAACATAGACGAAATTAAAGTGGTCTACTTTTCACCATCAACATCACAAACCCTCCATCCATCCTCGGTCACGACAAGCTAGTCAGAAACACGGTGGTTACAATCGTTTACATCCCGGACCGACACGGGAAAAAGGCGTATGCCACGAAATGTCCACGTTTTCCGTGGAAGCGTTGCGCCGAACCACTGGGCGACTAATCAAATTTGTCAACACCCGTGCCTAGGGAGGGGCACTTGTTGAATGGAAATATATATATTTTTTTCTAAAAGTGTATAAGAATTTTTCTAATGCATTTTAATACGACACTGCCGTACCTACTAACAAAAAATTATGAGTAATCAATAATTTTAAACATATTCTTCTTAGTTTCATGTAAGTAGTCAGTAATACCGATGCAGATTAGGGATAAAAAATTCCTTAATCCATAATAGATAGCTTTAACTACTTGTTGAATACAGCAGTGTCGAGAGTTTGAGTTATGTATTTTTTTTATATTTAATTCAATTATAAAACTTTTAAGCTCAAATATAAATCACCTTTATTCTGTTAGCTCAAAAAACTACTAGGTATCAAAACGAGCAAAATTCCTTGTTTAAAAGTTTAAGAAACGAGGGAACGTTGGTTTGAAAAACGCGAATACAAAGCCAAAAAATCTACTTACTTCAAAGTATTTAAAGTACAAAATTCATTCTTCAACTCGCCAGTCAACTAAGACTCGTGCTATATATTTTGTTTTCTAACAGCGTCTGTCACATCTCTATCGGTTAGAAAATCTCATATTTTCCAGCTGTTTTATATTCGGCGGTAATGGAGTGCGTGTGAGCGCCTCGACGGGAGAGCCTTTATTGACCTGAAGAGAGGAACAGTGTTTTGATCTATATATATAGAGTTTTATACATACTTAGATATGTAAAGATGTGTTATTATATACCTTGCAATCCGTGTTAAACAATAAGCAGGGAATTACATTATTTTGGTATGAGCTTTTAAGAGTTTTATCATAACGCAACTAGCACTTAAAGTACAAGGTGAGTCGTAATCCAATAGTACGACTAACCTTCATCAGTGATGAAAGGAATTAATACGCAATTGAATATGAATCAATACGCAATTGAATATGAATCCGCAGTAAACAGTTAACAGGTATTAGTTAGTAAATGCATAAAAACAAATAGTTCACATAACTTTTTCTCCGTGTTGAACATACAAGAAAAGTAGTTTTCTTGACGTTAGGAAAAAGCAAAATTTATTTATCTATTTCATAATAACTATAACGTGAAATGTGATGTAAAATTCCATTTCCCCGTTCAGCCAAAAATACCTCCATTTAATAAATGACCTCTTCATTATACCTAAGCTGGCCTACCCAATCTGCGCCCGGCTTAAGCAAAATTTAATATTCATCATATCCCCTTGACCCCATTACAAAAACAAATTGCGTATACCTGCAAACACAACTGTCGTTCGCAGGGACAGTCCCGGACAGTCGGGACGCGGTGTCCCGGCTAACGGGATTATGGACGTCGGATGAGTCCTGGATGTCACAAAGTTTTCCGGGTCATTCCGGGTGTGTGTGGACAATGGGTAAGGTCAAGTGTGAGGCAAGTGAACGGTGAGTTATTGATATGGTGTTTATTTTTGTGTTGTTTGTAAATACATTGAACTTTTTATTGCTGGAAGATAAAAGAAGTGCGTAATGCGTATGTTTGTGCAAAGAGTTTGAAACTTACTAAAGTTTTTTTCTAGTCAACCAAAAAGAACGGAAAAAATCATAACATGAAAAACTGAAAATAAATAAATGAATATCTGGGACATTTCCACACACGATCATCTAACCCCAAACTAAGCAAAGCTTGCACTATGGGCATCAGAGACTGATATACATATATATTTATAAATACATACTTAAATACATAATCACACCCAGACATGGAACAAACACCGATGTTCATCACACAAATATTTGTCCCGAGTGGGAATCGAACCCACGACTCTTGGAACCGCCAGCCAGGGTCACTAACCACTGTTCCACCGAGCCAGTCAAAAATTCAATTGCTCCACTGTTGACCGGGGACTTGAACACCCGTCAAGGAATCGCGCCCAGACGTGCGAACCATTACACCAATCCGATGGCTTCAATGAGCTGTTGGTTTCACCATCAGCTCGAAAACAAGAGACGAATTACAATAATTGACTTGCGGCCACACTTAGCGTGACCCAGTAACAAAAGCATGAATTTTCTTCTAGATATAGTCACATCTGCAATAATGCGAGCCATCAGCTCCCCACAAGTATGATGATGATGTAAAGGTTACACCGAACTTTTTTTTCTTAGCTGACATTAGATAATGGCTTGGCCTAGTAGCCTTGTCATCATCACCGAACTTGCAGGGGAGGGCTCTCACCCCCAAATAGTTACATCGAACCATTTTCGTAGTCTGTTAGGATAAAAAAAATATCTTATACGTCCTGGGATGACAGTCTTCATATACCCAATATCTGCAAGCATTCAACAATCACTGATGTCTATAGTAGGTAGCAATTTATATTATGTATGTATTATGTATAATATACTATGATCACTTCCAGGCATGTGCTACGGTTAAGCCTACCCCTCTGGGAAAATGGCGTGATACTATGAATGTATGTATTAATAAATCCATCTTAAATATACCGTTACTAGTTATCAAAAAAAAAATTCGACGCTTAATAATAAAATAATATTCTATTACCAGTAAAATTTACTTCGCGGTCGAATTTCATCACTGGAATAAGGGCAAATGTTTACCTTAACATAATATTTGTTGGCTTCGGGCGATTCTTTTGAATTCTTTGTAATTAAATTGCTCCTTAAGATTTTTTTTGTATAATTAAGATGTTTAACGGTTTGTGTTTTGCCTTGGAGCCAATTCATGCCTCGAATAATTAGGGAGTTGCATTAAAATTTAGTTCAATTACTTATTTCTAAGACTCTTTTGTAACCCTTTTTTAATAAATTTAGTTTTGGTGAATGTTTTTCTGAACTTAGTTCTTCAAAATTAAAACGATTTTATAAATATAAAAAGTTAAGTATTTTTAAAAAGTTATTTCGATTAAATTGAACGTGAAATTGTTTGAAGAGCTTTCTCTTTTTATTTTTGCCCTTCTGTGTCTATAACTACTAAAGTCTATATACTGTTCATTCTTAATAACGTATTTAAATGCGCTTTAGACTTCTTCTTCTTACACTAAATATTTGTCTTTATGGGTCTACACGCGTTAATAGGAGTAGCAAATTACATAGCTACTTACTGCCCGACGTTTCGACTGGGTTACACCAATCGTGGTCGCGAGCGAACTGGCGCTGCCCGTCTTCGTCTGCCATTGCGGTTGTGAATATCTTGATCCACCCCCGAACCAGCCCTAATGTCATTAGTACAGCTACCCACATTAGTCCGACACACAACACTCACTGCATCCGGGTTGATTTTAGACGTAACATTCATTCATTGGATTTAAATTATCGTCGGCATGGAATCCAGTGATTAATAAGTGCATACCGCGGAATGTTACGTCTAAAATCAACCCGGATGCAGTGAGTGTTGTGTGTCGGACTAATGTGGGTAGCTGTACTAATGACATTAGTGCTGGTTCGGGGGTGGATCAAGATATTCACAACCGCAATGGCAGACGAAGACGGGCAGCGCCAGTTCGCTCGCGACCACGATTGGTGTAACCCAGTCGAAACGTCGGGCAGTAAGTAGCTATGTAATTTGCTACTCCTATTAACGCGTGTAGACCCATAAAGACAAATATTTAGTGTAATGGAACGCGAAAGTCTAAAATCGTACGTAACAAACCAGTATGGGCCGGAGTTTGTGTTAAAAAAAAAAAAAAAAAAATTAAACATCTTGAATACCTTCGTAAGAAACGAGTGCGTCTTGAAACGTCATTGTCATTTTTAACTAAGTGTCGTGATAGTGCAGTGATTCCTACGTGCGTGATTTTGAAACCGCGTAGGGATATATACCGTTCAGAAGGTATTCTACATAACGCCAGTGTTCGTCTGCTCAAACAGCTTATTCGTAACAGCCACTACGAATTAAATTGTGTACAGAGTGAGTTGTTAAAGCTACATTTGGAATGCAGTGTGGTGTTTAATAGTGAAGATTTCGATAAAATTGATCAGATAACGTTTGCACAAGCCTCCCGTACGCTTGAGTTGAGTGAGGCGACGCATAACCGTAAGTATGATCGGTTGTGTACCCGGCAATTGCGTTTTTATTATTCGTCGTCGCGGGTACCCACGGATGGTGCGACGGAGGTACGTTCGGATGCATATTCTCGGTGTACGGTTATCAATTTATCGAATGAAGTGCTAGATGAACCCACAATAAATGTATTGGCGAAAGGGATTAATTTTGCATTGACGCCGCAACGAATACCGTATGAAAACATAGTGTGTAGCTTAGAACAAAAAATAGCGCGCAATAAAATTCCACCCACAGATGCCGAAATATTGCGGCAAGATGTGGCGGTTATCTTACGCAAATCAAAGTTACCACGAAGTAATATTACTACCGAGGAACTTGTAGCTTTAAAAACACTTCGCAGTAATGAGAATGTTTTAGTACTGAGGGCCGATAAAGGAAATGCCACGGTAGTGATGAATGCCGAAGACTATGTTTCTAAGATGAGGTGTTTGTTGTCCGATACGAAGGTATATAAGCAGGTGTCTAATAATCCTACCGCCAGAGTGACAAGACGGATCCGGACCTTAATTTACCAGCACAAAGATATTTTCACAGAAGACGAGTTCAATAACTTGCACAGGCCTAAACCTACTCAACCGCCTAAACTATATGGCTTGCCTAAGATACACAAATGTAATGTTCCGTTAAGACCGATTGTAAGCCAGATCGACTCGCCGACCTATGACCTGGCGAAACATATAGCTGGAGTGTTGCAGCCATTAGTTGGGGTACACCGTCTTTTGTGAAAGATTCTTATCATTTTCGGGACATTATAAAGAACATCAGGCTAGAACCCGGAGACATAATGGTTAGTTTCGATGTCGAATCGCTTTTTACTAATGTCCCGTTAAAGGAGTGCCTTGAGGTCATTAAATGTAAACTGGAAGACCATGAGTTGCCTAAAGAGTACATTGTTCTGATCCAAAATTGTTTAGACGGAAATTACTTTTTATTCAGGGAGCAGTACTACCTTCAGATCGACGGAGTGGCAATGGGCAGCCCTTTAGCGCCGGTTATTGCCAACATCTGGATGGAGCATTTCGAAAACCAGGCATTACGCAATGGACCTTGTACTGTGAAACTGTGGAAGAGGTACGTTGATGATGTATTTTGCATCATCAGCGGTAGTCAACTGGAGATCGAACAATATTTGTCGCATTTGAACTCGTTACACTCAAAAATAAGGTTTACATTTGAACTGGAGAAGGATAGATCCTTGGCCTTCTTAGATATTAAAATTTGTGCGAAACAGGATGGGACCCTGGCTCACTCTGTATACAGGAAACCCACACACACTGACAGGTATTTGCATGCTTCTTCACACCACCACCCCAGACATCTTCAATCTGTTGTGTCGTCGTTAATGAATAGAGCGTATGAACTGTGTGACCCTGAGCATATACAGGCAGAGCTCGTGCATGTTCAGGAGGTACTGAAACGCAACGGATATGGGACGCCGGGGTGGACTAGAAGGCAAAAATACAAAGGAGGGGAACCCGGGGTTAATCGGCAATCAGCATTTTTGCCTTACATAAGAGGTATAACGGATAAGATTGGAACAGTTCTGAAACAATACTCCATTAAGACTGTATAAATACTCCGTTATATAAAAATGTCTAAAATGTTGCGGACACCGAAAGACGTAATTCCCTTCCAATCTCCGGGTGTATATAAAATCGATTGCAGTTGTGGTAGTTCTTATATTGGACAAACCAAACGGGCTATAGCCGTGAGGGTGAAAGAACATATTGCAGCTGTTAAAAATCGACAAACGAACAAGTCCGCGGTGGCTGAGCACCTATTAGACATGGGTACTAATCACTGGATGGAGCTACATGACCCGAAGGTCCTCTCCACAGATCGTTACTATCATACAAGAATGGTGCGAGAAGCTATTGAAATAAAGAAGCACAAGAATTTCAATAGGGAAGATGGATTTAAATTATCGTCGGCATGGAATCCAGTGATTAATAAGTGCATACCGCGGAATGTTACGTCTAAAATCAACCCGGATGCAGTGAGTGTTGTGTGTCGGACTAATGTGGGTAGCTGTACTAATGACATTAGTGCTGGTTCGGAGGTGGATCAAGATATTCACAACCGCAATGGCAGACGAAGACGGGCAGCGCCAGTTCGCTCGCGACCACGATTGGTGTAACCCAGTCGAAACGTCGGGCAGTAAGTAGCTATGTAATTTGCTACTCCTATTAACGCGTGTAGACCCATAAAGACAAATATTTAGTGTAATGGAACGCGAAAGTCTAAAATTCTTCTTCTTAGTCGATTTCTTTATATCTGAAGGTCGTGTTTTTTATGAAAGCGCTTTGGACTAGTACCTATTTAAAGCTTTATTTCAAGTCACCATTAAGGTAAAGAAAATTACCCTGGACTACACCTTTAACGGTTCATTTTAACGTTCGAAGCAGAGTCGAAGAGGCCAAATGTTTACATTCAGATACAAATAGCTCTCGCTGGGAACGCGTAAATTACAACCGATCGGCCACGACGGTAATTTCGTAATATATTACCTCGTAATTTTGAAATGTATTACCAGCTAGCGGGTACTTTTATTAGACGCGCCTGTTTCTATGTCCTCATAATCTTCAAGTTTCTGAAACAATTGGCCATTATGCGCGTTTGAAAAGGCTGGATTGACGTGGAAGGCTCTGGACGAATAACGTACCCTTTTGTTGTCATTTCAAATGTCCAGTGTTCGCCGTTGAAAATCCAGCTGACGGGAAAAATGCATTGAAAATGTAAGATCACTTCAACCATTCTTGAAAAGTAATGTCCGAATTCACACTTTTTTGTGGGAAAAGCGTGTTATCTGAATTACTTATGAGGCAGACTAAGGCTACGTATATATAGGTAGTAAGTAGCGCTTAACAATCATGGAAGGTAATTTTAAAGAACTTTTTAAACTTTTACGACTTCTACTTAAAATAAATAGAAATTATTGCTAGGGTAACTTTTGGTAAATTTCCTTGTCTCGTGTCTTGTCGAGACTCAAGACGAGAAACAGCTATCGAAAATGTAATTAATTTTTATATTAATTCTATGCAAAATCTCTACTTTACTTTAATGAACTTTAATAAAAAAATGTGTGAAGCTTCTTGTTCAGTCTAGTTATTTCATTTTTACTACATACATACATTCTTACATACATACATAAAATCACGCCTTTTTCCCAGAGGGGTAGGCAGAGATCACTTCCCGCGATCCACTTTTCACCTCTGTGGAAACGTGACGTGACGGGTTGTGGACCACGTCGCCGCCATTCTGCCTTGTGCATTGTTTTAACAAGGTCATTGCGTTCCCACGAGTAGCAAGGATATATGACGGGGAAAGGAAAAGGGGAGGAAGGATACTATCGCCTCGGATGATTCGGACTGAGTCGATAGTAGCTCGAGGAGCCGGGGTCGCTTACCCGTATACCATTCACCAACCACCGGGCAAATAGTTGTGACTGGTATCCCCTGACTGACAGTTTTTACTACATAATGTATGAGCTTCTAATTGAAGAATATGTTCTATTTTGTTTTTTGCTTAGTAAAATAAAAGTTGGAGAAAGCAAAAAATGGCATTTCTCCGAAAGGTATAATAATAATAATTTCAATGCAAACTGTCTCGTGTCCCGGGACTTTAAAATAGTCGAGAGTTCCCAAACCCTAATTGTTGCTTTAAAAAAAAAACAATACCCATGCACATGTTTTGGATATTAGAAAATATCGTTTAACCATTTTGTATACAATATACAACAATGAACGCTCAAAAAGTGCTTATTCACTGTATCCTTGAAGTGATAAATTACTCTTCCATAGAGCTTAGTCACATGTTATGAATATAAACCACACATTTCCCACATTCCAAAGGTGGCGTAACAATATTAAATTTACACACGCGTAAATATTTCTGTTAACGTCCACTCGTAAACTTAGTCAGTTTCGTCTTTACGCGAATAAGAATGTATGGGAATGGTCGGAATAACTTTTTGGGAGACCATCAAAATAGTTGCCCTATTTACTTTGATTAGGGGAATGGCGATTGAGGCGTCGCAGAACGTTCAGTGAGTTTTTGATATGAGTCCGAAATGAGACGATCTGTCAGTGAGCTGTCGTAAACGCGTTTTAAGATTACAATGTTGTAATATGGTGTGTTGATCAGTTTTACAGCAGCAGAAGTAATAACAGATATTGTGTGTTGGTTTGTAACTATATTGCAACGGAGTTTTTTGGTGTATGTGTGTATGGTAACTGTTATATTTTTTTATTTTTGGGGCCACCTGTGGCTAACGGGTAACATGCGGCAAAAATTGACGGCTTTAATAGCTGTTATTTGGTGTAAGGTGACTCACGCCTGGCCGCGATTCCCGGAAGGATGGGTTTTTAAATCCCCGGGTAACAGTAGAGCAATTGCAATAGAGAGAGTACAAGCGTTAGTACTCGACATTTTTAAATTTACATGTTATATTTTTAGAATGTAACATTACCGGGAGATATATAAGCCATACCGAAGGCTTAACAGGGGTAGCGCCATTTTCCGGGCGGGTGTTTTAGTGCCTACATACTTACTCGAAAGAACATCTCAATAGACTTGGCAGAATTGACAGGCATATATGACAAAAGGGTCTTATCATGTTAAAAAGGATTACTTATACAATTATTAAGAATTCTCATCAGAGAGAAATATATAAAGTCATGCAAAGCCTCTTCTAATTTTCCATAGTCATAACTCAAAAGGACTTCAACATTAAAGCTCATAATAGGGCCTGAGTGTACTCGCCAATTAAACTCACAAGCCGTTGTAATCCAAAAACGTGTGCGAAAATCCTATTTCATTCCGCCATATTCCCGTGGCCGTTAATTTCGAACTACGCTAACACCATCTGATAGGGGGGAGAGTAACTATTTTAATTGCTGACAGCCCCTCTGACATCCATGGCTTGCTTAATTCGGTTTTACGCGAGTTACCAAAACTCAGAGCATTTATTCTAATGGAGGCATACGGCAAAATGTTTCAGTTAAAATTAAAGTTTGGAGTAAGAAGGTCTGCGGGTTGGATGTGTGGTTATCAGCCGTGATCGAGGTAAAGATAGGATAAGAATTACTACGGAAGTAAATAGGGCATTTAAGAACGAAATTCAATAGTATACAACATTTTTTTTTATAAAAGGTGTTAGCCTTTTATAAAAAAAAAGATGACCGCATTCCACCTGATGGTAAGCGGTAGCGAGATCCAAATATGAGGTCGACAGGCACAATAGATCGTATTGAGCCTGTCGCACTCACCCTGGAGGCCTGCTTAAATGCCGTTTCACGCCCCGCCTGAAGAGCCCGGGATCATAGGAGGGAGGGAAAACATGACAACATCATATACATTGGTCTACTAAATTATGGTACAATAAGTTAACTGAAATCATCGTTATATTAGTTTACCATACATATCATTCAAGTTATGCTTGTATGCTGCCTAATATTAAAAGATCTCAAGATAAGTAGTTGCTAGAAAAATGCTGTTACTAAGTTTATTTGCTAAAATTATTTATTGTATCTAATGATTTCCTTTTTTTCCGAACGACTATACGACTATTTCCAAGCCATCATCGTCTGTCATACGATGATGGCTAGATAGTCGTCATCATCACCGGACTTGCGGGCGAGAGGATGGCTCTTACCCCTAATTTTATTTTCTCATTTCGACTCTCGAGTTGTAATTTCTCAAAGTCACGATTTAATCCGGTGTCAGTTGTTCGCGGGTATTTGTGAATTGTCGGCTAAAGGGTTGTTTTCAGATGTTCTTAATCTAATATAACCCTTTACAATCAAAACTTTGGACGCCGTCCTGTCTTACTCTCGTTTACTCACAAATTGTTATTTTTATTAGACTTTGTTGTTTTATAACAAATTAGACATTGGACTAAAGTTTAGATACTTACCGTAGGATAATTACTGTTAATACGAAACTAATTTGGATTTTATCGCACTTAACATTACTGCCACACAATAAATGTAATGGAATCATTATAGTTCATGAAATAATTTTTAAAGCTATTTATACACAGCGATAATTATGCTTTTTACGTACAAAATAAAACAGACGTGGTTAATCATACTTCCGAAAGTAAATCAACTTTGCATATCTGCCGTTTAAAAAACAAAAATATTTCATAAATGGAATCATAATACAAACACAGTGTTTCCAAATACAAAGTTGTGATGAAAGACAACAGATGCAGAGAGGTTGTATGTATTGGGAACGTTTCATCGGGTCGGATTGTACTCACCTGTGCAGTCAAAAGCACAAATGTATGGATTCATACAACAATCAACCTTGTTTCAAAGTAACAAGGTCACATTTTGACTTATTACGTTATTGCACGTGCCTACAGTCAGCTGCCTATCGTCATTGTATGGATTGTCTCAACTTCAGAATGTTTGCTTTGCATTGTTAAGACGCCTTACGGCAAAATTAATCTGTGTATTTCAGTAATGCGGTATGTGGATGACAAGGTAAAGCTTGCAGATTAAATCTGAGATGTATTGTAAATGAATAATAGGGAATATGAAAACAGGGAAAATGTTTTTGTATTTTTTAAAATTATTTATCGTACAATTTATACAAAAAGGTTACGAACAGTTTAATCAAAATCTACATGTAAAAAATATATGTACCGCCACGTCAAACAGACTTTCCTGTGAATGGGATATTCTTTGTGGAAAGTGTTTGGCGTGGCGACTGAGGTCATAATTGGAGTCGGATATATGAAAATAACTAGAAAATCTTTTGTGATGAAAATAATATACAAATTTTAAACTGTCATGGTTACCTACACACATTAGAAAACTCAAAATGTCCGGGATTTACCATGTTATTTTGTGTTAATGAGCTCCCGATATTTCGGCACTGTTGCAAGCGCCATGATCACGGGTGAACTAACAAAACAACATGGTTAACATCCCGGACATTTTCAGTTTTCTAATAATATACAAATGCTCAAATAAATAAAAACGTGATTCAACTTTATTCACCTAATCGATGATTTAAGTCCACTGTTTGTCGTATGTACTTAAACTGTCCACT
The DNA here is from genome assembly GCA_039566165.1 of Maruca vitrata. NCBI lineage: Eukaryota > Metazoa > Arthropoda > Insecta > Lepidoptera > Crambidae > Maruca > Maruca vitrata. The sequence goes on from CM076926.1 coordinate 14,367,457, forward strand.
GTTTGTCTTTGCTTGCGCGATTTGCGTGACTGGCTCGGTGGAACAGTGGTTAGTGACCCAGGTTTACTACCCAAGGTTCCAAGAGTTGTGGGTTCGATTCCCACACGGGACAAATATTTGTGTGACGAACATCGGTGTTTGTTCCGTGTCTGGGTGTATTATTAAATATATTTAAGTTTATTTGTGTATCCACTGTTGGTTCTGATATCTGTAACACAAGTGCTTAAGCTACTTACCACGGAATCAGATCAATGTATGTTTGTTTATATTTGTTTTATTTATATTTTATGTTTATTTATATTTGTTTTATTTATTTATTTAAGAACAAACCATTCAACAGCCTAAAATAGACTGTCTTAAGTCTTTATACATCTTCTTACTTCTCCAAACTACGTTATATTAGAAGCTGAAGCCATAATTTCCATTCAGTTTAAACTAGACAGAGTACTGTGTTACCGATGAAAGACACGTCGTTCCTCAATCCCGAGACTCCTAGCGATAACAGTGTTGGTAACTTCGTCAGGGGCCCGCCGAATCGATACCACCTTCCAGACTGTGCGAGTTTAAGTGTAGGATACTAAGATATTCATTGGTACGGCTTGATGTGCCTGGATCGAAGAGCGGGCATGTGTGGTTTTTTTTTAATTTTGATATTGCTGCCTGCGAGTGGTGAAGGATGTGTAATGATTTTCTTACGGATGTTTGCTGATTAAAATAAGTTTTAATCGATTCTCAATAAATTTTGTGGGATTTTAATGAGAGAAAAAAATGAATGTACGATTATTCGATGCTTTAACGGTAAAGAAAGAAAGAAAGAAAAGAAGAAAGAAAAACATTTAGTGACCACGGCATAGAAACAACAAATACAATGAGACATAAATACACAAGACACAAAGACTCAATCTAAGAAATAACGCATGGACAAGGACTATAAAGTGGTCAACGAGGTACGGGCCTCAGCATATGCCACATTAGCCCGAAAGCCACTGCAGCCACTGTAAAGGAAAATATCGTGGAAACCTGCACACCTACGAAGATATTCTTAGGTTGTGTAGTCAACCAACCCGAACTTGCCCAGCGTGGTTGACTAAGGCCTTATCGCCCCAATTAAGGGTAGGCCCGTGCCCCAGCAGTGGGGACGCTAATGGTGATGAATGAGAAAAAAAGTTAATTTTTATTAACCAGGGTCTATAAAAAATCAGTTCTACGTAGAATAAGAATGTTTCACGAAATAGATTATCAAAGTCAACAACCGTACATAAGAAAGTAGTAAAAGTCCAGAAATGCAAAGGTACACTAACACTAACACATAAGGTCAAGGTAGAGCCGATTGGGCGTTTTCTTTTAGTATATCAATCAATGTCCTACAAGGCATTATGTATTTACATTATATACCTATGGAGTCTTGGCTAGACGTTAGACATTCAATAACACATAGGAACGATTACGTACACTCACATATGATTAAACTTATGCGGGCGACTAATAATATAATCAATCGATATAACCGAGATTGGTTTTGCAGTTTTTCTTTGAAATGTTATCTATTCTTTTCTTTCCTACATATAATAAAAATGGATCGCTATTTGTTCATGGATGATAAAGGTAATATTAAATAAATATTATAGGAGACCTGCATCATCAAAATAGTGTCCAAAACAATGATCTTTGGATTATTTGTATGTTTGTATGTGCGTTTGTGCACGCTTATCTTAGAAACGGCTTTTCCGATGTAGGATGTGTTTTTCATTGATATATTTCGGTTAAGTCAACTTAAAATGTAATGTTTGGTTCAGGTTAATCGGTTCATAAATAAAAAAAATGCTAATTAAGATAATCACGTGGAACTTGCTGAGAGTTAGAAGGCGCGCGTTTAAAATGTCTCTTTTCCACTAGGGTAAAGTCGCTGGCACAGCTTGTTCATAAAATAACTTTTAGGCAACACTTGTTTTTATTGGGAAACCGGTAAAAGCAATGAAAAACTTTATTTAACATTCTTAAATTCAAAATAAATATCATACAAAACTTTTCCACAAAGAGAGCCTTTGCATAATTTATGATAGCTTCAAAGACGATACTTTAAACAGCCTGACAGTCTAAACCTAACTATGAATGTAATGTAAATGCCAGTGCTTAAAGCATATCCATAATACAGAAAAATCTTCAGTGAAGTCACTAGCTCCTTCACTACATAGTATAAAACAAAGTCGCCTTTTCTGACTCTATATCCCTATATTTTGGTGGGGTTTTTTCGAATAGATAGAGTGATTCAAGAGGAAGGTTTTTATGTAATATTTACCCGAAGCGAAGCGAGGGCGGGTTACTAGTATGTGATAAAATAGTGATATTATTATTATAACGCTAGTAAATAATCAAACTATACTACTTGTTTTACCAGCAAGTCCCGCAATTTTAACCTGAATTTACCGCAAATTCGAAGAGAAACTAGCATAGTGGCAAGTTTATCTCATATTTTAGTATTTTTAACAAGTATTACATGACGTGAACATTCTGAATATAAACATAAAATCATTTCAATCAGCCGTTTATCCTCGGAGTATACCGAGATTGTCACTCAGAAGCACTTTTAAAGGGACTTGAACCTACTCGTAACACCACAGCATATACAATACATATACTATTTAGTACTTGACTAACACCCTTATTTACGTAAACACGTATACGCTATTGTGTTTATTAAACTGTTTGTGGCGCTTTCCTTTCAATAGGGTTAAGTTCAAGGTTCTGTATAGATAAGACAGACCTATAAAGGGCGCAAATCAAGGTTCATGGTAGTGTTACGTCATTTTATGTTATACAGACGATTAATTGTAGGTATCCCATTATCTTTTACTGTCAATCACTACATACATAGTGTGAAGCAAAATCGCTTCCCGCGTCTGTCTTTTTTTTTTTCACCCGGGGGAAATCCTCATGGATACCATAGCGCTGGGGCAACGCTGTGGTTATGCCGGACTTTTACCGGCTAAAACCTCCGGGATCTTCCTGCTCTCCGCTGGTGGTAAGGGGACAGTGGTACGTTCCCGCGTCTGGCTGTCCCAATGTGTATGCTTAAATCTTTTAAACTGCACAACGGATTTTGATGCGATTTTTTAATAGATAGAGGGATTTATGTATAAGATATCCGGAGCGAAGCGAGGGCGGGTCACTAGTAACTAATAAACCGCAACTGCAATTTCCGCCCGCGACTTCGTCCGCGTAGAGACGTTTTACGGGTAAAACATTACTTCCTTATAGCGCAATCGGTTAAAAAGTAGCCTATAACCTTTCCTAGGCTCTGGACTACATCTGTACCAAATTTCATTTAAATCGGTCCAGTACTCTATGGGTGAAAGCGTAACAGACAGATAGACAGACAGAGTTACTTTCGGATTTATAATATTAGTAAGGATATACCCAGAGCGAAGCGAGGGCGGGTCACTAGTGACTAATAAACCGCGACTGCGACCATTTATCTCATGAAAAGTTACTCACTTTTTGATTGCGGTGAATGGATGGTATTAATAATTTATTATATTATTTATAATAAAAATTAAGAATGAACCTAATTCTGTTCAATACTCGTGAATTTGTGAAATTCAGTTTTTTTAGGGGGACGAACTAAGTAACAGGAAGAATTAAATTTCATTTGACGTCACGGGTGATAGCGTTGTAAGTTGTGAAAAATATGTAAGTATTGGGTTTCAAATTTAATTTCTTAGTAAAGTATTTCTTTAATTCGATTGGTTGTCTTAGATCTAAAGTAGTTACCCCACTGTACTTCGTAGACTTCTCCTCAAGTTTCGAGCTTGCAGAGCTCACAATAAAAATGGAAACGAGCCACTTTCCAAACAATTGATTTTTATTGCTCCTGCTACTTTCATAGTTATACAGACTTGTTATTGGACTTTTAATGGGTTTATTGGATAGTTGGAACTAGGATTAGAAGAGGTTCTAGTTGGATACTTAGGTACAAAATGCTTGATTCATACTTAGCAAAAGTTAAGCATTCTTCTTCTTATCGTATGGTTGATGAACAACCTAGTGTCAGGGTTTTTAAACCGCCCGTAGCCCTCTGACATGGCTTCACACACCGTTGAATAATTTTTCGGGTGTGCTGGTTTCCTCAGGATGTTTTCCTTCACCGTTAAAGCGTCAAATGATGGTACATATGAATTTAAAATTTTGAAAAACACATTGGTACCCGGCGGGGTTTGAACTGGAGACCTCTCGCATGGCAAGCAACGACCTTAACCTCTCGGCCATTTACGCTTTTAGTTAAGCATTAAGGCATGGAATGCCCTTAACCTAACCTAACCTTAGTAATATTGTTTATTTTTCCTAACTGACATAAGATGATAGTTTGGAGTAGCCTCGTCATTATCAGCGGACTTGTGGGGGAGCGGATGGCTCTCACCACTAATGTTGTTTAAGCAAAAGTTTGTCTAGCACTCTTCCATCTCTCAACTAATGAACTGTGTCTGGGTGTATTATTAAATATATTTAAGTTTATTTGTGTATCCACTGTTGATCCTGATTTCCGTAACACAAGTGCTTTAGCTACTTACCACGGTATCAGTACAATGTATGTGATGTTGTGTAATGTTTATTTATTTATTTACTGATTTCAAATGCATATCACACGTTTAGGTGGTACACAATTTTTTCTCTACCACTGCAAAAAGTTTAAAAAATATACAGGTCGATAATATGTTATACTACATATATAAACCTAATAAAAAATCATTGAAATATGTATTTTTTACATCCGTCACCAAAATATCGCTAAAGTGTTCGTTAAAGTGTTCGGCCCTAGGTAAAATGTTTTCTCTTCCATATTTAAATGGTATGTTCACAAAATCATGTCTCTAATACAACTCAACTACCCCTACGCTCTTACTAATTCTATGAATGTGACAGTTTTTTAATAACTGACTAACGATGATGGCTTGGCGTAGCCTTGTCATCATCACCGGACTTGCGGGGGAGCGGATGGCTCTCAACCCTAAAAAATGCGACGGTAATGTTAACTTTGTCTCGCTTTCACGCTTAAACGTGCCAACCGATTAACATTAAATTCGGTACACAATTAGTTCAGAGCCTTCAAAAGGGCATAAATACCTTTTTAACCGACTGCGCAGTAAGGGAGTGATGTTTTACGCGATAAACAATTTAATGGCACAGAGTCGTGGGCGGAAAGCTATAGATAAATTCGCCCTATTAAAGCACCGAGGGCGTAGCTCAGATGGTAGAGCGCTCGTCTAACAAACGAAAGGTACCGGGATCGATACCCGGCGCCCCCATCATCGCCACCATCTCGGACGTTTTGATTTTTTTCTTTATATACTTTTTTTGGTGACTTAAATAAATAAATATTACAGAACATAAAAAAAAATATTTTATGAGAAGTAGCTGAAACACATAAATGTTACGGATGTCAGAATCAACGTTGGATCTGGTGGCTCGAGTCCCACCCACACAAATTTGTCGCGGGTGGGAATCGAGCCCACGACTTTTAGTTACCAACCAGTGTTCTACCTAGCAACTTAAATAATACAATAAATTTACTTTAAAAATAAAGGGTGAGGCTGACAGACCAACTGATATTTAACGGATTGCCATAAAAGGCTTAGAAACTAATATTTATTTGGAACAAGTATGACAGTTTCAGTGCATAAAAGGAAATTAGTTGTTCTCAATTCTGTTTCGCACACTATACACCGTGAAATTTTAGTGGTTGTTTTCCCGCAGTAAAATGATTCTATCTTAGTAGTACAATAGATTTGTGCAGATCTTTTTTGTTAAAATCAATAAATGCCGGTTTTACGAAAGGTTTAACCGAAACTCGAAAGCACGTTCGAACCGCTTTATGACTTAGGGTGTCGAGATTCTTCAGCTTTAAGCATCGATTTCATGCGGCAAGCAGTACCTGATTACGTCACATCTTATAAAATAATGATAGCTTCTCTCGTTTTCGAGTTGGAAAATTATTATTTTGAAAATTTGAAAAAAAAAAAATTTTTTTCCAAAGAATAATTAGCATGATTCGATAGTATTACTAAAGGCAAATCATTCTGCCACGGGAAAACAACCACTCAAATTTCACGGTGTATATGAATGAATGAAGTTTTTTTAAAGTATTTTTCCTCAACACAAAAACAACAATACAATAACAAAGATACAACAAGCGCAAGTTCATAATGGTATTTTTATGGGAGACTGATTCCACCACCACCCCCTCGGACTGCTTAGGATCTATTAACTTATTGCTATGACCAAGCTAATTTAGAGTTATGTTAGAGCTATGTTGAGCATGTAATGTATATTGTGCCTAACACATGTCTAGTATTATACCAAACTTGTTTACGTTAGATGTGGATATTGAAATGTTATGAACGCGTGGCGTAGATTGATCCCTTACATCACGCCACGATGGAATTTGTTATTCCAATGTGTCTACATAAATATGTGTGGGCGCATTTCTTTGAAGATTTCATTTTCACGGTTCCGTAGGTAGGTACTGAAAATGAAAAACTGAGACCCTAATCAGTGTTCAATGTGTTCTTATCACGTCTCATTAACTAACTAGATATACTTAGTTGTTAGATATTTATTTTTCGCTTGAGATATACAGGGTGTCCCAAAAAGTAGTGTCAAGCGGAAGTCCTGAGATAGAACACCCCTTGGGGCATCCGAAACACCCCCATGTATGTTCCGCGATTTTTTATAGTTTTCGAGTTATGGTTTATTTTCTAAAATTTTGAGAATAACTGACCTAACCGACTAAAAATATTGTAGAGAAAAAAGTGTTTGACTTTTTTGAGTAATTCTTTTTGCAAATCAATTTTCATGAGTTTTTCTTTAATGCCTAAAATATTTGTCTCCATAACTTATATGGAAATTATCAAAATTATGGTACAAACTGAATAGTTACGTTCTGTAAATAATGTCTTACAATTTCAACGTTAAATTTTAAATATTAGGAGGTAGCTGCATGGCTCCTAAGTAACTTCAAAAACTGCGCCAGACTCTCAGCTTTCATAATCATCAATAAAAACTGGTACTTAATGGGCTACTTTTGGCTGAAATCGAACTTCAAAGACAGAGAGGTGGAAAAATCATAAAATTTTCCATTTGATTCCGAAGTATTATTGGGACATTTCATTATTTCTAAAGTTAATAAGATTGTTAACAGTCAAAATTATACCAGAAATGCTAAGAAATAACCACTTGAAAGTTTAATTTGTGATACTTAAAAAAATTATTAATTTAAAAAATGGGAACTTTATTGAAAAAAAAAGTTATTGTTTTTGATTATTCATTGCAAAAACTTTATAAGTCAAAGTTTATTAAAGTCCGTAAAGAAAGCAAAGTTCGTTAAGTTCGTCGTTACAAAGGTATACGTATTGCATGTGAAAACAGTGTTAGCGCAATGAAACTTAAATTAAACAAAAAACAAGCATCCAAATGTTTGCATCTGAGTGCTCCTATATTAAATTTAGGTTTGTTAACAAATTGACTAACTTTCGAAATAATAAAATGTCCTAATAATACTTGCTCATCAAATGGCAAATTTTATGATTTTTCCACCTCTGTGTCTTTGTAGTCCGATTTCAGCAAAAGTAGCCCATTAAGTACCAGTTTTTATTGATGATTATGAAAGCTGAGAGTCTGGCGCAGTTTTTGAAGTTACTTAGGAGCCATGCAGCTACCTCCTAATATTTAAAATTTAACGTTGAAATTGTAAGACATTATTTACAGAACGTAACTATTCAGTTTGTACCATAATTTTGATGATTTCCATATAAGTTATGGAGACAAATATTTTAGGCATTAAAGAAAAACTCATGAAAATTGATTTGCAAAAAGAATTACTCAAAAAAGTCAAATACTTTTTTCTCTACAATATTTTTAGTCGATTAGGTTAGTTGTTCTCAAAATTTTAGAAAATAAATCATAACTCGAAAACTATAAAAAATCGCGGAACATACATGGGGGTGTGGCAGATAACCCACGGGGGGCTCTATCTCAGGACTTCCGCTTGACACTACTTCTTGGGACACCCTGTATAAAGAGATTAATGAAAGAATGTTGCCGTATAAGAAAAAACTAAATGTCATCGTATTTTTTAGAAAGAATTTTATTATATTTATTATTTTCGTTTGAAAAGAAAACGTCAGTTGTAATGAAATGTACCTACCTAACCTTCCGTGCAAAGTCCGACTCGCACTTGGCCGATTTTAGTTATTTTAGGCCCCAGAAACATATAATTTGACGAAAATCTGCATATTATACTACTTGCAAATTATGGGATTTTTGTACTTTCGAAGTTTTTAATTTAATTTATTTTATTTTAATAACATTTTAAACCCATTTACTATTTATTTAAAAGAATAAAATTATGCTTTCAGTTATTTTCTTTTTCTACATTTTCAGACTTTTTGTGGCACGTCGTCATTTCAAACGATACGAGCGCATTCTATCAGAAACAAGGTTGACAAAAAGATTTATTTGAGCCATTCGGACGGGACTCAGCTGAAAATATCTAAGTGTACCTTTTTTCCAATATGTCATCGAAACGTTCATCGGAATATGGTACCTAGATAAATAAATAAATAAATATCTGGGACATTTCCACACACGGTCATCTGACCCCAAACTAAGCAGAGCTTGTACTATGGTCGTCAGAGACTGATAAACATACATATATATTTTTAAATACATACTTAAATACATAATCACACCCAGACACGGAACAAACACCGATGTTCATCACACAAATATTTGTCCCGAGTGGGAATCGAACCCACGACTCTTGGAACCGCCAGCCAGGGTCACTAACCACTGTTCCACCGAGCCAGCGAGAAATATTGCTCGTATAAACTAACATGGAATTCTTCAGTACTTGATGATGCCCCAATACCGACTGAAGTCATTACTTCCTTTAAGGGAAGTAGGTTAAAAAGTATTAAAGTATTATATCCATTCTTAGCCTCTAGACTGCAAATACCTGTTCCATCTGTAATAACTATAATATGACATGCAATAAAGAGTTTGAATTGGATTATGTACCAAATTTTATTGAAATCGGTTCAGTAGTTTACGCGTAAAAGCGTTAGTGACAAGTAGATCAACAAAAATTAGGGGATTTGCTCCTACCGCAGTCATTTCGAGAATAGACAGAGCCAAAAGTCCTGGCCTACTAAAGTGATGACGTCAGAAGCTAGTAGTGAAACAAGTTTACATGATTTTAGGCTACCTCCGTATCTAGTATGATTTCGATGCACCAAGAGTAGTGGGTTCAAGCTTATCGTCAGGTGGAGTGACGTCATTCTAAGGGGCTTTTAATAAAAAAAAGCCTCCAACGGGAAAAAAAATATTTTGATGCATATCGATGTTTGTCCCGTCTTTGATACGTTATTTATCTCTTTAAGTTTATTTGTGTAAACCGTTGTTGTTTCTCGTTTCCATAACAATAATTGTACTTAAAAGCTACCTACTACTCACCACAGGATCAGACCAATGTACGTGATGTTGTGTGATATTCATTATTCATGTCGCATTTTCCTGCTTCAAAATTGAAAGCTGAGATAATTTACGTGTGATAAAAGAGATACTACGCCGGTTACACTTTGTACCACTGTCCCGTAGTGTAGATAAGTTCAAAGAGACGCTGTAGCAACGCTTAACATAATAGTATGACTGGCTCGGTGGACCAGTGGTTAATGACCTTAACTGGCGGTTCCATGAATCGTGGGTTCGATTTCCACTCGGGACAAATATTTGTGTGATGAACATCGGTGTCTGTTTCGTGTCTGGGTGTGAATGTGTATATAAGTATGTATTCATAAATATCCATGTATGTATATATGTGTCTTAGAGGCCCATAGTACAAGCTCTGCTTAGTTAAGGGTTAGATGACCGTGTGTGGAAATGTCCCAGATATTCATTATTATTTATTCCACTCTAAAAGATTCCAAAAATGTTAAAAAGAAAAAAGTCAACTATGCTCGTTCGAGCTAACCCTATCGGTTCAAAAGCACCCCTGTGTCATCGTGCCAATCGATCGAGGGTTGTTGACCGTCCGGAAATAACGTGCACGGGTCGAAATAATCACCTCATCATAACCTCAAATGAGGAAATCATTTTGACGTTTTAAAAAAACGCCGTCCAATAGCGAGTTGGATTGTGACGTGATATATTCAGTAGGGCTACCATGAGTTTAAAACTTACGCACTCGATATCGCCTACGTAAATATGTCTATGAAAAGCTTGTACAGCGCCGCTGGTGGTTACACGAAAAACTAAAATCGGCCGTATGGAAAAAACAACTCGATAGGTTTTTAACGTACGTAAGTTTTCGATAGCCAACTCATGGTAGGCCCTCAGGTTGTTCATCAACCATACGATAAGAAGAAGAAATAGGTAAGTATTATAAGCCAGGTCCAAATGTATGTAAATAGTCGATGTTAGCTGCTGTCGATGTCATCCAAAATATAATACGTGATGTCCTATAAAATTTGTATCAGAACTGAATAAATAAATCACTTTTAACCCTAAATCTCCGTTTCCATTTATTTATCTAAATAAACTATCACGGACTAAAAGCTCTTTTATTTAACTGAACTGCATTAAAGGTTCATCGCTAATCCGCTGAGTTGTATGCGGCATGTGAACAGACGATGCTGATAAGATTGTCCGCGAATGTGACTCGCATCACGGAACACTTCTAGAGACCAGTCTTCGGCGGAAGGTTCGTTGAACGCAAGAGGTTTCAAGAATACCCTACAAGGAGCTTACCTAGGAAAAAACCATAAATTTGACCAACAGTCGCAACTATATGATTTTAGTGTTAGTGATTTATTCACTCGTAGTAAACTCGAGACCATGTCTAGTGCAACCCAGTCGAAACATCGAGCAGTAAATAACACCTGTCTTATAGTTAGTAAGCATTTTCAAAGGAAGAAAAAATCTACAAGACGTCAACTCAAGAAATATCTTTGTATGGTAACTTTGTATAAATTACATTAATATTCAAGTTCGTCCTACCTCAATAATCTGACTTTTACAATAAACACATATAAATATCACTTTCCGGAAGTCATGTCCGTGTTTTTTAACCATGTGATTTAGCAGTGTTTTATTTAATTCAATTACAATTTAGTTTGATCTACCTACATAGATACTAAAATATTACTCCGTGGAAATGCTAACATGAAACTCAGCAATTAACTACCAGTCGACAATGGACACCACACTTAATTGAATGCACGGAACTCAATAGCATACCTAGATTAGACATTGCCTACTCGTTCCAGGAATCTAAGCTCGAACAGAATCTAACTAGATTGCTAGACGTCGGCAACAGGTAAGCTAGAGTCTAGAACATGTCCTGGGCTTAAATTGTTAGTATTCCATTTATGAACACTAAGATTATAAGCAGATTTGAACTTGGTACTTGAGTATTCGATAGTACAAAACTGTAGATGAAGTTCGTCATAATAAACCACGACCATAATAAAATCTACGTCTTGAAATAAAATATTATCACAAAAGTGGCTCGTTATTTGTTACAAAGAATAAATTAATAAATAAAAATCAAGTAGATCTTCCCCTGTCCTATTAAAACTGAAATATCATACCCTTGTTAGGGAATCCGCTTATAATATTAATTTATACCAGTATTTTCCTCAATTATCATGTTACTCTACTTACGATGAAATAAGGAAGTTTATTTTGGTGTAATTACCTACAGTTTATATTTATTTACTGTGAGTATTGAATGGTATATGGAAGAATCATGCAATAGAATGTTTATTCAAAGCAGTGACGTAACTACAGGGTGGCAGTCTAAGAGGCCACATGCTCTGCATCAGCAACTCCGTAGGAGATCCTAATGTCGCTATCTTTTTTAAGTCCCGTCAAAATCATTTGATAAGGCAGATGGCATATTTACGTCACGGGTTCACAATAAATACAAAACATACATTCATAGAATCACGCCTTTTTCCCAAAGGGGTAGGCAGAGATCACTTCCTGCCATGTGCTACGATCCTGGCACGCCACGATTAGAGAACACAAGTTAGGGTTATTTTAGGAAAACCAGTCAAGTGACAGTCGGATTAGCATCCTGGGGTTAAGTCGGGTAACAATGATATAATAATTTTATTCAATTAAACCAAAAAAGTATCCCTATTCAGGGTCTTATATTAATGTTAGAAATATTGTGGTCTCGCTTGACGTATATACCACAGATGGACAATTAAGTAATCCTCTATATTCACTGGCGATCCAGTAGGAAAAAAAATTTGCCTATCATTATAAAATAGGTAGCAAGTAAGTAATTTAGACGAGTTTGTACGTCAATATCTCTGTTTTCAATTAGCTTTGTGTAAAAAATAAACCAGTGAACTGAGTAACAATGAAAATTATTTTACTGTAATCACGCAAACCTATCGGGAGGCATTTTAATTGCTACTCAGCAGTTTTATGTATGAACGTTCAATGTGGGGAACATAGTCACGGATTCAAATCTTTTGATAATAATTCTTATTGTTCTAATTAAGGCCTGATATACACGACAAACAGATTATTTGAAGGCACAATTTTCAAATGAACAATCGTCCGCGTGGAAATGGCAGCAATTATTTATTTATTTATTAAGGAATAGTACACAGCACAATACAATCATGATTGAAATAGGGTAAGAACAAATTTTGTGGGCCAATTACGATTACATTCTGTTATGCACTCGATCACATTTTTCTTTTTTAATTTCACAAACACTACAAGTATTTTTATTTAAAATGAGCTATTTATTAGTGAATGTCCCGACAAAATAGGTTCATCCGTTATAGAGATTAGTGAGAATGTCTGTATATTCTCACTAATCTCTGTCTGTATTACAGACAGCCCATAAATATTTGTGTGACGAACATCGGTGTTTGTTCCGTGTCTGGGTGTGTTATTAAAGATATTTAAGAGTATACATATACTTGTGTATCCATTGTTGATTCTGATATCTGTAACAAAAGTGCTTAACCTACTTACCACGGAATCAGATCAATGTACATATGTGATGTTGAGTAATATTTATTATTATTTATAGATATACGTCAATGAAAATTGCTTACATTTTTTATTGTTGTAAAAGCATATTAACAGTCTGTGTACGGACTTAAACACATTCTAGGTAATTCAAGATATTGTCTGAGTGTAAAAGCCAATAAAAGCTTTCTTGTCGTCATCGATTTGGTTCACACGAGCTTATCATTGAGATAAATCAATTGAATTCAAGTTTTCTCTGCATTTCGCTCTTTTCTTTTGCTCAATAAATGGTGAAGTAAATCAGTCCTGTGTTCAACTGACTTTTATGTATTTTAAAAGTCAGCTTTTACTTTTAAGTGTATTCACTACTTGTAACTGTATTGTAAACTTGAAAGTATCAATAGCTATTTCAGTTAACGTTTTTATGTGTTGTCAGAACTTGAAATCTGGTACATCTGGGGCACTTTTCACACACGGCCATCTGACCCCAAACTAAGCAAAGCTTGTACTATGGTTGTCAGAGACTGATAAACATACATAGATATTTATAAATGCATAATCTCACCCATACACGGAACAAACACCAATGTTCATCACACAAATATTTGTCCCGACTGGGAATCGAACCCACGTGACTGTTTGCACAATAACCACTGTTCCACCGAGCTAGAAATCGTACATATGAATTTTTATTTTAATTGTAAAACACAGTGGCAGGTTTGAACTAGCGATCTCTCGCAACGCAACGCAAAAGCAACGACCTTAAATACTCAGCCATCGACGCTTTTTTATCGACGGTTATCAATATGACTATTAGCTGTATATGCATAGGCAAAGAATGGCAGCTAACTGGCAGTTTCTTTATTAACAGACCAAATTATAAACATGCTCCTACGTCATCAATTTGTCACAAATCCTCTTGAACGCCAAAAGACGCAATTCCGACATCGCGCGAAATGCACTGAACATACGAAGGCAGTAATTAAGCAACTTAATTACTCTGTAATTAAACAGCTGCCAGAGATAACATAGAGGATTCTCACGCGTGTAGCCTGGGTACCGCCATTGTGTGTGACGTCATAATGGTGACATTGAACTTTGAAATGAAATACAATTTCATAATTTCTACCTTTTGTTTTTACCGCTGTAGGTGTGAGTTGTTTCACCTTAGTAAATGTTTAAGAAATCAAGCCGTTATTGAAAAATGTTTCATGAATTATTACCTAAATGTGTGAAAACATAATTGTGAAAAATTCAGTGCCTAACATTCTTTTATAAATACGATTATATTATACTCGTAATATTAACAGTATTGCAGTACTTATTTAAATGGTGGATTAACAAACATTTGTTTTTTGGTGTTGTTGGTGTGACTTTCTAATAAAATAAAAAATGTTTAATAGACTCGACATTAGAGACTTGAATTGAGATCTACTCTATATTTATTTATTTTAGGAAGACCAGAATATAATTAGTGGAAATAAGAAAAGAACTTGTATGTAAAGTGCAACCCCAAAAGACACCAAACCAAACAGAGTTGGGTATCAGTTTTCATCATTATTATTGTGTTTAATTAGTAAATTATGTAGAACTTTCATAATGAAGCAAGATGGAAATAACAACTTAAACGTTCTACATCAGCCACTGTTAGATAAGCATAGTTCTCTACAAAACAAACTTTGAAAACGCCAAATCAAAGATGAGGCCTCATTATAGTATTGTCTATTATTTTCGCGATCTTTACTGATTAATTGATTTAATTTTTTTATGAAGACAACTGTCATCTTTAGTCTTGCCCGTGAGCACTAGCACTGTAAAATGCTGGAAACATCGAGTCTCTAAATAATATGTTTATAATGGGAGTCTGTTTCTTATCCGAAAATCGTTTGTCCGAAAATCAAAATCCCTAACACGTTTGCTATAATCATCAAAATCCATAATGTTCGAATGTACGAAATTTCATAATCCCTAATTGTCTTTAATTCTAATCATTTTTTGTCATAATATCGAGTTCTATAATAATCAAATCTCCTAAAATTACTTGCTATAAAGTTAAATGCCCGAAGTGTTACATAGTATAATGTTCGTTACTACGAATGGAGCTTTATCATAATATTATTAGTCCGAATTATGAATGATTATTTATAATTTTGTTTTATTCAAAAAATGATTGGCCAAAAAAATGGTTTCGTCAAATCATCATTTTATAAATGACTTACTTTTTGACCAAATGATCAACAGTTAAATTTTAATTTTACAAATAATTATTTTGCAAAATGAATATTTAACAACTGAGTTATCATACCAAACTACTATTGGTCTAAAAAGTTTGATAAAATGTTTTATTTGACAAATGTTTCTTTTATTAATCGATCTGATAATATAGTAAACACATATTTTGAAAAGCAAGACCAACACCTAATTACCTACAAAAGCGGGAGCCACAACACCCAAATAGATTACTTTCTTCTTAGGAGGAAAAGTATCAAGGTAGTCAAGGACTGTAAGGTTATTCCCGGAGAACCTTTAGTAACCCAACATCGGCTTCTTTTTGTTGGAAGTCAAAATAATAAAAAAGACGATGCGTAAGCCCAAGCCCTCCAAAAATCAGATGGTACATGCTAGAAAAAGAGGACTGCGCGAAAGAATTTCGAAAGCGTGCGAGTGAAAAAAATTATGGAGATGGATGATAAAATTCAACTCAAATCTGTGAATGAATGCTGGAATGAAATGGCTGAGTGTATGCGAAGTGTGGCAAAAATCGTGTGTGGTGAGACGAAAGGGAAAGGAAATATCGAAAAAGGATACATGGTGGTGGAATGAAGAAGTACAGAAGGTTTTTGAAAGAAAAGAAGTATGCGTTTAAAGATTGGAAAAGTGGGATAGATATTGACCCTGAGGTGAAAAGAGCAGAAAAAGAAAACGTATGAAGAATGTAAAAAGAAAGCTAAAAGAGTGGTTGCTATTGCTAAAGGTAAAGCCCAATATAAATTATACCAATCTTCTGGAAAGTCCTCAAGGACAGAAAAACCTTTACCGTTTAGCGAGATTGCGAGAGAGGAATGCAAAAGATGTAGCCCATATAAGATGTATAAAGGATGACAGTGGAAGGGTTCTGACAGAGGGTGAAGGAATAAAACAGCGCTGGAAGGAATATTTTGAAAGGTTAATGAACAAGGAAAATACTTGGAATTTAGATTTAGAATGCATGCAAATAAATAGAGGTTTGGTTAATGAAATAAGTGTTGAGGAGGTAGGACTGGCTGTGAGAAGTATGAAAAATGGTAAATCTGTTGGCCCAGATTACATACCAGTTGAAGCATGGAAGGTTTTGGGAGAGGATGGATGTAAGTGGCTGGCTTTATTTTTCAATAAGTTGTTGCAAGACGAGACGATCCCGACGGAATGGTGCAACAGTTCGCTGGTGCCTATTTATAAAAATAAGGGTGATGTGCAAGAATGCAACAACTACCGAGGAATAAAGCTTATGTCACACAGTATGAAAGTTTGGGAGAAAGTAATAGATAGAAGAATGAGAGAGGAATGTGAGGTTACCCACAACCAGTTTGGTTTTATGCCAGGACGGGGACAACAGATGCAATTTTCGCTTTTGCGCCAACTATGCGAGAAGCATCGTCGTGCGCATAAAAACCTCCACATGGTTTTTATTGACCTCGAAAAAGCGTACGACCGTGTCCCCAGAAAAGTCTTGTGGTGGGTTTTGCATAAGAAAGGCGTGCCTGGGAAGTATGTAAGGTTGGTGCAAGGGATGTATGAAGGAGCGCGCACGAACGTCCGATCCGGAAGCCGGCGTTACAGACGAGTTCAATGTGGCTGTTGGTTTGCACCAGGGATCAACTTTAAGCTCCTTTCCTGTTCCTCCTGGTAATGTATGTTTTAACATCAGACATACAGGAGGAGGCACCCTGGTGCATGCTGTTTACCGGCGACATTGGTCTGGTCGGAGAAGATGCAGCTGAGGTGCAAAGCAGAGTGGGAAAATGGCAAGAAAAAATTGGAGAGAGTTGGCTTGAAAATAAGTCGCACCAAAACAGAACATCTGTTTTCCGGCTTTGGCGTCTCTTCCAGTTTTTCTCCAATTGCCTTAGATGGTGTAACCCTACCGGTCTGCTCCGACTTTAAGTACTTAGGCTCACTTTTCCAAAACGACGGCAATATTGATCGAGACGTTAAGAATAGAATGAATGCTGGATGGATGAAGTGGCGACAGGTCTCGGGAACAACTTGTGACCCACAAAATGCCCCTCAAACTTAAAGGGAAAATTTACAAAACGGTCATTAGACCTGTCGCGATGTATGGATCTGAGTGCTGGGCAATGAAAAAGACTGAAGAGAGGAAGGTGCATGCAAATGAGATGCGTATGTTAAGATGGATGTGTGGAGTAACAAGGTTGGATAGGATTAGGAATGAATATATAAGGGGAAGTCTGAAAGTTGCACCTATTTTAGAAAAGATGAGAAGTGCAAGGTTAGCTTGGTACGGGCATGTTATGAGGAGGGAAGAAAGCCATGTAACTAGAAGAGTGATGAGTATGAATGTCAATGGACGTAACGGTAGAGGCAGGCCGAAGAAGACATGGATGGATTGCGTGAGAGATGATATGGGAGTGAAAGGAGTAGACACAGAGCGGACGAATGATAGGCCCGAGTGGAAGAAATACACATGTTGCGCCGACCCCACTTAGCGTGGGACAAGGGCAGGAGAATGATGATGATGATGATGATGATGAATATAGTAATAGAGCCCACGACCAAAACCATGTCTCATAGCAATACGGCAAAAACCCTATAAAATCGTTAGATCGTTTGATTCTGAACCCGACTAGGTATATAGTAACGGTCAAAAGTGTAGCAACTGCGTGGGAGGCCATTTCTGCTGTGTCAAAAAGGCAGTCGGTATTATAGCAATACGTCTGATAATGAAAATGTACATAGATTTTATAATTATATTAAGAAAAAGTTTGTTTTTCAGACATTTTGTGCGTAGCACATAGCCTGAGTGCATTTTTGAAAATGTCAAAAATTTAGCTGACCTGTATCATAACGATACGGATAATTTTTTTTTTTCCTTATGGTTTTGCTGCCATCATTACCAAAAACCTGTTTTCAGACACTTTAAGTGTAGCATATACTCCCAAAAACGAAATAACAAGTATGCTTTAAATAAAACCAAAACTATCAAATCAATCAGTATTTAATTTCAACTGCCTCAGCTCTAGTTCCCCTGCCCCTTTCTTACTATTATTCATTGGTTTGTAACAGAGAATTCAAGATGCCTCAATACGATTCTTAAATATTATCTGAATATCGAAAAGTTGTCTGATAGAGAAGATGCTACACTTCATTTGTCTGATATAATTTTTTTGCACATGTGGACAACTTTTTCTATCATGTCTAGCAATTTTCAGACATATTGCTATGATACCGATCGGTAAAATTTGTTAACATTTTTCAAAACGGTCTCAAAATTATATGCGTCCACATTTCCGTCTGAAAATTGTTTTGTTCGCATCAAATAACCAAAATTTACTAATAAAAAAGATTTTCAGACGTATTGCTATGAGACATTTTTTTTGTCTCATTTTTTAATCTTTTAAAGTGATTTTTACGGGTTTGCGCTACACCACTAACGTCTGAAAATATGTTTCCGGTATCTCAGAATCATCATTCAACTACAGTCTGCAAATCAGACATATTGCTATGATGCAGTTCGGTAAAATTCTTTGACAATTTTGGAAAAATTCGGTCAGACTGTGCACGCTACGCGGAAAATGTCTGATATTGGTATTTTCGAGTTCAGAATAATCTTATCTATCGATTTGATGCGGTTTTGGCTGTATTGCTATGAGACAAAAATTTTGGTCGTGGGCTCTGTACCTAATAGATATGGTACGGGTCAAATTAAAATACAATATTTGGAAAATCATTATTTTGATAAATTTGGTTAGGTAAGGTTAGAATTTTGGTTTGGTTAGGTTAGAACTGGTGACCATAAAACGCGCGAGCCGAGCGAGCGAAGCGAGCGTGCCGCGGCAGCGGCCGGCGAAGCGCCAGAAAATATTTACTACTGTTTAATTTCTATGTAACAGTGGATACTTACACAAATAAAAATAAATATATTTTATATATACCAATGTTCGTCACACATAATAAGTCAGTTTTTATAAGATGGTACTGTTGTTAAATGTCTCGTTTGCCAAATGAATATTTAGGATTTGTAACAAATTATAGAATGGCATTGTGCATTTCACATATTATGGATTGTAATATTCATAGCAAAACATTTTAGGACCTTTAGTACTTTCGGACTTATAACGTTTATGGAAAAGCCTTTTATGTCTTTTAAACTTTATAGATTGTGATATTTATGGCAAAAGATTTTAGGGTAAATAATATTTAGGGATTTCGATTTTAGGGCAAGTGATATTATGATAAATGTAGTTAGGGATAATGATCATCATTCGGACAAATGATGATTCGGACATAAAACATTATGAGATGTAAAATTATGGATAAAAATTTTATGAGAAAATAGAGAACCGTTTATAATAACAAACAATACACGCGAATTGAATCCATAAAATTAGTTCATTTCAAAGGTAAAGCCTCAATGTCACAAAATATTCACAGTAGTCTTAACCGTGGCATCTCGTTCACTTATCTCCAACGGACAGACACACGGACTCCATCTAGGCGTAATGAATTATAGTTGTCGTCTGTCATTAGGCGCACGGGACGTAGGTTCGGTGATATGTGTTCCGCTCGTACTCTTTTTGTTATGGCACCCGCTAATTTATTTTGCTGAATCGATAAATAAAGCTTCGCGCTCAAGTCCGACTTTTTGTAGGACCGATAGTCGGGAAAATTCGTCGATGGCCGAGTGGTAAAACTACCCCGGCATGTCACTGTGATTTTCAAATTTGAAATTCATTTGTACGTTTATTAGACGCTTTAATTCACCGTTAAAGCGTCGAATAAACGTAAGAAAGAAAACACCTTGACGAAACCTTTTAAGAAATTCTTAGGTTGTGTAGTCAACCAACCCGCACTTGGCCAGCATTGTTGTCTAAGGCCTTATCGCCCTAGTTTTGGGTAGACCCGTGTCCCAGCAGCGGGGACGTATGTGGACGTATACGTTGATGATGATGATAGTCGGCCCGATTTTTCATCCAATAATTTTATATGCTATATTCTACCAACTTTTTTGTAGGTGCCATTTTTCTCCGGCAATTGGACGTGGGCGGGCAGCGTAAAGAGATATAAGATCACAACTCACACATTCATCCGTCATATTATCATTAAGTCGCCGGTTGTTACACAAAAGTCATGTAATAAGTTTCGTCTAAAAGACCATAAAATCGAGAATGACTCTTGTTAAAAGTCTAAAACGCCTTTACGCGTTATTTTAAAAATTACATTTCACCTACTAGCTAACTGTCTCTTTATTTACCAAAAGGCTGGTGGAATGCCAAGTGGATCGCACAACCTATGTTAATCTGTGGAACCTGTGACGTCATTGCGTGATAAAGCCGACCCGTTTCGCCTCCGAAGGCCTCAATTATGAACGACGTGGAGACAGGATTACGAAGCCTCGAAAGAAACTTGTACTGAAACATATGTAATATGTGGCGTTTGCTATTTATAATGATGGCTTCCAAGCAAACATAATTAATGATGGCTGCTAGTCTTAGTATAGGCTAGATAATGGCGCAGTGCGTTGATTAGACATTGCCAGTCTAAGTGTTCTCTACAGTCCCTATAAGAATAAGATTTTTTTATTTAACCCCTGGTCATCCCACTGCTGGGCAAAGGTCTCCTCCAAACTCGTCCATAACAGTTTATCACCAAGACCAAATCGTCACACCATCTCTTTTTGGGCCTTCCTCTTAACAGAATAAGAAAAGAAATATAAAAAAGTTTATTGACCACAAACGTACAGAAATAAAAAAAAAACAATAGAAGCCAACGTGGTTCATGATTTTTGTGGTCAATTAGGTCCCAGCCTCAGCATCAACGACAAGGTTCCGCTGGGGTGCTGGTATAACATGAAGTGCTCGAAGAGTTATTTCTACTAGTCACACTCTCGACGACTAGAACAAGAGATTCAGTAATTTTTTTTCTGACCCGTGTCATTAAGACATTAAGGCATAGAATACCCGTCTAGGTCATGTTTTTCCTCCCTCCTAAAATCCCGGACTCCTTGGTGGAGTGTGATACGGCATCTAAACAGGCCTTCAGGGTGAGTGCGACATGCTCAACAGGGTCTATTGTGCCTGTCGACCTCATATGTGTATCTCTCGACAACTTCCCATCAGGTGGAATGAGGTCGCACTGGTCACTTTATTTTAAAAAATGTATGTTCTTGCACTTTCAACTCACACTTACTTTTAATTATTGGGGAATATTTATCGGGTGCTGGCCGGTCGCATAAAGCCATATTTAGAAAACTGTCACTGTCCGGGATATTTACCATTTTCTTTTGTTTTAATGAGCTCCCGATATTTCGGCTCTGTTTCAAGCGCCATGATCACGGGTGAACTGTAGGACTGCAAGAATGACGGTTAGGTCTAAGGGCAGACATATCGGTCTACCCCCTTTCTTACGCACGACACCACTACCCTCGTTCACAATATTGTCACTCCGAATTCGATCACGACACACTACACTTACAGTATCACATCTTTTTCGAGAACGGACAACTTGTTTATTTTTATTTTTACATAAACGTATCACTGGATGCCATACATTCGACAGTTGAAACCCATCCTCACGATTGAAGTTTTTGATTTTTTTTAATTTCAATAATAAATATATAATGGCGTTTTGTAGAAATAGTATGTAAAAAAAGATGTACACTTTTAATAGAAAGCCTCAAACGGTACAAATATTGTACCTTACTAACATTGCATCAAATGCTTATACATAACACTATGAAAGTAAGAAATGCGCTACAATATAAATATGCCTATTCCAACGAGACTTCGACCCAAGTGAACAAATATTTGTATTGGACCGGGGATTGAATTTGCGACCTTTAGCTTCAAACGTGTCCGCCCAACCACCGTGGGAAAAGGGTCGACATAATACTTAAAATACATCCTTAACTTTAATACTACATCATTAAATTGTCATACAAAACCCAATTTTGGAAGAAAGGAAGATCTAAGTACCCTCCAAAATATACTTGAAGGTTATTTGACGAGCTATTTACTTTAGTTATAACTTTAGAGGTACCTACCCATAACTTTATTCCTCATATTTCAAACTTTACAGACTATTATCTGAATATTAGGGAATAATTTAATCTATTCGTAATTTAACTGAAGCCCGACTTGATGGGGTTTCGACATTATATTTAGTTTAGTACATTATTTGCTAGCGAGTGACATAGTTCACATGAATTCGGTAATATTTTCATGCCTCGGACACAAAAAACAGACCGTTAATATAGACACTGTTATGGTACGACTCGTAGTTTAGTATTTATTAAAGATTAGAGTAAAATTTTGTTTTGTCGATTGTTCCAAGAACCCATCGATGTAATGTATGTAGGTATAGATCTAGAAGGTGGATACCAATTAAATAAATAAATAAATAAGTAGTACACAACATCACATACAATGATCTGATCCTGTGGTAAGTAGCAGCACTGCAGAATATCAGAATCAACAGTGGATATACAAATATACTTAAATATACTTGATACACCCCACACGGAACAAACACCGATGTTCGTCACACAAATATTTGTCCCGAGTGGGAATCGACCCCACGACTCTTGGAACTGTAGGTAATGAACCTGGGTCGCTAACCACTGTTCCACCGAGCCAGTAAATTCAATTTATAGTTCATCAAACGGGGTTTTGGTTGATATATCGCTAGCTGGAGGTCGGTTATGTAAGCTTAAATCACGATTTAATGATGGTTAACGCGTATGAGAAATTCACTAGATGGCAATACGTATGAGGTCCATCTGCAACATGATTGGTTATTTTTGACGAGACATTGACATACATGTCAATATTCACCAATCATGCTGCAGTTGGACCTCACGCCTACGTATTGTCATCTATTGAATTTCTCACACGCGATAGCCCCCATTGTCTGTGTCATAAGTCTTCCAGACATAGGATCCCGCTGGGTATAGACACAGTCATATCATAATACAGCACTATCCTGCCTTACACTAGTTACTAACTTTTCATGTTCAATCGGAGTCAAGTCATGCCGTTCGAGTATCGGTCTGATCAACCAGTAAAGCGTTTCTTACCAAATATTGTACCATAAATCGTCTATCATAGACACAAGGGCCAATTGATTACCCAAAATTATTTATTACGACAAAAAAACAGGACTGCAACAATCGAACTATAAATTAAATAACAGGTTACCTCTTACTTTTAAGGTTTCAAGGCGGCAAGAAACATAGTATTCTAGTACGTACCCTGTATTAAGCTATTTTGTATATATGTTACGGTAAAAGTGAATAGAGTGGTTATTATGTATAATTACCGGTAACTATGCATAATTACTAGTGTTCATGGTAAAGGTGGTGAAAACTATCGAATTAATCACATTTACCGGTATTTATATAAAATTACCATACCCTTCGTGTAAATGTGGCAAATAATAAAATAAAACTGACTTGACTGGCTCGGTGAAACAATAGTTTTGTTAGTGACCCTGGCTGGCGATTCCAAGAGTCGTGGGTTCGATTCCCACTCGGGACAAATATTTGTGTGGTGAATATTGGTGTTTGTTCCGTGTCTAGGTGTGATTATGTAGTTAAGTATGCATTTATAAATAACTTTTCTGAAAACATTTAAACCGCGTAAGATAGATGATTGAAATTTGGCATGCAGGTACCCTACTAGACTAAAAGCTTACTTGCGACGCGATATTGCAAAATTCGTAGGGGATCGGGAGTTACTGGGAAAAAACTTTTGTATGTAAAATCCTGTAGTCCACGCGAACGAAGTCACGGGCACAGCTAGTTATAAAATAAACCAGTCAAGTATCTAGAAACCCAACTTCATGTTTTGGTTTAAAAAACAAAAATCTTATAAAAATAAAGTGAATTTTTAGTGAAACTCTTAAAATTCTTTCTCCTCAATATATTTTTGAGATTTGAGATTTGTGACATTTGGAATTGCATAGTACTTGTGATATTTGTCAGCAATGTCAACATTTACCACAGTCGAGCGGGAGTTTTATTTATATAAATAGGTAATTATTTACCGGTAAATTTGAATAATTCACTACATTTACCATGTGCGTCGGGAATTATCTTTATTTACCGGTGATTATAGATAATTACCGATTGCTTACATTGACCGTAACATATAAATTTAAAACTTTAAATCGTACAATGTTGTTCTAGAGTTTAAACACGTACCTTTCAGCAGTACCGACGTTATCATAAACAAACAGATTTAAAAAAGACGTGTGGCACTCGGGGACTGCCGCGGTATAGCTATTGCATAGCATCGTCCGATTTCGGAGCAGCTCGTCTCGATTCGTGCGAGTTTCGTAGAGGAGTCGTACAATACGTCTAACCGCACGCACACAAACACCGTGCCGAAGTCTACCGATCTGAAACGACGTTAGACGATTGTGAGGTTTTTTTCGTTACGGAATTTCTAGGTTCGGTCGCCGCGCTCAAAGCCCGCGATAAAAGCTATGCAATAGCTTAAAATATTATATTGTTTCAATTGCACTTACTTACACGACATGTCATGATTAACTCTATATTTTGCTAAAAAGATAAACATCTATCCATCTAACTCTATCAAAACACAACGAAGCCAAAGTAGTAAACAATGCTTCATACAATAAATCAGGAAGAATTTATAGCTCACACATAAATTTGTATGATTTATGTATGTATGTAACGATCAGTTTGGATTCAGTGGATGCAGCTGAATTATGCCATAAATTGAGCATGAATATCAAACACGTCACATTCATGTTTCAATTTAGATAAGTTTCTTGGGCGGATGGAAAAGAACTTAATAGATACTGTTTTTTCCCAGCTCATTTTCCTGAATATTTACGGAGTAGGTAATCGAATTTAAAGTTATGTTGTTTTAAAGTTATAAAAAAAAAGTTATGTTCTTGGTCTCAATGTGGCTTAAGGTAAATATTCGGTGATGCGAAATCCCATCTTAGCTAAACCGATTACAGAAGTCACCGCCAATGCGGCAGCAAACTGTCCCATGCATTGTCATGTTATGCCTCTTATGCATTTGTTTTATGGATATCAGACACCACAGAAGAAAAAAAACAAAGAAACAAACAAAGAAAGAAACAAAGAAATTTATTTATTGTCCACAACCATAAGTTAACAGTGGAATTAAACTCAAATATATCAGACATAGAACAAACCTCAACGTTCGTTAACACAAATCCGTCGTATCTTAGCTAGTGGGTCACAGAATGCACCGCCAATTCTGCAGTAAACTCTCCGATGCATTGTTGCGTCTCCCAACCCGCTGCGCCTCGGCTCCGGCAGCCAATTACTCGGCTCGAGCGCGCCAGAGACAGGCGAGGGGCCAGTCTAAAGCGGGGTATGTTTGTTTGCCGTCAATAGACCAAAGAGACAGTATACATATATAATAGTGAAATCAAAGCCCATCATCATTGACTGATGCAATCCAATACAAAATCAAAAGTACATAGTACGATTATTCTCTATACCTCTACGGCATCTTTCATATCTTGATTTAACCCTTAACCAGGCCCAGCATGCTGTAATTTTTCATTGTTTTTGGACCTTATTTGAGGTGATTAAGATCCAAAATAATGTGGGCTCTATTGTACCAAGGCCTCAAAATTACACAACGTCACATACATTGTTGTAATTCTGAAGTTTTGTTTTGAAGTGTTTGTTTGTTCCAAAACAATAGTGTAGTACACAAATATACATAATATACGAGTAAATAACCCACCCAGACACAGAACAAACACCGATATTCACTCAAATACTTGACTGAACTATTATAGTCAAGTAGGTCACTGAATGCACCTTAAATTCTGCAGTGAGCTCTCTCATGCATTGTTGCGCGTCTTGCGTCCCGCTGCGGTTGAGCTCCGGCAGCCAATTACTCGGCTCGGGCGTGCCAGAGACAAGCGAGAAGGGTCAGTGTTCAGTAGTGTAAGGCGGTGTTCTCTATTATCTATCATTTACTCTCTTCTGTCTGTTCTCTATTATCTGTAATACTTTATTTATTCCACAAAACACTTCAAACTATTACACGAATCTCTCGCGGCGGTCAATATAAAAGATTATTAACATCAATTATTGGTTTTGATGCACGGTATTAGGTACATTTTAGTTTAACACATAATATTGTAGTATAGAACATAGATATACACCGTGAAATTTTAGTGGTTGTTTTCCGGCAGTGAAATTATTCTATCTTAGTAGTACAATAGATTTGTGCAGTTCTTTTTTGTTAATATCAATAAATGCCGGTTTTACGAAAGGTTTAACCGAAACTCGAAAGCACGTTCGAACCGCTTTGTGACTTAGGGTGTCGAGCTTCTTCAGTTTTAAGCATTGATTTCATGCGGCAAGCAGTACCTGATTACGTCACATCTTATAAAAGAACGATAGCTTCTCTCGTTTTCGAGTTGAAAAATTATTACTTTGAAAATTTGAAAAAAAAAATTTTTTTTTTCTCGGAATTATTTGCATGATTTGATAGTTTTACTAAAGGCAAATCGTTCTGCCACGGGAAAACAACCACTAAAATTTCACGGTGTATACTTTATATTGTAACATAAAAAAATTAAATGAAAGAAAGGGATGACAGTCTTCTCTTTATGCCTATATTCTCTATAACACAATGCACGATCCTGGTTAAGTAAGTACTAATCAACATTACATCCCCTTCCTTTATTGTATACATACCTAGTCGTCAGACAAGTAACTCAATGGCCTAAATTTTTAACCCAATTCGTTTATTGACCAGACAAGCTCCGGTCAAACTCCATACATTATTATCTGGCACGGATAAACTCATAAACCTATGTCGTATGTACCATTAATGGCACATATTGGCCTACTCGGCCTTACAAATTGCCAATATGAGCCATAAAAAGGCGATTTGTGCCAATCTCGATATCGCGACATGACTGATGGTAATAAAATTAAGATAGAAGCAAGTAATTTGATTAAAATGTCTGCCTTTGATACTTAATGGCATCAGTCAATAGCAGGATTGCTATTTGATGGGAGTAACGCCCACAGTCTTGTGTAGGATGATGTTTTCTGTTATAAGTGATTGGTATATCCGTGGGTGTGTGTGGTCTGAATGTCAAGGATGATAACTTAACTTTTCTATTGTTTTAGAGACAACATGATTATGATTTTCAGGGAAATTTCTGGAGGATTTCTACAGGGTAACTTTAGAAGGTTCTGTGAAATTCTTGTTTTTCATCGTTAAACATAGTTTTTCCCAATTTTCATACTTTTAAGTTAGGTTTGGGTTGGGTTTTCAGACTATATGAGCAATATGCTAAATTTTTCAGTCAATTACCCAAGTTTTACTACGATTTTCTCATCAAAGCACATTTAGAACCGTATTTTTAACCGAATGATTAGCGAGTTGTGTTCAAAGCATTATTTATTCGACCAGAGTGAAGTTTTGAAATATTTTCCCGTAGATAAAGTGCACTAACATTTCTCTGCTCTTTTAATGCAAACGCAACCGTGTTACGAACGTGCTATGCAGTTTCAGTCTGGACCACGGAACAACGATTTAACAAAGGTGGCATAAAAACTTAACTTTGAATAAACATTCGATAAAAATCGAATTTAGCCAACGTTGATCATCTTTGTTCATCTTCATATCGGCTGAATGCCGTCTTTTGCTGGATATAGGCCTCCCTCAATGATCTTAAGAAAGTTATTTATTAATAAATAAATAATATACTAGTGATGAATCTTTGTAACGTTCTTTATCTTGGACAAGTTTAAGCTATCACCACCACCATCCACCCATTTTCTTGCAGTGGCAAAAGTTGAGGAGTGCCTCAAGTCCGCAATTAATTTACTTTATTATTTTGGTTAATACACATTTGATATTAGGCAAATGTCTGTCCTTCACCAGATACCTACCTTTGTATATTATTTTAAGTCCTTGACAAAAAAGAGAGATGGTACTAGTTTAACCGGTATGTGTGTTTGTGTGTATCTGTTTTTGGTAGCCTTTGGCAGCCTAGATTAGCTTGTTTGAGCCATCCACTACCCCGTAAGACCGGTGATGATGACAAGGCTACTCCAAGTCATCATCATCATCCTACAGTTACAATCAGGAAGATCGTAGTCGTAGAAGATGCGGTTTTTTCCTCAAGCTCTTTGGGGAAAAATCATAAAAAATTCCAAGGCATTTTCCTTTGGGCATCTCCATCTGTATTACGAGATGCTAGACCCACCCACACAGCCCCGCTTGGCCGTGTCTAGAAGCTCTTCTCTGTACTGACAGGTAGGAAATGCATGAGATTTTTCAAAAGCGAGCGGCCATTTAATCAACTAGATCGTTTGTCTACGACCGTGTTTGTGTAATGAACTACAGTTGGATGCAATTCTGCAAATATGCATTTATATATGAACTGCTTTTGCTACTACCTCTAGCTAGATTGGATTGTCACTCGTTCATAACAAATTGATAATACAATGGATATTTAATATTGTATCTACTTAATCGGCGTGTCATCGCTTATAATTATTAATTTATTATTATTATTGACATTTATGACGAAATTCTTGTTCTTATTATTATACTAGTCTAAATTATAATTATAAGGCAATGGCAGTAATTATTAGAATTCTACCCTATGTAAGCTTTGTCATGCAGGTTGGATTACTAATTATATGCAGAACGTTGTTTTTTCTTTAAATCTTTGTATTTATAAATAGTACAAAAATGAATTCTTTGGTACTTTTTACCATGACATACCCAAACTATATAACTAGTCCCACTTGCAATTTTTAACATGATTGTCGCTTAAAAAGAGTAACTTGTCGAATTCTACCGAGAGGAATCCGACAAGTAACTCTTCCGAACCGGTGGTAGAATCTTATTGAAATGAAATGAAATGAAATAATTTATTCTGCAAATAGGTAGATTTACATGAAATACTTTTGCACGTCAATCTATCTATACTATAATAAAAACGTAGAGGTAAAAATTCTTGTACTTTTTTGAAAAACGCAAAAAAAACAAGTCAGGGATATGTTTTGAGAGTAGTAGAACACATCCCCATACTTAAAAAAAATTGTGTCTCTGTCTGTTTGTTTGTTTGTTTCGACTGACCTCCTAAACGGCTGAACCAATTTAAATGAAAGTTTACACGAAGGTATTTTAAATTCCGGAAAAATGCATAGGATACTTTAAATCACTGACAGTTAACTGGTTCCCGTGGGATATTCAAAAAACCTAAATAAATTACTGATCTCTGAAACTATTACACCGATTTAAATGAAATTTTGCATGGTGGTACCATACATCCCCGGTCAAGATCTTAAATACTTTTAGTCACAGAAATTCCTGTAGGATAGTTAAAAATCTAACTTTATTAGATCACGTACAAAAAATAGTAAAGTATATCGACCAAAAATGAACCTTCTGAATAGGACTATACGGACTACTTTATTGAGCAAAACGTCATAGTAGGGGAGGTAAATGGCTAGATTTGCAGTTACTCGAACGACATGGAATCGGAATAGAAAGATTACGAAAAGTATATTACACTTTCTTTATAAGTCGGGGACAGCGATTAATACAGGAGGGCTACCTGGTAACCAGCTGTTGAAAGAAAAAGTTACTTAACCGTATCAGTCATTCAAAGTGCATGTTAAATAATCCCTAAATGTGTCATTGAAACGATTTGGACCACAAAGTTATAATTAATCTTTGTGTCTGTTGAAAAACACATAACCTTGAGATACTTCAGCGCGTTACATTTTGATATCGAAGTCCTGCTGTATAATAATCTGTAATTTTTTTCGTAACCTGTATCACCTCACTGCTGGGCAAAGTATCCTTCAAACTCATCTACTGCTCTCTGTCTAATGCTAGGACTTGCCAGTTCTTTGATACATGGACCAGATCGTCATACCACCTTTTCATGGTGCTTCTTCGGCGAAAATCGTCTTCAGACACGCGATGTGTAACAATTCTGGTCCATCTATTGTTCTTTATCCTCGCACATTTCATATCACATTCCCCGCCCATTGCTACATCAGTTTTGACCAACAACAATACCAGTACGGGAGTGGATGGTGGTATATTTTATTTTTTCTTTCAACTTAATACCTACGATACTCCGCTTCATAGCTTTTTGAAAAACCTTGAGTTTGGACTTCTGATTTTCGGTGGGGGACCAAGATGTGTTGTACCAAGATGGGCAGTATGAAAACGTCGATGAGTTTGCGGTTCAGTGATATAAGGAGATCACCCTTCATATAACCATTCATGGACCAGAAGCATTTCCAGGCGTTGTCTGATCTACGGATTACTTCTTTCTCCTGCGTGATTCCGAAGGAGACTGCCTAGCCCAAGTATATACTCCTCTACATATTGCTTTACCTGTCTGTTGACTGCAATCCACCAAAACAGTGCTGCTGTTGGTCGTGACCTTGGTTTTGGTCTTGATCTATTCAACTTCAAGCTAACCTGAACGCTTTCTGTGCTCAGTAGTTCGAGAATGAACTCAAGTTCTGTCGATGTATACGTATTTCGACTAGGAAAATTTCATCAGCAAAGCGAAAGTTTATCAGTCGCCTATCCTCTACATCAATTCCTATTGTTGCCTAAGAATATCAAAGTCACATGAAGACTTCTTGGAGCGTGCTACTGAAAGCTTTGGTGATAGGAAGTCACCCTGTTTAACTTTTTTGGATTTTGAATGTCAGGAAATAAAATTAAAGAAAGTTATCGTATATAATGATCGTTACTAATAAAATCACATAGACCATTAGAAAACTGGTCAAGTGCCCCTTGGATATTTGTTGTGTCAAAGGTTTTAGTAATTGTTGTTATAGGCGCGATTCTATGGTCGTCACCCCATGGAAACCCTCAGAGATTATTAGTTTTTCATAATCCCGCCCAATTCTTTTAACAATGTCTTTGTAATTAGCATTAGCAACTATCCTATTTAAGATCACGCACCCTCTCCCTCCCGTATGAAGTGTACATTTCCGGTAGAGGTACATGAAAGGGTGCAAGGAATCTCCCATTTATAAATCTTACAAGAAGAGTCTGAGTCTGATCAAGACTCCAAAAACTCCCGTTGGGCTCCCCAACTATCACGTTCTTAGCTCGCAAGTCATGTCAAATGGTGTCAGATTTGATATGACATGAGTGTTTAGTTCTTGGTTAGTTAAAGAAATGTCACTGTGCAGTATTATTTCGCAATATTGCTTCAAATACTAAAAAGTTATATTTTATTAAACTTGCGCTTTACGTTATTATCTCATTGTTTCATTACGAATACAATACAATATACGAGAAATATACAAAAACAATGCGCACAAGTGGCACATAAATAAATAAAAATAAAAATAAAAGGCGTCCGACCGATTTCAGCCATGGCGGCCGATCTCAATTGAGATCAGCCAAGTGCGCAGGACATATTATAGTGCACAAGTGTGCGCGCAAACACAAGTGCACTCTCTATTCCCTTACTCTCATAATTCGGTGAGACGGCAATCAAAGCCGACGTTTAACCGCCAACTTCCTAACTCCGGACTGAGTAATATCATTACAGAAAAACTCACACAAATTTTGCCCGACCCCGGACTCGAACCGGGGACCTCTCGGTCCTAACGCAGCACTTGCTACCAATAGACCAACGAGGCAGTTAGTGGCACATAACAAAGTAGCAAAGCAAATACTGATTAATTCGTCACATGGCGACACACATCCTTTATAGATATTTTGAGACAGTGGATCGGTAGTTTGCATTTTTTACCTTTTGAAGTTATCTTGATATCAAACATCAATTTTATGTACTAACTACATAGGTACAGTAAGCTGTTTGCAACCATTGAAACCTGTTCCTGTCAAATAAATTAAAGTTTTTATCGTGGTTTTAGTACTAAAATGTGAAAAATAATTTTGTGGGTCCTAGCTACCACTCTCCTCTCAGGCTAGATTATTGCTTAGTCAAAAAAAACATATTGAGCGAGTGAATTATCTTTTAGTTGGCCGATTTGTAATGAAAATTGTGATATGTTGTTTATCACCTATTAATCTGTAAACAATTTCAGGTTCTTTAATGGATATTAATCTAATCAATTACTAAGTTTAATTATATTTTATTTTGTAATAGTTTTTATAATTTTTGTAGTTTTATTTATTTTTCCTGTAATGTCTTTAAAAAAATGCGTCCTGAAATTAAAAATGCAGGCAAAAGTTACTATTCTACGCAGACGAAGTTGCGGGCACAGCTAGTTTGTAAATAAATTAATCACATATTGCATAAAAATTCACAAGTCACATAATTAATTGATGCCCAAGCGAGCAGCTCATCATGTCCATGGATTTTATTAATTTAAATAATCTTCTACTTTATAATATGCTTTTTTCACAAGACACGACTTAATAAAAAGTTTGAAATTATAAAAAGGTAATTCAATAACATTTTGTGGGATCTTATTAAACAATTTTGTGCTTAAACCTAAGAACGACTTTCCAGTCTTTTGAAGCCTGAGCCTTGAAACGGCAAGCCTATGTTTATTTCTGGTGTTAAAATGGTGAGCATCCGATTTCTTATTAAATGATTGCATGTTCTTGTAAACATATGAGATACAGTCCAAAATGTACTGGGAAGCTACGGTTAAAATATCTATATCTTTAAAAATATCTCTAAGGGAGTCACGCGGTCTTAAGCCATATATGGATCGGATAGCCCTCTTCTGTAATACAAAAATAGTCTGTATATCAGAAGCAGACCCCCACAGCAGAAGACCGTATGACATAACACTATGAAAATAGCTGAAATAAACTAACCTTGCCGTTTCAACGTCAGTTAAATTCCTGATTTTTCTAACTGCATACGCAGCTGAACTAAGCCTACCCGCCAAAACAGAGATATGAGGTCCCCATTCTAACTAAGCATCTATAGTGATTCCTTAAAATGTTGTAGATTCAGTCAATTCTACAAGTCCGTTATTTACAATAATGTTAGTATCAACTTGTCTTACATTTGACATTGTAAATCTCATACATTTAGTTTTTTTCGCATTTAACAATAAATTATTTGTATTAAACCAGTGAAGAACTTGTGAAAGGGTACTATTTACCTCGTCGTAATTATTTTTACCTCTGTCAACCTTAAAAATCAATGATGTGTCATCAGCAAACAGTACCGTCTCACATAGGTCTGCAGTGAAATACGGAAGGTCATTAATATAAATCAGAAACAGCAAAGGTCCCAGAATCGAGCCCTGGGGCACTCCCATGAGAATAGGAGCGCCACACGAGTCAACTCCATTGACATTCACTGTTTGCACCCTATCTTTGAGATATGATTTCAATAAATCAATCGCTTTATCTGAGACACCATAATGATGCAATTTTAATAACAATATTTCATGATTTACACAATCAAAGGCTTTTGACAGGTCGCAAAAGATGCCTATTGCATCCTGCTTATTCTCCCAAGCGTCAAAGATATGCTTGACAAGTGCTACTCCTGCGTCAGTGGTGGATCTTCCTTTGGTAAAGCCAAATTGCTTATTATGTAAAAGCTTATTTTCATTAAAATGGGACATTAATTGAGAGAATATATTTTTTTATTTTACTAAGTGCAGGTAGTATTGAAACAGGGCGAAAATTGGATGGGTCATTTTTATTACCTGTCTTGAATAAAGGAATTATTTTACTTAACTTCATTAAATAAGGAAAATGACCTACCTCTATACACATGTTAAATATGATAGCCAAATGTGGAGCTATTGTTATGATGATTGTTTTTAATAGTTCCACAGAGATACCCCATAAATCTTCAGTCTTTTGAAATTTAACTCCTTAAAGGCTCGCAAATTCGGTTCGCTCGGTTATTATTACTAATGTCACGATTTACAAGTGCATGTAAATTGCCTAAATACATAAAAAGAGACGTTTTGATTTTGATTCATTTAGTATTCGGACGAAGTATACTGAAAATTGTTTTTTTCTCTATATTTCTAATAGCCGGACCTTTTTATATTAATGCACAATCGTGTCTTTCATACAACTGATGCAAAGAAAAGAAACCCAAATAGTTTATGTATTGTTAATTAAAACAAGCAAGATGGTTTTACAAAGAAAATAACAGCCATTGTGATTTCAGTAGCGGTACCATGAGTTAGCTATCGATAACTTACGTACGTTAAAAAACTATCTGATTGTTTTTTTCATACTACCGATTTTAGTTCTTAGCGCAAACCGTTAGGGGCGCTGTACAAGTTTTTCATAGACATATTTACATAGGCGATATCGAGTCACTTTTAAACTCATGGTAGCGCTACAGAAGTAAAAGAGGGTGGCGCCGTGAAGCATCAATACTTGGAAGTACTCCGGTTCCAATACTACTAATATTTCTTACACATGGAAACTGAAAAATAACGAAGTGAATCGCACAGCCTGATTGACACACAAACTCACAAAGGTATGTACTAACGAGACACGCATGAGTGGTTTCGGGATATATTTTTGAGTTCTATGAATCGGATATTGTTAACTAACTAACGGAAATAGCAATCACATTCATATTTATTGTTCACCCGCGCCGCCATTGTAGAGCTAAAAATATTACTGCGACAAAATGACAACGTGAATATTAAAACGTCAATCTAGTTTAACTGTATTACGTAGGTAATGGAGTTCAGTTATAGTGGGTTATTATTGTTTACTTTTTTTTACATTAAAAGCTTGTTTAAACATTGTAAAAATTCACATTCATGACTGACTGGACGGGGACTCAAACCCACGATCTTGAAGATACGCGCCTTACTTTCACTAATTAAACTAGGCGTTAAGGCATTTTTTTTCCATCTGCATTACTACTGCTTTACTGGTAAGCCGCAGGTGGCACCCCCACTAAACATCCGTAAACATTTCTATACAGAAATTTTAGGCACCTTTCACATTTTATTATTATCGTTTAATTTAGCCCATGTACATGTCCTATCTAAGGGGCTCGAGCCTAATATAAACTAGAAAGATCACGCCTCCTTAAGTAAGAATTCTTCACCGTTATGGACTGTGAGCATGGGATAAACGTACTCATAAATTTCGAGAACATAATATAGAAAGACACGGTCTTTACCACTCTATCGACCCTCTTATCGTCATAATCATCTTCTTTCTTCTTCTTATAAATAAAAATGAATTGCTGTTCGTTAGTCTGACTAAAACTCGAGAACGCCCGGACAGATTTAGGTAATTTTGGTTTTAAAATGTTCGTCGTAGTCCAGGCAAGGTTTCAATGAGAAAAAAATATAGAAAAAGAATCAGTATTGGCAGTATGAAATTCGCCGGGACCACTAGTTGAAAATAAAATAATTAATACTGTTTCACTGTATCAGTCTCTTGAGATAAGCAACTCTAAAGTTACACATTCAGTCCGCCATTTTATTAAAATCCGTTCTCTGCACCAAACGAGCGCTGTTATCTCGCCATTTAACTGAAAGGTGCTGAAACGAGTTGTTTATTCAAAGTACAGAACATTGAAAGGGCTGTGTTTGGGGTTGGCCGATCGTTTCTAATTATTACATAATCAGCCCGGGGTGTTTATTTAGGACTTCGTGCCAGATTCCCATTTTCAGCCGGGTTGTTCCACTTTACGCTACCAAATCGCCCTACGGAGAGCAAAAGGGAATATTTTTCCCTTGAGTGGGGCTGCTTGTTGGAGCAATAAAGAACAACTGTTTTCAGTCAGTTCACGGACTGGTTTTCTATATGAATCTGAGTCTAATAGCCATATCAACGATAGTTGATAGAAAGGGCTATTAATATATATATATATATATATATATATATATATATATATATAATAACGGAATAACGACACGTTGAACTTTTATTTCACTCGTTAAATAAACCACTCAACAAATGTAAATCCCTAGTTATATATATTACAATTATAATATGTATATGTCACCGTAAAATTGCAAATAAGGATAGATTGCAATCTATCTCGTAACACAAGTGCTTAAGCTACTTACTACAGGATCAGATCAATGTATGTGATGTTGTGTAATATTTATAATTATTTATTCGTCATAATCAGCCTATATACATCCCAGCAAGGGACATGATCCTACCCTAAACTATTGCGGTTAGACCTATTTATTACGCCACGCCACTTCTCTCTATCCTCGGCCACTTATTTATTACCTATTATCATCTATATCATCTATATCCAGAATATTCATACTGAAAATCTTGATAAGAGACTATGTAAAATAACTTCTATACAGAAACAGCTATGCTCGTTATATTCAATTTGTGACATCTTTATTGGCCCTAAAATGTCAGATTGGGGCGACTTTGACAAATGGCTGCCATTTATTCATCGCGACACTATAAACAAAGTTATTTACCTTCCGAGTCTAGAGGCGGAGTGAAAAATGTAGAGTATTACTCAGTTAAGCTCTTATCCACCAAAGACTACAATTTTATGGAAAATTTGATGCCATCAAGGAAATGTTTCGAAATTCAAAGATAATTTTTAAAATCATAAACATTTATCTGATTCTGAAGCAAGTAGCTCAAGTTCTTATGTTATAGGAACCACTAGGAGATTTACACGAATTATAAATAAAATTGGTGTATTAAACACTACGTTAGACACATCCAAAATATTAAAACTGACTGATTTCGGTCATGGCGGCCGATCTCTATTGAGATCAGCCAAGTGCACAGGATATATTATAGTGCATAAGGGTGTGCGCAGACACAAATG
This sequence comes from Maruca vitrata, assembly GCA_039566165.1. Lineage (NCBI taxonomy): Eukaryota > Metazoa > Arthropoda > Insecta > Lepidoptera > Crambidae > Maruca > Maruca vitrata. The sequence continues at coordinate 14,404,483 of CM076926.1, forward strand.
CAAAATTTTTTCGTTACTTGAGTTCGGTGAGACGGCAATCTGACATGGCCGATGAGAGATCCGGCGCAGGACCACCGGCTTAACGTGCTTTCCGAGGCACGGACGTGCTGCCGCCAACTTCCTAACTCTCAGTAATTTCATTACAGAATAAGTCACACAAATGTTGCCAGACCCGGGACTCGAACCGGAGACCTCTCGGTCATTACGCAGCGCATACTACCAATAGACCAGCGAGGCATTTTATGAAAACCATAAATATTGGTCTTGACTCCTGGTGAAAAAGGAGTAACTGAATTTCGATTGAATGTTTCTCAAGTTTTACAACAAACTGGTCGGTTATCAAGTAAACTTAAAACTGCACACCCAACTGGTTGGTGATCTAAGTAAACTACACACCCAGACCAAGTTAACCGAACATATCAAGCTTCTAAAGCTGTCTATACTTCCTAGGGGCTGGTCCAAGTCAATATGGCTTGATGGACACGTCGGAAATTGAATCCGAGGCCGTTAGGACTCGTTAGTTAGGTTTAGGAAGCCGCCCGACACACGCCGGGAAATAAATTCATTAGAAGTGTTAGATATTTCTCTCTTATCATAGGTTTTTGATGTCCCAATCCATTGATGTACTCTGCTCTCTTGGTTTTTTAATTAAGGTCCAGAGGGAACAGAGAGTGCACTTGTGTTTGCGCGTACACTTGTGCACTATAAAATGTCCTGCGTAGGCTGATCTTTATTGAGATCGGCCGCCTAGGCCAAAACCGGTCAGACCTTATCTTATTATTAACTAGTGACCCGCCCTCGCTTCGCTTCGGGTAAATTTTACATACAAACCTTCCTTAAGAATCACTCTATCTATTAAAAAAACCGCATCAAAATCCGTTGCGTAGTTTTAAAGATCTAAACATACATACGGACATACAGCGAAAGCGACTTTGTTTTATACTATGTATTGATTACTTTTTTAATGTTGCGGTAAACTAGTGTAATTAGCTACTTTATATAATATATTAAAAGTTCCAACAATATTGGTTAAGCTTTTCCTGTCTAATCGACGCCTCTACAACTCATTATCTGATGCATTAAACTACATTAATAGCTCGCCCGCGTCACTAATATAATTAATTATCAGTTCAGCCGAATCGAAACTGTTTGTCTGCTTGCACACACACAATCATTATAATTAATAACGTCCAATCCAGCGTATAATAAATAAACTATCGCGACATAACCACAAAATATAACAGAAAGCGCCCACTCCGATAAATTAATAAAGTGCTGTGCTTCCAATTTGAACTTTATTGCCAATGCGTGCAATGAACTGAATCGCTTAAAACAATTAGCTTTTGTCTGGCTTGTGTAATGGATAATTATTTACACCACTTGTTATGTATGTATGTATGTATGTATATGTTGTATGTTTTCGCATATAATTTTAGTTTTAATTTGCCTGAACGTAAGCTTAAAGGAAAAGCTACTGGTAGGTCACCACGTAAACTGATGATTTCTCGTCTCCTTGTCTTTAAGTCTTCAGTACTCCATAAGCTGGTAGCAGACTTCAGTAGCTTGTTAGTTAACATAGCTTCTGGAAAATAAAATAAAAAAAATAACCGTTTAAAATAATTTATTTAAAGTAAATAATAATTACAATAAATATCTGGGAAATTTCCACGCACGGTTTTCTGACCCCAAAGTAAGCGGAGCTTGTATTATGGGCGTCAGAGAGTGTTATACATACATATTATATATTATAGTATTTCATCATCATCATCATCAGCCCATATACGTCCCCACTGCTGGGGCACGGGCCTACCCTAAACTAGGGCGATAAGGCCTTAGTCGACCACGCTGGCCAAGTGCGGGTTGGTCGACTACACAACCTTAGAATTTCTTCTTAGGTGTGCAGGTTTCCTCACGATGTTTTCCTTCACCGTTATATTATAGTATTATAGTATTTATAATGTATAATAATATACTTAAATACATAATCACACCCAGACACTGAACAAACACTGATTTTCATTACACAAATAATTGTCCCGAGTGGAAATCAAACCCACGACTCTAAGGACCGCCAACCAGGGTCATTAGCCACTGTTCCACCGAGCCAGTCAAATTGAATTAAAGTAGTCTTGTCACACTAATTTATTTTAAATGCGTAGCTCAATAGAGCGTGCCGGCTACGAATGCCCAAACTTTTCGTTCGAGTTTCCATCCTTTAGCGCAGCCATCTTTCTTTTTTCAATTTGCCTGAGCAGTCTGATCCGCGAATATTGGCCTCCACTTACCTAACCGTCTAAAACAAGTCAAAGCGGCCATTTTTGTCGCCATTCTGATAGAGGGAGGTAATTCCCCTGCGAGCCGGACCATGCATACTGTCACCGACAAATTGGATTCAAAATGACGCTCGTACAACATAATTCACTCACCAGAAAATTGTTTCTCCATAAAACTTTGGGAGGGACGCTAGGGAGTGAATTTTTTAAGGGATTTTTAGCAGATTCAGGTTTTTAGCTGATTGTCAGTTGTTTGGTTTGTGTGTTGTCGACATGGCAGTCAGTCTGTAACAGTTTTATGTGTATTGTAGCATTAAAGATTAATTTGGTTACTTTTTCATGCTCATTCAGGTTAAACCAACAGTGGATACACAAATATACTTATATATATTTAACAACACACCCAGACACGGAACAAACACCGATATTCGTCACACAAATATTTGTCCCGAGTGGTAATTGAACCCACGACTCTTGGAATCGTATTTAGTGAATCTGGGTGACTCCGCTCTGTACCACTGAGCCGATGTTAATGAAATTTTCCATTGTATATTTGCGAGATAATTAAAATTATGTATTTTGTATTTGTATACACTGTTAAATATAATAATATATACAGTCAACAGCACATTATTTGTTATACTGATAGGTCGATATGAACGCAGAAGCCACCATGACTATACAACGATACAAAATAATTGTTTTTTTTTTTAATACAGAGGCTAACAGGATGACCTCACTCCACCTGATAGTAAGCAGTAGTGAGATCCAACTATGAAGTCGACAGGCACTAGACCATATTGAGCCTGTCGCACTCACCCTGAAAGCCGTGAAAAAGGAGACCACTGCTGCGGCAACAACGAGACGAGGGTATTGTGCGGGCGGAGCGGGCTGACCCGCTCCGCCCGCACAATACCGCCGCTAAGACTCCACTGGTCCGGCGCTTGCCGCAACAATGGTCCCCCCTGGCTCCGGTTCGTACAGTGCTGATCCCGGAACGCGACCTGACCAAGAGAGGTCAGTGTCACTTGGTGGGTTTTACACAACTGTATGGTGGTAACAGCAACCGGTCGACAAAATGTCTCCCACCTGAACCATCTGTTACGCCTTACTTGCCATTGAGCGTCGATGGCCAAGTGGTTATGATCGTTGATTGCCATGCGAGAGGTCGCCAGTTCAAACCCCGCCATGTACCAATGTGTTTTTGAAATTTGAAATTCATATGAACGATTATTCGACGATTTAACCTGCACACCATGTGTAGTCGACCAACCCGCATTTGGCTAGAATGGTTTACTAAGGCCTTATCGCCCTAGATTAGGGTAGGCCAGTGCCCCAGCAGTGGGGATGTTTTTTTTTTTGATAATAAGCTAACAAGATGACCACACTCCACCTGATGGAAAGCGGTAGTGAGATCCAAATATGAGGTCGACAGGCACAATAGACCATATTGAGCCTGTCGCACTCACCCTGAAAGCCCGCTTAAAGAGGAGACTACTGCTGCGGCAACAACGAGACAAGGCGTGGAGTCTCGCATTGGTATTGAGCTGTGCGGGTCGAAGTTGGCCAGTCCGCCGGACGGAGGGGCCCCCGGGTCTACGGGCCACCCTGGCCGGCGGGCTGACCCGCCCCGCCCGCACAATGCCGCCGCTAAGACTCCACTGGTCCGGCGCTTGCCGCAAAAATAGTCCCCCCTGGCTCCGGTTCGTACAGTGCTGATCCCGGAACGCGACCTGATCGAGAGAGGCCAGAGTCACTTGGCGGGTTTTACGCAACTGTATGGTGGTAACAGTAACCGGTCGACAAAACGTCTCCCACCTGTATAAAACGTCTCCCACCTGTACAAAACGTCTCCCACCTGTACTATACACCGTGAAATTTTAGTGGTTGTTTTCCTATGATGACTCTGCCTACCTTTAAAACAAAACCGTTTACTAAAGCTTTATTTACACAAAGAATAAAGCAGAATTGAAAGATGCCTAATGGACTCTGGTGACCTATATCTAAAGGTGGGTATAGACTACAACATTTTCTGAGCATTTCTGTGTAATGTAACGTTCTTACGAATGGTACAATACAGGCAAAAGCTTAGTTTCCTAAGCATTTACGTTACGTTTAGTTCGTAAGAGGATGATACACTAGAACATATCATAGAGCGGCTCGTTGTTCTGTTACAAGTAAATGTTGTAGTCTATACTCACCTTTAAAGGCACAATTACAAGTACTCAAATTCGCTCGATATTCTAACATAGGATTGCTTTCACCGCATTTATAAGGAGCTCCTTTTATTACCATCTACTTGAGAATATATTACTTTGTCTGGATTTCAGTACTAGAAATTTTATTTAATGTTTTTTTTTCCAAAGCAAATTCTCGCGATTACAATAAATATGGTGAATTTTAGGTAACCCATTAACTAAGTAAATTGACAGATCTCCATTGAGATTGTAATAGTGCACAAATTTACGCGCATTCACAAGTGTACTCTATGATTTGTGAGACAAATTGTGAGGTAATTGTTTCTGTTATTGTATTTTGTTTGTGTATAACGATAATTAAATAAGATTTTAGATTTAGTTATTTTAAGTATTATGTGTTACTTTTAGGTGCATGTTGTGACACCTTAAAATGTTTTACATTTATCTTAGTTATAAAAGCAATATTGTGATAATTATTTAATGTAACAACCATTGGATGTCCTTATAATAATAAATAAATAAATGATCCCTCACTCCCATAGTTCGGTGAGACGGAAATCCGACATGATAGATGAGAGATCAGGCGCGGGACCACCGATTTAACGTGCTTTTCGAGACATGGGCGTGCATTTGCGAACACACTGACTCCGGGCAGTATTTCCTTCCTCACATAAATATTCCCGACCACAGACTAACCAGGAACCTCTCAGTTCTTACGAAGCGCTCGTTACCAATAGACCAACGATACAGTAACTTCTCGAGCGGGAAATTTACGTTAAGACTTACATAGACATTTTAAGCTCGATATATCAATATACATAAACATCCACGAAAAGTAACCTGAAATTAGAAAAATCTACATACGAGAAAGCAAAGTTGCTCTCCGTGTCTGTCTGTCCCTATATGCTTAAATCTTGAAAACGAAACATCCAATTTTGAAGCGTGATATTACAAGCTTTTATTTAACTTGCAATGTATGTATGTATGTATGTATGTATGTATGTATGTTTGTGTGTTCGGGTGGAATTTTATAACTCAATTTTAAGGCACTTGCCCTCAACCGATTGAGCTGAAATTTTGCATGCACGTGTATATCCGATGACAATGCAATATTATTATGACATGGAGCTGATCTGATGATGAAGTCGGAAGATAGCCATAGCAACTCAGTAATTAAATAACATAACCACATCGAGTTTGGGCTCATTTCATTCGACTAGATGAGTACTTTGGTGCTAGATAGTAACCAAGGTCTGATGATGGAGCCGGAAGACAGCCAAAGGAACTCAGTACTTAAACGACACAACCAAATCGAGTTTGGGCTCGTTTGATTCGCCTAGATGAGTACTTAGATGCTAGATGGTAACCAGGGTCTGATGATGGAGCCGGAAGACAGCCAAAGGAACTCAGTACTTAAACGACACAACCCCATCGAGTTTGGGCTCGTTTGATTCGCCTAGATGAGTTGAATGAGATGAACAGACTTAGGAACTTACAAGGTGAAAACTAAAAAGTATAAAATAAATTAAGGTAAAAAAATCTTTAAAAACAAGCTTTTATTTAAATGCGCTAAAAAGAAATAAACTTTTACACTATAACTTTACTGTCAACTTATAACATTTCAAATTCAACATATTTGACACAATTTATATGTTTTAAAAGCTTGTCGCGAGATTTAAGTACCTACTCGTAATTTTAAAAGCAAGTTTTAAAATACCTGCCTATTAAAAATTTTAAACTAAGAAAGTAAATACGAGTACGTAAATCTCGCGACAAGCTTTTAAAACATATAAATTGTGTCAAATATGTTGATTTTGTAATGTTATAAGTTGACAGTAAAGTTATAGTGTAAAAGTTTATTTTTTTCTTTTTAGCGCATTTAAATTTTACCCGAAAACAAGGGCGGGTCACTAGTAGATTATAAGAATAAGGACCAATCAAAATGCACAAGATTGAGAATAATTTCAATTTTATTCTCCGCCGGATCTTCAGATCGTCGCCTAAAAGACCATTGTACTTGTATATTTTTCAACAAAATGACTAGACAGTCGAAATGGTAATAACCGACGACAATGGCCTCGCTATTTACATGCAGTCTTCGCCCTCCGATCGTTAATACACCCATTTCGACAAAGAGGCTTTATGCATAATTTACGTATTATACTGACACCCGTGCGTGTCTCTGTAAAGTTCAATTGTAACTGTTTGCTGACGACTAGACCGTATAGTTTCATTGTGGTATTTTAGTCCAGTAATTTTAGGTTCTTTCTGTGGTAATGATTTTTTGTTTACACCCTCATTAATGCATTATAATAAAACTGTCGAATAGAGAAATTTCCTTCTTTCCTTGAGTCGGTTAAAAATCGACTTTAATATCGTGCCGGCTGATAAAGTTATCAAGGTCAAAATGTCACGGAAATCAGCTTTTCGCAAATATCTCGCGTCCTAATAAATCGGAGGTTAAAAGACGTCATTATAAAAATTATTTACCCTAAAATTTTCTACAACAAATGTAATACACCATATAATGCTTTGTGTAAGACATTTACTCTCTGTACATACATGTACCAAAACAGCTTCAATGTGTCGTATGCTTAAAGATCCAAAGCATTAAGGATAGGTATAAACCGCCCGACATATGTTTATAAGTAGGCAATTTGTAGTTCGCGACTTCAGACTGAGTTTGGCAGGCAGGCAAAGTTCCTAAGTATGAAATAAGATCTTTTTGTACGTGACCGAAGTTTTTAAAGGAAAAAGTCTCCCTTTAGCCCATCGGTTCTCAAATGTCGCTACTTATCCCTCACCTTCAAAACTCGCAAGTTCAAACCTGCCCTTAAAGACCTGGACAATCATAACTGACTACTTATTCAACTTCTTGAATTCGACACTTCTTTCTTCAGAGACAATTAAGGGATTGAACGTTTCTGTACTTCTTAGAAATGGGAAATTCTTGACATGATTTGATCGGTGTTTTTATTGGAATATATTGTATTTTGTATAAAATCTCCAGACGTCATTTTTTTTACTTAATTGCACCCTATTTCATATCTGACTAAGTAGTATGTGATATTTTTAAACAGTGCTTACAAATTATTGGCGTATGGAAACATGTCTGTAAAAGTTTGAAGTATAAAAGTATCTAAATAATAAGTTACTATACAATTTCATTTATCTTGAATTTTTTGTGAAATAGCTATTTAAGGAACTACTACGTACTTCATAGACTTAAGTATTTACCTTTTCTTAATTGAATTACTTCTTCTTCTTCATATCGTTCATGAACAACCTGGTGACGGGGTTTAAACCGCCCGTAGGCCTCTGACATGGCTTCACACACCGTTGAAAAATCTCTCAGGTGTGCTGGTTTCCTGACGATGTTTTCCTACACAGTTAAAGCGTCGAATGATGGTACATATGAATTTCAAATTTGAAAAACACTTTGGTGCCAGGCGGGGTTTGAACTGGCGACCTCTCGCATGGCAAGCAACGACCTTAACCACTCGGCCATCGACGCTTTAATACTAATACTAATAGAATTACCTACTCGAATAGAATAACTCTTAATACGTATTGAGGTTGCCAAGATACTTAATACGTATTTCGATTCCTAATCTAATATTATTTATTCTTCCTTTCTGTGTGTGACAGAAAGCGTTTATCATCTTCATTCTCAGTCATATCCTCTAATAGACTTGGAAAATGTATTTTGTTTAGCGAGTTTATTTCAGTGATTAATGAAAGGTAAGTCAGATTTTTCAATACGGCTTATGTTCACCCAGTTTGAGAAGGTGATATATATTTAAGCTTATTTTAATGCTCAACACAGCTACACAGGATATTATTGCCTGTACCGCATAACCAATACAAGTTGGGTGGGCGAGTCTATTATAAAATCTCAAAAATGATTAAAATAAACAATACCATAATTCATATTACAAATTTAATACCAACTTTTGCTATGAAACCATTTTCGGCAAGTTTTGAAGTTCAGTTTGTTGTTATATGTATATTAGTTGACAATAATTTAATTTTTTTTTTAAATGTTGTGTTGCCCAACTATATAAAAAATATATTTACTATCCCTATTTAGTAGTCTCACTTTTTACATATCAAATACACCCTTATATGAAAGCAAGTTCCTTGATTTCCAGGAATGCTTACCCGTTACCTCACAATCTAACCCAAAGGAATCAATGTAAGTGCAACTTTGCATATAAACCTTCTTCGAATGGTAAAAGCGTATGACTTTTTAACGGCGTCCAAATCACCCAATTTCCACCTCTATTACCTCAGAATACAGGCCATTTCTGCTCGACAACTGTGCAGTAAATCTTCAAGACGTTTGCTATCATCTGTATTTCAACTAGATACGGTTCAATTTCGCTGTCTGAATATTTGAAATTGTGAATAAAGATATGCAAGGTTTTAAACCATGTGTACTGAGTAAGCAAATGATTTCGGAACACGCTGTACATGCGGTTCTCTTGATAAGGCTGGCTACCAGTGGGACGGCTTTTGGGTGTTTTCATGTTTTCTGTCCATCCACAATCATCGTCATCTTCATCAGCCTATATACGTCCCCATTGCTGGGAGTGCTGGGGCACGAGCCTGTCCTAAACTAGGATGGTACGGGTTGGTTGACTACACAAACTTAGAATTTCCTCGTAGATGTGCGTGCAGGTTTCCTAACGATGTTCAGCGTTAAAGCGTCGAATAATCGTACATATAAATTTAAAATTTTAGAAATACTTTGGTACGTGGCGGATTTAGATCTGGCAACCTCTCAATCGGGCATCGACGCCTTTTCATTGAGACATAAATATACTGTGTACTTAACTATCTTCCAAAATGTATAGTTATAGAAACTTGAGTCGTTCAGTTCCTCTTTTCTGCCCCGTGCCATTAATACATGGAATGCCCTACAAGCACATGCTTTCTGTCCATCCTATAATGTTGGGCACTTGAGGTGAGGCGTGAAATGGTATCTAAGCATGCCTTCAAGATGAGGGATGATGCTCAATATGGTCTTGTGCCTGTCGACCTCATTCATGGACCTCACGGCTGCTTACCATCAAGTGGAGTGAGTTAAATATAACGCGCTTTTAAATAAAAATCTAAAGTGTGATTTCGTAGATTTCCCGGTAGAAATATATTGTACATTAAAGATATAAAAAAACTAATATTATTTTAACGGATTCGTGAGTCTAGGGAAGGGTAATTATTTTTTTATTCTCGCCATGGCTAACAGTGTGTTTTCGTAAACTCTTTTATGCGTACCATAACACGTGTAGGCGTGAATAGTTGGCCTTATTCATATATAGGCCGTGCTAAGTTAACATGTTGAGGAAATGAACATTATCATTTTAATATATCACTTTTTCAGTAAATATCGTCCCGTGAATCCGTAAGATAAATTCAAAAATCCTCATAACGGAGCTCGGAGCGTTCCTTTGTTTTAATAAAGCCGATTCCCTTTTCCAGTGCAGAACACGGGAACCTTAAAGTCGACACACATTCATTATACCAGCCCCTGTGATTCCAAGACGGAGATATGATAATTGGGACCTTTATGGTGTATATGAAATTGCGTATTTATCGAGAAATTAATGTACGCTTTTCCTGTTAGATACCATGGGGTTAAATATAATGCAACCATTGCGTACAATAGAAGTACCAGGCTGAATTACATGCAAGATTTTAGACATTCGCGTTCCATTACACTAAATATTAGTCTTTATAGCTCTACACGCGTTATTAGGAGTAGCAAATTACATTGGTCGCGAGCGAACATGATTGGTGCAACCCAGTCGAAACGTCGGGCAGTAAGTAGCTATGTAATTTGCTACTCCTAATAACGCGTGTAGACCCATAAAGACTAATATTTAGTGAATTACATGCGTACGGGTAATTTAGCCTGATACATCTTTTGTGCGATATGGTTGCGTTATATTTTATACTTAAAATCACGCCTTTTTCCCAGAGATCGCTTCCAGCCATGTGCTACGGTCCTGGCACCCACTTTCGCTTCTTCCACATCCATCAATCTCCATGCATGCTCGTCGATTACGGGTTCTTTTGTTTGAACCTTCTTCAAAATTTGACCTATTTGATCATGAAAGGTCTTTCTTGGCCAGGCAAAATAGTGAATGTAAAACCATTTATATTATTTTTAAAACATTTTCAATAAATCAGATAATGACTGAATGAATGCAGAACACAACAAACATTATAAACAGGAAAACAGTGGGCATAACAGAAACTGCGTGCATTTTGAATTGCATGGAAATGGTTTATGTAATTAATACTCTTATTTTTTAGAGTTCAAGAGTGCTGTTACTGAATTAGTTAGAGCTGAGCTGGCGGTACCACCATAATTATTATTGTTCCCTTTTTTTGTATTGTTCTTTCTATAGTTTAAACTAATCAGTTGCACTTATTTCCATTACACGAGAGATTATTTACGAGGTTCATGCTGTGTACGAATTTAAGATTTTAAGATTAGAAATTCATATGTACCATCATTCGACGCTTTAACGGTGAAGGAAAACATCGTGAGGAAACCAGCACACCTGAGAAATTTTTCAATGGTGTGTGAAGCCATGTCAGAGGCCTACGGGCGGTTTAAAAACTCTGACACCAGGTTGTTCATCAACCATACGATAAGAAGAAGCTGTGTACGCTATTTATAAATTGCTGTCTAGTTCATTTCCTCAACCTCATTATATTTATTGTACTAATTTTATGGCTATAAAACTGATAGTAATCTGTTTATGTACCTATTTTAAATAAATAAATTTACATAAATGATAACTTATTCGATAAAGAAAACATGATAATTATACGTCTTCCTAAATCTTATCGATGCTAAATTATAATAGGAAGTCGGAAACTTCTGTCGTACATTTAGCGTTCACTGTCTGTGACGTAAGGACCGACAAATTACGGTGATAAAATACTCAGTTCCGTTTTCACTTAATTCTGTTACTAACGATTGGACATCGAGGAGCACCATATTTGATTGTTTTGAACACGCAAAAGTTTAAAAACCTAAAGCAATTTACTTGCCTAAGTCGAGTATTTCTAACAGAAAATACATGTTAGTAGCAACTTTAAGTCATATTTTTGATGATCTACGTCTGATTTACTGATTTTATTGTTTTCTTCAAACATGAGTGTGCGTGTATCACTATTGCTTGTTCTATGATTTAATTATAAATAGCAGCCGCCCACGATTTCATTGGAAATGGATTTGGAAGCAAATATTTAATGAAATAACCTATAATACGAGTATACCTTGTAAATTTAACGGCTGTTTATTAGTGAAAGTTCCATTAAAATTGGTCGAGCCGTTTTGGAGACTAGCGAGAACAAACAAACAGGCAAAAAAATTAATCCGTGTCTTTGTTATTGGTATCAGATATAGATACATACTAATTTAGTAAAAGGTTGTTATTTGAATATTTCAAACAGACACTTCAATTATATTTTGTTCTATAGATTTAGGTAGGAAGAAATGCCACCGGTGCTATAACATAAACATAATACATATAGTAATCATTTAATCATTTGTATAGTATTTAATCTTTTTAAAGCTAACAAGATGACCTCACTCCACCTGATGGTAAGCGGTAGTGAGATCCAAATATGAGGTCGACAGGCACAATAGACCATATTGAGCCTGTCGCACTCACCCTGAAAGCCCGCTTAGAGACTGCTGCGGCAACAACGAGACAAGGCGTGGAGTCTCGCATTGGTATTGAGCTGTGCGGTTAATCTGTCGATGTGCCTTGATATCACTACATAGAAAGTCGAAGTCGCTTCCTTTGTCCTTATATCTCTTTGTAAGTGAGCTGAAATTTTAAAAACTACGCAACAGATTTTGATGCAGTTTTTGTAATAGATAGGAGGATTCAAGAGCGAAGTTTTTATGTAAAATTCACGCAAAGCGAATAATAGGAAATAATTAAATCAACTGTGTCCCAATGGAAATCTTTTCCATGGAAAATAAAATATTATAATTATAGCAAAAAATAAATAAAAAGGCGTCCGACCGTGGCGGCCGATCTCAACTGAGATCAGCCAAGTGCGCAGGACATATTATAGTGCACAAGTGTGCGCGCAAACACAAGTGCACTCTCTATTCCCTTACTCTCATGATTCGGTGAGACGGCAATCCGAAATGACTGATGAGAGATCGGGCGCAAGACCACCGGCTTAACGTGCTTTCCGAGCCACGGGCGTTCAACCGCCAACTTCCTAACTCCGGGCTTAGTAATTTCATTACAGAAAAACTCACACAAATTTTGCCCGACCCCGGACTTGAACCGGGGACCTCTCGGTCCTAACGCGGCACTTGCTACCAATAGACCAACGAGGCAGTCAGACGAGGCATAGCAAAAAACATATGTATAGAAATGGTAATAGCATTTTTGTGGTACTAAGAGTAGGTCTGAGAACAATGAGAAACAATAAATTGGAGCAAATATATTCTCTCGGCTTAACCTTCACCGACCCTGAGTCGCATCAGAGCTTATAAATCTATGGAACTCATAAAAATAATTGAAAATTATTTCCATTACACGAGAGATTATTTACGATCTTTTTCTCGGCTTGAAAGTTGCTTTAAGACTTTAAGCTGGAAAAGACAATCGTAAATATTAGTTACTAAACAGCATATTACATTCGTTATACTTTAACTTAATGTAGATAGAGTATCGTATCATATGTTTTGGATGTGGATACTATTGGTGGCATATAAAATTCTTGTTTTATTCTTAAAATCTTCAATTTACCTATTGCTATGACCTGACCCATATAAAAATAATATCACGTTAACCAACTATCGATTGGAGTCTTGAAACATGTAAAGCTAAAACTTAAAAGAGACGACGGCTTCAATAGTTGTTAACTAGTGTAATGCTTTGCACGTCTGGGCACGATTCCCGGAAGGACGGGTGTTCAAATCCCCGGGTAACAGTGCAATCGAATTTCTTCCGTTTTTCAAAATACTCAAAAGAGAGCTAATGAGCAGGGTTTAACAATACGGAACCAAAATACGGCAAACGAAACAAAAAAAAAAGTAAATAAATCACTCATCACCTAATCATAAAAAACAATATCAAGAAAGACGTGCCTTTGTCCAAAGTTTAAAAAGCTCTATAACCAAAGGAATACAAGTACGAAACTGCCCATTACGGCCAACCAGACTTCAAAGTGTGTAATCGCAATTTTCGAGTTCCCCCTTCATTATAGCAGCCGCGACGTGTTCGCCTGAAAATATCACTTATGCACAACCCGGCGGGTGAGGAAACTCGATTTTCCGAGTTAATCCACTTTTATGGAGTGCGGGCGTGTTCTGAACGAGACGAGTTATCATACGTGCGAGTTGCGACACAATTTTATTGATAAGTGGTATAAGTAATGCGACTTTTTGTGCAAGCTGTGCCGTATTAACAGTAGTATCCATACCTGCCTCGTTAGTCTATTGGTAGCAAATGCTGCGTTAGGACCGAGAGGTCCCCGGTTCGAGTCCGGGGTCTTGCAATATTTGTGTGAGTTTTTCTGTAATGAAATTACTCAGCCTGGAGTTAGGAAATTGGCGGTTGAACGCCCGTATCTCGGAAAGCACGTTAAGCCGGTGGTCCTGCGCCCGATCTCTCATCGGTCATGTCGGATTGCCGTCTCACCGAATTACGAGAGTTAAGGGAATAAAGAGTGCACTTGTGTTTGCGCGCGCACTTGTACACTATAATTTGTTCTGCGTACTTGTCTGATCTCAATTGAAATCAGCCGCCATGGCTGAAATCAGTCGGACGCCTTATATATAATATCCATTGGAAATTCTGGATACTGGTTACTCTGGACTTCTTTTTGTTTTAACGCAGGGTTGTGGATGACAAACAATGCAGACACTTGGGGCCCGAACCAACAGCTCAGTTTCCCTTTTCTGCCCGATGCCGTTAAAGCAGGGTACACCCTTAGAGCTCATGTGTTTTATTTCCTCCTTCCTCTAATCCAGGGGGTCTTCGGGCAAGGCGTAAAACGGAATCTAAGCAGGTCTTCAGCTTGACGGATTCTTATTATACTAGTACCTATATTGTTTGTATTGAAATCGCGATTACTGATTACTTTAAACTCGATTATCCTTTTTTTAACTTATCCCAAATAGTTACCAACTTACTTAATTCTCAATTAATAATTTTGTATCTTACAAGACGAGTACGTGAGATAAATATTTTATTTTTATATGTATTTAATTAAATTATCTTTACTCTATTAATACAAGTACCTCTTTTATATATTAATGAACTTGTATGTAAATGAAATCACAACCCTTTCATATAATAATGAAGGAAATTGTTCTTGGAAGGCGCTGACTTACAAACACTGATTAACACTTCGCGTTTACGTTACCTACATTAATATTTCAACAAGTGTATTAGAGATTGAATGTACCTATTATGAATTTCTATTTACCTAAGCATCATTAAACAAACTTAGCTATTACATTTCACAGAATCAACAAACACGAATACACGGATTCAGGGAAATGGTACGAGTATGTACTACTTACCTACCACAAATGTGTAGTATGATTCGTAAAAGGCATTATCAACTTTCGTCTCACGTTTCCGCTTAAATGCTAAGAGGGAAGTTGGTCTGTGGAATTTGGAATAACTCGTGAAACAACTATTCACTTCACATCCACAAAAAACAGGGGAAAATTCTGCTTGCTAAAGAATGCGAAGAAAATTATACATTCGGAAAGTAATTTATAGCCTTTTTTAAAATTTATTTTAAGTGTATAATTGTAGTGTAAACCAAATAAATAAATAGATGCGGAATTTAAGATAGTCCTCACAGCAATGAATTTTGACGTTGAAAGGATTCGATTTAGAGATGAATTATTTATTTATTAACGAGTTACATAGAAACTTAAAGCTAGGAATAAAGTTTTGAACGGTGCAACAAAAACCAGTTTAGGTTTTACCGTGCACCGCAGATTCGACGTCAGTGAAAAAAAAGGATAACAAAAATCCACTGATTAGCGAGTACTGAGCTGGCCGATCATGTCGTTTTATTGTATTGCAAGTTGTTAATATTAAGATCTCGCCTATAATATTTAAGTATTAGCTAACATTCCATTTAAATTGATCTGATTCTGCAATAACTTACTTACTGACTTACTTATTCGGTGCTCGTTATGGAACTTATTTCAATTGTTTAAATTCTAATTTAATTATACATTTTTTTCTCCTAACTTCCAGTCAGAAGATTCATCATCATCATCAGCCCATATACGTCCCCACAGCTGGGGCACGGGCCTACCCTTAACTAGGGCGATAAGGCCTTAAGCTCCAGAACTTCCTCTTTCTTAGGTTTCCAGAAGATTATTACATTATAATCAAAATTTAATAAATATGTATGAACCTCTACCTATCTACCCTCTACCTATTTAAAAAAATCATCAATTTCTTTTGCGAAGTTGTAAAGATTTTAGTATACTTAAATTCAGACAGACACGGGAAACGACTTTGCTTTACACTATGCAGTGAAGATAGAGTTTTGTTGAACTAATTCTTCCTATCCTTGTGTATTTTAATATTGTAATGAAGTCCTACATATATGTACAACAACGCAATTCGATCCATAGTGTTAACATGAAATTTTTTTTATGGATTTTATAACGCACAGCTTACTTCGAATGCTTGTTATTTCACATTTCAATACTAGATAACATATTTGAAATATTCATGTGCAAATCTCGCTTTACACAGCTCTGTGGCGTATACAAATCCTCTTACTGTATCTGTAACGGAATTGTACTGCGTAGCGTGAAAAATCCGAATGTATTTTGTTGGAGCGACCGTGAATACCGTTCGAGGGTCTGAGACGACAAGCGTCGATTTCTAGTACTCTGAGGACATTGATATTAGGTATTGATGTTGTCACCCCACTTGAATATCTTGTGTTTTAGGGATCTTAGACAAAATACGAATGGAACCAACGTTGTTTGTTTGTTACCAGCCGATTTTTCGAGAACTTGCAAATGGAGGTAACAAGCTGAATCTATATTTTAATATTATAAAGCTGAAGAGTTTGTTTGTTTGTTTGAACGCGCTAATCTCAGGAACTGCTGATTCGAATTGAGAAAATATGTCTGTGATGAATAGACCATTTATCGAGGGAGGCTATATAACATCACGCTGCGCAATAGTAGAAATGAAACAATGAAAAATGTGTAAAAAACGGGAGAAAACGCGGACGAAGTCGCTGGTACAGCTAGTGAATATCATATACAGACTCAACATTCGCCTGTCGGTGTTTCTTTAAAGTTATTAATAAATCGAGCTTCTAAACTGTTAAAAATTATAACTGATACACTTAATAGCATTAAGGCTACGTCGCCAATTTACTGGAACCTCGTTAATTCAACCTTACTGATAATTTTCATGCGCGCGCACTGGCTGCACAAAATGTATATCTTTTTTTTTCACTTTTTTATATTTTATCGTGCGACAGGGATGTATTTTGTCACCGCTGTTATTCAACATCTATACAGAATATATCATGAGAATTGTGCTTGATAAGTGGGGTAAGGGTGTGTCCATTGGAGGCCAGATGATTTCGAATCTGCGATATGCCGACGATACTACCTTACTGGCTAAAACTGAAGAGGACATTGAAAGCCTCCTACATCTCCTAGAAAATACCAGCATTGAATTTGGCCTCGCCATTAACCGAGACAAGACCAAGGTCATGATTGTTGATCGCAATACAAGTAACAAGCCGGAAACAAAGATAATAGCGAACTGCGAAGTTGTCCGGAGCTACATCTATCTAGGCTCTAACATCAACAATAACGGCGACTGTTCTGAAGAGATAAAGAGGCGTTGCGCAATAACAAGATCAGCAACAGAAAAGCTCATTAAGATTTGGAAAGACCGTCGGATAACAAAAAACACTAAAGTCCGCCTAATGAATTGCCTGGTCTTTCCGATCTTCCTCTATGGAGCTGAAACATGGACTCTTAGAATGCAGGATAGGAGGAAGATTGACGCCCTGGAGATGTGGTGCTGGCGACGTCTTTTAAGAATAAGCTGGACTGCCCACAGAACAAACGCATCCATACTTAAGGAACTAAAAATAAAACAAAGGCTCTCGTCGACTGTCCAATTACGAGTCCTCAAGTTCTTTGGTCATGTCACCCGTAAACACGATTCCATGGAGCGCCTGGTTGTACAGGGGCGTGTGGACAGGAAAGGATGACGGGGTCGGTCCCCAACTAGGTGGACCGATCTTATAAAAACTACGACTGGTTCCTCCATCACAGAGTGTACTCGCAGTGCCACACACAGAGACCGGTGGAGAGCAATCGCGAAGGCTGCGGTCAGCACTGAAAGACCATAATCACGACCACTCTGCCAAGAGTGAACGACTAAGAAGAAGAATATTTTATCGACTACCCGGGTCCTACATTCGTTTTTTTTTGTTTTTTTTTTGAGGTTTTATAAACAATTACGTACATTGTTCAAAGTAAACACATTTTATTCCACTACAGAATATTTTTCAATTAATTGTTGGTTAGCTTAAAATGTTTATCAAGTGCTAATACAACAAAGAGCACTAAAAACTGACGAACAATTTTTGTCTGCACGCTAAGACAAAAATCAGCTGGAACGATTGAAAATCACTGAACATACATGGGGGTTATATCGATAGGTATTGAAGTCCCCCATCGACTGACTTACGATGATCCACCCCTCCAGTTACCACCCTGTATAACATCATGCGACTAAAAGGAGCAGAAAAGAAACAGTACAAAAAAAGAGACGTGTGGCACTCGGGGACTGCCGCGGTATAGCTATTGAAAGAAAGAAAAAAAGAAAAACTTTTATTGACCACGACTTGAGGTTACAATGACACATAGATACATACACAAGACACAAAACGCACACAAAGAAATAGAACACATATGTAACTCCGAAATCGGACGATGCTATTGCATAGCATCGTCCGATTTCGGAGCAGCTCGTCTCGATTCGTGCGAGTTTCGTAGAGTCGTACAATACGTCTAACCGCACGCACACAAACACCGTGCCGAAGTATGCCGAACTAAAACGACGTTAGACGATTGTGAGGTTTTTTTCGTTACGGAATTTCTTGGTTCGGTCGCCGCGCTCAAAGCCCGCGATAAAAGCTATGCAATAGCTTAATATGTTAAAAACGTGGAAAAACTCGGACGAAGTCGCTGGCACAGCTAGTAAAAGATAACACTGAAAAGCCATATCGAAACGGCTATTCAGAGCCTAGGTTAGCTCGTCCCAACTTGCAGGCTAACTTACCAACCAAGTTAAGCATAACGGCCTGGGTGGAACCGAATCGGGCTTTTAATTGGTTTCGGTTTTAACGCGGCGATAACGTAGTTCCAATGGGATTATTTCGGTATAATGTCCCGATTCGGCCGCGATTTGATCCGGGTTTCTTTAGGTGTATTGCTTCTTAAAGTAAGAGGTTGGGTTGAAATCATGATATGTCATATTTTGTTTAAATTTTATTATGGAAAAGATGACAGACGGGCCAAAATCGTTACACAATGGGTACCGGAAGACGGTTTTCGCCGAGGAGGTAGGCCCAAAAAGAGATGGTGCGATGATTTGGTCCGGCTATCAAGGAATTGGCAAGGCCAAGCCTTGAATAGAGAGCCGTGGACAAGTTTGGAGGAGACCTTTGCCCAGCAGTGGGATGACATGGGTTATTAAAAAAAAATGGAAAAGCAAGGTGTTTAGCATGTAAAATACATCACATGGCATTCTGTTAGACATACGTACTTACGGGTACATGTTTACTTGCTTACTTGCAGGTGTTTGCTGGCATTTGTATCGTAAATCGATTAAATCTCATACCTTTTATTAAAAAAACATTTGAACATACAGCAGCAGTCTGGGTAACAGTTCAGACATATAAAATAAGGTAACCCCTGATATTAAGGTACTTTAATTATTGAATATTCCAACCATATCACTTTCTAGGGTAACCTGAAAATCAAGGCTTTTAAAGATATAAATAAATAAATTGATTTATAACTAGGACATTTCGACACACGGTCATTTGACCCCAACGTAAGCAGAGCTTGTACTATGGGCGTCAGAGACTGATATACATACATACACATTTATAAAAACATACTTAAATACATAATCTCACCCAGACACGGAACAAACACCGATGTTCATCACACAAACATTTGTCCTGAGTAGGAATCGAACTCACGACGCTCGGAACCGCCAATCAGGTTAGTGACCTAGCCACTGTTCCACCGAGCTAGTCAAAAATACTTCCCCTTATGAATATTCCTTACCAAAAAAGGTTACTCCGAAACTTCTTTATTATTACAAACATTGTTAGACGCGGACCCTTCAAAAGTTAACCCTCCGTCGAACAAAGCATTGATAGAACAGGATTGTTTTCTGAAACCTATTGATTCTTTGTTTACGAAGCGCAAATCTCATTTCATAATAATTAAATACCATTTACCTCTTTACACTTCAGTCAACAGCTTTTCATCGGAATCGCTTAAGGCCTTCCGAATTCGCCAAAATAATTTATTTAATCAAATGAAATCGGACCGCAATACTGTTCCAACGAGGAAGTCATGGGAAAATAGCACTTGTGGTTTGGGAAATTGGTAAGATTAAGCTTAGGAATTGGCTTGAGGTACAAGGTCCGTTTTGCGGTTCTGATTAACTTTTAATCCCGGGTTCATACTGCTGTGATGTAGACGTTAGAAGGACTATTAAGGTGAAATATATTACCGGATATTGTAGGAAGTGGCTTTATAGGCTATCGTCTTCGGAACTTGAACCTAATAATATAATTAAAAGACGTTACTGGGAGAAACGCCGACCATTTGATTTGCTGCCCTACTATATTAAGGACTTTTCTTAATCAAAGATACCAGTTCAACATTTTCATTTTACTTCATGGATATCAAGTTCACTTTCTATAGAATATCCGAATAGGTATGTACTCGTAAGCTTAGATATTATTATGAGCACAGCTTTTAAAAAAGCGTCGATGCCCGAGTGGTTAAGGTCGTTGCTTGCCATGCGAGAGGTCGCCAGTTCAAACCCCGCCAGGTACCAATGTGTTTTTCAAATTTGAAATTCATATGTACCATCATTCGACGCTTTAACGATGAAGGAAAACATCGTGAGGAAACCAGCACACCTATGAAGAAATTCTAAGGTTGTGTAGTCGACCAACCCGCACTTGGCCAGCGTGGTCGACTAACGCCTTGTCGCCCTAGTTTAGGGTAGGCCCGTGCCCCAGCAGTGGGGACGTATATGGGCTGATGATGCTGATGATGACCGTCCAAGACTTCGTCCCTGTAAATATGGTTTTAGCTTGTCAAATTTGATATTTATAGGTCCCGTCCGAAAGTCCCGTCAAAATTGGTCCAGCCGTTTCGTTTTCTGCCATTCAAGAAGTTAGTCAACCGGAAGAAACATTTAAAACAAAATCATTTTGGTTTAAATCATCATCAATCGTTTACCGTGTAATAAATAAGTGTATTACACAACATCACATTAACTGTTCTGATCCCGTGGTACGAAGCTTTAGAACTTGTTTTAATCAGAACAGTGGTATTCACTAAAATATTTAAATAGCATAACCAGACTCGGGACAAACAACGATATTCACCTCAGAAATATTTGTGCTGAGTGGGAATAGAACCCACGACTTATTATGTGGTCTGTCCGGCCCGCACAGCGCGATTTCTTTTTAGAATTCGCTGTGTTATAGGACGTTACTTTATTCTAAATTTTGAGATTCTGAGTTCTTCGCAGATTGTGGTTCCCTTTGCGAGTGTCAAAAATTGGCAGCATAAATGGCTGTTTCTTTTGATTGTGTTGGCTCAGCTGAAGGGACAGTAGACCTGAGTATTTTATGTAACTTTCAGTTTGATATTTCCTCCTTGACGCTTGTTTATTCTTTTCGACGTACGAAATCCTAAAATCTGAGTTTATAGTGAACAGCTTCCTCACATTGAATAGATCATCTTCAAGTCATCCTAATTGTTCATCGATCAAAGTGAAATATAGGACGACCTATTCCAAAGCCAGGTAGCAGTCTTTATGGTTGGAGAGGAAAAAAGCGTCGATGGCCGAGTGGTTTAGGTCGTTGCTTGCTATGCAAGAGGTCGCCTGTTCAAACACCGCCACGTACCACTGTGTTTTTCAAGTTTTAAATTCATACCTATGTATGATTATTCGACGCTTTAACGGTGAAGAAAAATATCGTGAGGAAACGCACACTGCACACCTACGAAGACATTCTAAGGTTGTGTAGTCTACCAACCCGCACTTGGCCAGCATGGTTGACTTAGGCCCTATCGCCCCAGTTTAGGATAAGCCCGTGCCCCAGCAGTGGTGACGTATTCATATACGTCACCACTGATAATGTGATGAGCTGATAATGATGATGATGATAGTTGGATATACTGTGTGCTTGAATCATGTTCTTTCTTAATCCCCGGCAAACCCCTCATTTTTTCCTTTCAAATGTAATGCCTTACCGAATAAAATATGCTGATGCTACACTTTTATATACCTAGATTTTCATATTATGTTTAGAAATCGATATTGAATTGGTTTAATTTGATTGAATATTTAATATCCAGTTGGTGCACACAATGTATTAATCGTATTGTGATCATCTCATCCTTTTTCTGATACCAAACCCTTGAGGATTATATCAATCTATTTTTTGACAACCAACCTTCTTCAATTCGGTAATTATGGAAATTTTAATGCTTTCGTAAATATTGACAGCATAACAATATGTCAAGTAGATCACAATATTTTGTTAAATTAAAATAGAAAAAAGGCAACAATTAGAATATTGTCGATACATGTTGTCGATTCAGAACCCTTCTGGTAATTTACGTAATTTAATGGCACTCGAAATTTATCAATTCCAAAAGACAAACTTCACATTTTTGACGAATGGTATACCTACATACAAAATCCCATAATATAATATCGAAGTAATACGTAGAGCACAGTGCCATCTTTTGAACTACCAAAAAACTTAACACGTACGTAGGTACGTGTGATGAGTAGTCATGTTATATCAAACTTGACAGCATTTATGGCATGCTGTACAAAGCACGATGCCATCTATGGGTCATTTTATGAACAATCATGCCTCAACTTTAACGGTACAATTTTATACGAATTAAAAATACTGAAAATAACGGTTTCATCTTGAAGTTTTTTTTAAATTCACCTGCATCGCATGGTTTCATGATTTACACAAAAAAAAGAGAAGCAAAAAAATTTCAGTTTAAAAATGTTGTAGGTACTACGAAGATTTGAACTTACGACACTGATTGCTTGACGATGAACCATACTTTCCATAGCAATAGGCCATACAGTCCGATACATTTCACGCGAAAATATCTAATCACTTGATCGCTGACAACGCGACCATTTCGTAAAAGAAGTGGTCCTTATTACCCTTAACAGAAGGTTCATCTTGGTGGATACTTTGTCTACTTATGGGCATCCATATTTTGTATTACCTAAGTAGCTCCTGATCCCGTAGGAATTTGGAGATGTTTTATAGCTCAAACGCTTTATCAGTAAATGAATTTTCCTACGTTGAAAGAATTTTTAAAATCCGATAAGTAATTCCAGAGATATAACATGTACAATTTTCAACGTCTGGACCGATTTTGATAAAAAGGAGCCTATGTGTAACCTTAAATAATTAGCTTTATATAAGTGAAAGTTCCGTCTCATTTGATCCAGCCGTTCCGGAGATTAGCGAAAACAAACAGACAGACAGACAAAATTTTTTTTATTAGTATTTTTGGTATTGGTATCTGATATACATTCATACCTATTTAGTGAAAAAAACAAATTTAAATATTACAAACAGACACTTCAATTTTATTTATCTGTATAGACTAGCTGTGCCCGCGACTCCGTTCGCGTTGGAGCTAGAGTTTAAATAGACTATCCTGTGTCCCAGATGTGTATGTGTTTTGATACCAAATTTCGTCAAATTCGGATAATTGGTTTAAGAGTTATGGAGGAACATACATACATACACACATACAGAAAAAAATTCTAAAAATCGTGAAATTAGTATCAGTATCACAATAATGAGCCTATAAACACAATATCTCTGAAAACAAACTAAGTTACTCCATGCCCGACCCTTACAGATTTATTATTAGTATAGATGATAGATGTCTGTATAGATATAGTTTTAAACACGATACTGAACTAAGAAAAGTTTCTGACATTTTTTTAAAGTATCATAAAACTGTACATTCTACAGTTTTGTGATACTTTAAAAAAATTGTCATTAAGGTACTTTTAAGGGAATAAAACGTAATACATCTAGGTCCTGTTTCCAAAGATATTCGTATTATTTCGTAGCGTTTGCTTTAAGGAGTTGGGGTCACATTAGCATTGATCTGCAAACCAGATCACAGTTCAAATTAAAGTTAGGACTAGGAGCCCAAAAATACAAGAACAAGTTTAATTTAAAGCTGTGATTGGCTTGCTTTGTCTCTTTTGAATGGACTTATATAAATATCAAAATATCACAACATACATACCTGCATAGTTCTAATTACGTGATAAGTTTCTTAAGCACTATTACAAAGATCGGAAAGAACTGTGGAATACACAAATATACTTAATTATACGAGTTTATGACATACCCCTTTTTTAATCCTGTCGCCCTAGTTTAGGGTAGATCCGTGCCCCAGCAGTGGGAACGTTTGGGCTGATAATGATGACATATCCAGACACGGGACAAGTTCTTCATACAAATAATTCAATCAAACCCATGACTTCTGGTGCAAGACACCTGCACTTTCAAATGCGCCTCCAATTCAGTCAAATTTGGTAAATAAGAAGATTCCTGATTCCTCATCATCATCATCATCAGCCCATATACGTCCCCACTGCTGGGGCACGGGCCTACCCTAAACTAGGGCGATAAGGCCTTAGTCGACCACGCTGGCCAAGTGCGGGTTGGTCGGCTACACAACCTTAGAATTTCTTCTTAGGTGTGCAGGTTTCCTCACGATGTTTTCCTTCACCGTTAAAGCGTTGAATGATGGTATATATGAATTTCAAATTTGAAAAACACATTGGTACCTGGCGACCTGTCGCATGGCAAGCAATGACCTTAAACACTCGGTCATCGACGCTTTTTTCTATGCTATGATGATTCCTGCGCCTCATCAATACCTCCCAATACCCACTACTACGCCTACTACACTACCCCATTAAGAATCGTAAATCACGGGAGTCATAAAAGCACCCGGTAAATACCATTACCTCCATCGTTTATCACCGTTAGCATTTACATCACAAAAGAGATGGCGTTTTTCAGTTCCCAGTATCAGGACAAAGGACACGTTTCGATATTTAAATTTAAAAGGACCCTTTCCGGGAAAAAACAACGGTATTACACAAATTGGGAACTTGATGGAACACGCCTGGGGTCACAATTAGGATCGGCGGAACATTTCACCCATAAATTGATTGGCATGAAACTAATAAAGCAATCGAGAACAGTCCAAATTATAACAAAATGTTTTCGATCCCTCAAAGTTAAGTTCAAACTTCAAAATCAAAGTGAATGTTTGGATTAATCCTTTTGGATTAATTACTAATTTTTAAAGGGCGATATTAATAATGAATTAAAATATTATAGTGCAAAAATGTACGCGCAAACGCAAGTGCACTCTCTATTGCCTTACCCTCATTGTTCGGTGAAACGACACACAGGCACAGGACCATCGGCTTAACGTACTCTCCGTGAACTGTGGGGCTACCATGAGTTTAAAACTTACGGACTCGATATCGCCTATGTAAATATGTCTATGAAAAACTTGTACATACGCCGCTGGTGGTTACGCGAAGAACTAAAATCGGCCGTATGAAAACGACAACTCGATAGGTTTTTATCGTAAGTAAGTTTTCGATAGCCAACTCATGGAGGCCCTCTGTTCACTCGTGATCATGACGCATGCAACGGTGCCGAAATATCGGGAGCTCATGAAACAAAACAACATGGTTATTTACCATGTTGTTTTGTTTTCCCGTGTCCCGGACATTTTCAGATTATCAAAGTTTTTAAGCTAATTAACATTGCAGGAGCTACAGTATGAAACTACGTTCCTCAACATAAAACTACCTATTTAAAATATGAATTTTTTTCTAGCAAAGTTATTGCGATATTATATTTAATAAATCCCTGGAGCTCCGGTGGCTGTTGACCCAATATCAATAGAGTCGGGATCAACCGAGACTCTACGTAGAGACGCTTTAGAACTCTAAAGGGAAAAATTGTGAAGATGAAACTGTAGAGTAAATAGAATTTGTAGAGCTGAATTCAGATCTTACAAATAAAATGAGACACTTTTGAGCCTATTATTTTTGGAAGATTATTTTCTAGTCTGTTAAGTCTATACGATGTCTGCATCATGGTTTATAATTGTAGTTATATCATCTCAAACATTGGAGCAAGATACATTGAAACATTAAAAAAAATACAATACAAATACCTATCAGTTTAAATTAATTAATTGGACTTAGTCTTTGGATGTTGGATTCTCAACCAGACACTACAAAATGTGCAGTATACCTAAAGGTCTACTGCAACGAAATAATGTATACTAAGAACGCTCAATGATATATGCCGAGACTGAAAATGGGAACTGTCCTATCTAGAGAGTTCCGGGCCCATCTTTAAACAATTTCAAACATCCATAAATATAAAGCATCCAGCGAATCTACAAAATCTAACTGTTAGTATATTATGTATTCTTATTTACCGACCCTACACTATTTATCTACACAGACCCAATATGGAACACATAATATCTTGAACCTTTCAGCGTACCTACCCCAGTACCCGCCCTTTGAATTGCTAAATTCGGACCTAGATCCTCACGTTAGCTCGAACGTCGTTATCAGCGAGTCCCAAAAACGATAATTTTTCAACGTCCCCGGAGAAATTTAGTACTCTCGATAACGGGAGTATTGAGGCTGTCACGTAAAATTAATTCCAGTGAGACAACTTTACTATGGAGACCGCCGTTTTCACTTGTCACGGCTCCCTGGGTGAATTTGTCTGTGTCGCCTCTTCACCCTCCGCCAACTTAGATGCAAAATAATGTAGGAACTAATTTCATGCCTTGGCGCCATTTTTATATCCAGCGCCTCTAGGCGGTTGCCTATACGCGCCCAACCCTAGCTTCGGCTCTGACCAGTGACGTAGCAAAACTTCCCCATGGCAATAAATTTTCTAGACCAAATTTCATTAAAGTTCGTTACAAAAAAAATAAATAAAATGAATGTTCAATTAAACGCCGTCATTCATTTAATGGAGGCTAAAGAAAACAAAACAATAAAAATTGTGACGGCGTATATTACTCCTACAAACGTATAAAAATTAGTTTGTAGACGTAAGATACATATTATTATTATTACGTATATTATTTCGTTTATTATTGAATGCCTTACTGTACAACTTTAAAGATTGTGGGCAGACGTCAGTATGTCACCATCCATTTCATTCAGATGTAAAATAGATTTGGGTGTTGTTCGGCAAAAAGTGGCAGACGAACGTTACTTTTCTTTATGGATTGCTAAGTCTACGGAAGGTTTCGTAGCTTCTATCTAAATAGAATAATACAGACGCCTTAGAATTTCATTTAGGGGCTATATATATAGGTAGACACGATGAGTATATATTTAACAAATAAGTACTTATTTGCACAAATGCAAAATGAAAAATTCAATTTAGTTCTATTTCGGTGTTCTTTTGCCTTTTATCTGATGTATTTACTTTTTCTTTCAACCAAATAGAGCAAATATAACCACAGTACATTTTGCTATAACCAATTTGCAAGGAGATTCATATCTATGTTTAATTTGATATTATTTTTGCATATTAAATGTGCCTTAAAATTAAACTAAACCAAGGAAAACGAGTAAGTGCTTATTAGTATAAAATCTATAAATTATAGAATTGAAAGGACAATTTAACTAGCTATACTATCAGGCGATCAAATAGAGAGCAAATAGCGTCAATGTAAATCAATATAACTTTTAAATAACATCTTTTTCTAAGAATTCCATCTCTTAAAGTTTACCTTTTAAACTAAAAACCCCATGAAAGCCTTATCCCTAATGGCTACTTACAAATCACAGGTTAATCTCGTAAGCCCGCCGCCAGAGGCGCTCGCGGCCGGAAGACGACCGGTTGGACCGGAAGCTGCGCCGACGCATTGTTAAACTCATTACGCGTTCTTAATATGAATCTTGGATATTTTTTTTTTTTTCGTAGCGAGTGTTATTTCTATCGTCGTAGTTTGCCTTAATAGCAGCTCATTGGATGAGAATATACGTCTATGACCCAGAGGTCTTTAGTGAGGCAAAGCATGTATTGTACATTATTATAATGTATTTGCGGTAGGTATAATATAAATTAATTTGGCCACATTACGCCACATTGACTTAACATTTAAGAAATCTATCAGAAACAGCAGTTTAAAAAAAATCCCTTTCTCTTAGGCTTAGTTACAATAGTCAACAAGTCTTCTCAACAATATACCTGTAATAGGTAATATCAGTATTGAGGTTAAATGTAATTTAGTTTGTGTCCTAAATAAAAAAAATCTACATTCGAACACCTTTGAGCCAATTCCATCACCGCTAGCGACGAAAAAAGTAAAAGCCCAACTGGCTATTTTGCAACATTTTCCTCTAAAATCCGTATTCCCGTGGTTCCAAACCTCTGTTTACTCCGGTGTCCTCGTTTTGCGAAACAATCCCGCGGTGGCTTGATCCCGGGATTGCCGGGATTTTCCCAATAAAAGTTGGTCGTCCGGGATCAGATTAAACTTCAACTGCAGGCCTGAGCAAAAAGTGTTTGCTAGTCTGAAAGTCTATAGGGCGAGTCGACTATCAGCAAAATGCGGAGTGAAATAATACTCCAAGTTGCGTTGGAGTGCAGAAACTTTTTGGTGAATAAATAAACTATTTTCCAGCTAGTGATGTATTTAGGTACCAACAGGCTGCAGTTTAATTGGGCTAAAGCTAAATATTTTAATAGGCTTCTTTAGAATCTTTGTTGATTTGAGCAAAAAAAAATAACTGATAAATAAGGTCAACATTACAAATCTATACTAATATTATAAAGCTGAAGAGTTTGTTTGTTTGTTTGAACGCGCTAATCTCAGGAACTACTGGTTCGATTTGAAAAAATCTTTGCGTTGTATAGACCATTTATCGAGGAAGGCTTTAGGCTATATAACATCACGCTGCGACTAATAGGAGCAAAGATACAATGGAAAATGTGTAAAAAACGGGGGAAACGCGAACGAAGTCGCTGGCACAGCTAGTAAGGAATAAATAGCCATATAAAAAATATTAAGGTACTTCTTTAAGTGTCAATTTAGAACATCCTATTTAGTGTATACCTTTAAACTCATACATACTTATATAAAGGGTTATTTGCGTTGAAAACTCTAGTAAAAAGCCGAATAACCTTTATCGTCCATTTTCCCCAGCAAAATTTTTCATCTTAATTAACTTCATAAAAATGCGTGAAACCGTACATTGATTGATTCCACTCATCAATGGCGGTGTACGAACGCGGGACTTTACGCAAATAAATCAGAGTGGACCAGTGGCTGGCAAATAGCCGCTGGCACCAGGTGGATCGCAGGTGCCGTTCCCACGGGCTGGGGGTTCGCTTCTCGATTTTATTACAGCGCACTTATCGCGCCGATCTGAGGATTGGTTTATTTGCGATGATTTTGCATCTTGCGCATTTGTATAAAGGGAACGAAAAAAGTTTTGTCAAAACTATATCAAGCTACTATACAGGCCTTTACATCTAAATAGATGATTTATGTAGCATCTCGCGGTCTATCACGGCAGCTGCGCTCGTGGCTGTACAAGCCGATGCGAGACTGGATCTTACGTCCGCATTTGCAGCAGGAGAACTATTATAATAATAATAAAAGATGTTTACTGACCACAAAACAACAAAGAAAACAACATGGAACACAACATGGAATACAACATTTATCAGTTAGTAGCTATTGGTATCGATTTTCTATAATTTCACATGTTTCATTTAATCAATCTATAAACGTAAAATAAATTCAAACACCGTCTAGTCCGAACCAAGGTAGCGACGAGGAATCATACATGAATAAGATAAGCATCCAAGGATATAGAGATGTACTGGCAAACAAGATATACTGCTCGTAGCAAAACTCCAAAAAAAAGACAGCCTAAACTACTGAGCAATTTGATTCTAGCTTCTGAACTAGGACCCTAACAGCATCGTGTCGACATTATTAGTAGCCTAATAATCAGCCATCGTGGCCTAGTAGCCTTCGTCGTGTGTATCTATTAACGTACCCTGTTATGAATGACACATTTCATCTATTAATCACAACTCCACTCCGTACGTTATCCGTTTAACTACTACTACTAATGAAACATCAGTCACAGGATCAACGGCTTTATCCCACTTCTCCTGTAAATTCGTTGGGCTAGTCACAAATAATATGAACTAGGCAGTCAAATGAACCCCTCATATATGAGACTAGCGGTTGCCCACGACTTCGTCGGCGTCAAAATGGTTTTGGCAGCAATTATTTATTCAAATAAGCTTGTAAAATTTTCTATTTATCAGTGGAAGTCCCGTCAAAATTGATCAAAATTGGAACAAACTTTTGACAATCCAACATTAGATTGTCTGTCTGACAGACAAACAAAAATGCTTTTTGATTGTGTTTTTGTTATTAGTACCAGATGTTGATTTATACTCATTTAGTAAAGAGTTAATATAACAAACAGTGTCAAACAGACACTACAATTTTATTTAGTTGTATAGATGAACAATATCTCCAGTGTGTATTAGGAGTATTAAATTGTTACATAACATGTTCTTATGCCCGTATATTCGGGACACGGCGACAGCAAATGAGTTTTTGTTTTGATTAAGGTTTCCCTTCGCTTAGAAGTTAATTCCCTTTCTTGTGTTCGTACATAACACGCGACTTTCTTGGGATTGGAGTTTAAGTAAATCCGCTTAGTATTAGACATTTTTTAAGCTATTGCATAGCTTTTATCGCGGGCTTGGAGCGCGGCGACCGAACCAAGAAATTCCGTAACGAAAAAACCTCACAATCGTCTAACGTCGTTTCAGTTCGGTAGACTTCGGCACGGTGTTTGTGTGCGTGCGATATGACGTATTGTACGACTCTACGAAACTCGCACGAATCGAAACGAGCTGCTCCGAAATCGGACGATGCTATGCAATAGCTTTACCGCGGCAGTCTCCGAGTGCCACACGTCTTTTTTTATTTGTTGTTTGTAGTGCTACTTAGAGTTGTAATGTCAATTTAAATATATATTCTCCATCTTTGCAAAATGAATGTGCTCAATTTTAATTTACAACCTATGTAGAGCAAATAATAAAAGTTATAAATCCACATAATAATTAAGACTTAAGTTTACTTATAGAAAGATAATGCCGTGTTACGAAATAAATTTTAGAGTTTCGTTTATATATTTTGTTAAAGTAATCTAGTACCTATTGTTCTATTATTTGCGGAAACCCTACAAATTTGAAATAAAACAAATTTTACGGATTAAACTTTTGGTTTTTTTATTCTATCATATTATTTAGATACCCGAAGTTTCGAGCTCTTTACAGGCTAGACCGTGGCCACAACTCGAAACGTCGCATCGGGTCTCTAAATAATATGTTTCATTATTGTTTCTGATAGAAAACTATTATCAAGAATAAAAAAAAAAACAATTATAATCGAGCTCCATTCTGTACGCTCAGTGTACACCCGCGTTTTTGTCATTAGAGGAGACAATGCGCAATATTTTTTTGCGCCGAGTTATTCCGGGCGCAAAGGAATTAGACCCAAAATGCCGGCTAAACGGAAATCGGTAATGTCTTTTGTATTTACGCGGCTTCTTGGCGGCAAAATCAAAGGGGTGTTTATGAGGCGCGCTTCCTACAACGAATGCCTTTGTTGTTTTCGCACCATGAAATATTGTATTGACCGCTTCGTTAGCCATTAGGGAAAGGGCCTCAATCTCCGAAACCGATAATACGTTTGCGAAAAGTTTTTTTTTTTGATGGAAAAGTAATTGGCGTGTCACACCTCTTTTCGTTCTGTAGGTTGATTTATGATTGTAATGTGTTAAGGAATTGTAGGAAAAAGGAGTCGATTTAATACCGGCAACTAATGCTTACACTTTGGTCACTGCAAAACTTAAGAAAAACCTTGATCAGAAAGCAATTTGCAGTATTATCTCTTACAACCATTTTCAGCCGTTCGGTCGAAATAACACCATCATCATATACATATTGAATGATTCACTTGCCAATCATCGAATGAACGAAACCCGATGGTGATTTTAAATAACAAAATACACTCACACGTTCCAGTCGATTTCCGGGTTCCGGCTTCCTGAAAAAAGGTCTCTACAAACAAGTCTGTTCAAGCGGAACGTAACAAACGCCACTCTCCAGAGTCGAAATCTATTTGCGAAACAATGATCTGCCTCCAAATCAATCACTAATGGGACAGCTCTCGCCAACGCCAGGGGACTGTTTCGACAAAATGTATTAAAATGTGTATGTGTAGTAAAAGTTTATTGAAATGCACCGAAAAATTGTTATTTACGCTATCATGCGTAACTGTATTTTCAGAAAACTAGCTACGACTGTTTGTGTTAACTTACCTATGTCAATATCTATGTCTATGCACAGAGCTGTTGGTTATATGTACAATCTATCGGAATGTGTTAAGGTAACATTAATAACACCTAACTAGAGAACCTGGTAGACTTGATACTGCCATTCTTAAATTTTCTCACTTTCTGCGCTACTTTCGTTATATAGTTTGTTAATTGTAAACCGTCTTAGGTCAAAACCACAAAAAAAAAAGATTAATCGGTATGAGGGTTTACTTATGATGCCGCCACGAAGGGAATAGGGATTCATTTTTTATACACATAGATAGTATAGATACATATGAATATAAAAATCTCCAATTAA
The DNA here is from genome assembly GCA_039566165.1 of Maruca vitrata. Taxonomy (NCBI): domain Eukaryota; kingdom Metazoa; phylum Arthropoda; class Insecta; order Lepidoptera; family Crambidae; genus Maruca; species Maruca vitrata. The sequence goes on from CM076926.1 coordinate 14,437,088, forward strand.
ACATTAGACATATCACAAAGTAGTAGTTTATAGCCACACGCGAAATACTAGTAGGTACACAAAATAAGTGTAACAAACTTTTTTGTGTGCATAAAAATTCACAGTCTAGTTATTTCTTTGCCCGCTGTTCTATCTGAAAAGAAAAAATGCAACTGAAAATTCGTGCAAACTATGACAGTGTTTCTGAAAAAGCGTGTTCCAGTACTTCATTTTCGTTTTTAAGGCTTTCGCCGTTTTAATTAAAGGCTTAGTAAAGTCAGGTGCCATGTTTTACGTGCAAGACTACGCTTTAGTCGTAACTCGTTAAAAATTAACGCTTTTTATGTTTGCATTCCTGTTTTTTGGTGAATCTAAGTCCTAACCTAAAACTAGCGTATGAAATGCTACCGAAATTGTTTAAACAAGATTAAGTTACTTAATTTATATTTATATAAAAATAAATAAACACGCCGAGACAAGGAACGATAGTTGGCATAATTCCTTTATTACTATGTAATTTATAGACTCTTGGAAATGTAAACACTGAACCATGCACAAAGCAAAAAAAAAGTTTAAAAGAAAGATGAGTTAACAAGACTCTTGGATTGGAATATTTTAGGATAGGTTGGTTCAGTCAGGGGATACCAGTCACAACTATCTGTCCGGTGGTTGGTGAACGGTATACGGGCAAGCGACCCCGGCTCCTCGAGCTACTATCGACTCAGTCCAAATCATCCGAGGCGATAGTATCCTTCCTCCCTTTTCCCTCCCCCGTCATATATCCGTGCTAGTCGTGGGAACGCAGTGACCGTGTTGAAATAATACACAAGGCAGAATGGCGGCGACGTGGTCCACAACCCGTCACGTTACGTTTCGCACAGAGGTGAAAAGTGGATCGCAGGAAGTGATCTCTGCCTACCCCTTTGGGAAAAAGGCGTGATTTTATGTTTATGTTTTTTATGTTCAGGATAGATAACACACAAAAATCAAATTAAAACATATCAAAATGTCTTTTCTGTTTTCTTTATGTAGGCAATTTACATGCACTCATAAATCGGAACGCCGATTTTTTTAAATAAAAAATAAAAAAACAATTTTTATGCGACAATCATGTTACAAATTGTAAATGAGTAATGTCATACAGTCTGGGTATGTTATAGTAAAAGAGTTCGATATTCTACATTTACTTTTATTAAAAATAAAGAAATAAAGAAAGAGAGAACTAGACATGATTAAACTCTCTACCTAATCAGTGAATTTACCAATCCCCATTCAGATCTTTAGTCCTCATTACCATGAATAAAAACGCTTTGACTTTCCCTGGAAAGGTCTTCCATAGAATGTAATAGAATTACGTAAATGAATGGGCGCTGCGGTGCGCCGGCAGGTAATCACGTTCCTCCATTGATCAGAAATAAAAAGGCTAATTACCTGTAGGTTAACCAATACATCACAGGAAATAAATGAGTTTACATTATCTAAATACCTTAACGTACAATTAAATAGATATTATTGCATTTCTATTGATGGTAATTACCTAATCTATACGTTAGTAATGAGACTATGTAACACAAAATACTTATAAAATTCGAAACAGTAGGCAGTTAGTGAAGTAGACGATTTCTGTGAAAGAAACAAATATTGGTGGTACAACAAACATGATCTACTTGAAGGTAACTATGTTATAGTTTATACTTATCAAGCACTAGCTTTCGACCTTCGTCCGAGTTATTTTTTTTATAGCGCAGTCGATTAAAAAGTTGCGTACCTATGTCCTTTCTCAGACTCTGGACTATATCTGAACCAAATTTCATTTAGATCGGGTCAATACTTTATGCGTGAAAGCGTAACAGACAGACAGAGTTACTTTCGCATTTATAATATTAGTAAGGATAATCCATAACTACACAAAATATCTTCTACTTTTAAAGTTCCCAAGCCCATTAAAACCATAACAAAATAATGGGAAGAGGCCGTTACAAATATTCAAATGATACACCAAAAGTGGCCAGTGCGCCTTTAAAAAAAGTTTTATATGTATCCGTCACGCACTTTGTGATGGCTCAAAGCTCAAAAATAGACCTTTAGATCGTAGATATTGAAATGTTATAGCAAGTTCTTTGACCACATCGGATTTATGGCCGTTGGGCTGAGGACACACTGTCAACAGTTTTATTGCGTGTAATAAACTTATATTGAAGAGATCGTGACGAATTGGAAACTATATTGATCAGCGTTAACGAGTCAGGAAATAATTTCGGTTATGGTTCTGGTAGGTGATTATTTTTTCAATTATTTAAAATCAGTGTAAGAGAAAACGGTCAGATAAAAAATCTGATTCTAATAAAAAATTTGGCCTTTTGACACAAAAACAAATTATTTCAAGACAAACCTTACAACGACCAATTACGCAGTAAAACAAAAAAATATTCATTTATTTTAGAAAACTAAAGCTTCCTTATTAGATAAATAGTACACGTATGAAAACTCCTCTTCATATTCTTTTCAAAACCTCATTTTGTTCTTTCCACTCACCAGAAGCAAACTTCACAGTTCAGGAAATTCTTGGAGCCTCCGCTTTCAACTTCTGGACGGAGTCGCTAACTATTTTCGTCGGCTTACTTAATACAATTTTCACACCATTCGAAACTCTACTGGGACGTAGTATACATCGGAATTGCAGTATGAGACATGTTATTAGGTATACTTCTAATACCAATGCAGGTATGGTAAACATTATATTCGGCCAGTTTATTCGACTACGGTTTTCATGCCAAGGAAAAGTACCTAATATATTTGGCAGTCTATGTATGTATTTATTTATTATAAAAACATACATACAGAGCAAGTTAAATAAAAGCTTTTAATAAATATATATCACATCCATCAATCTGATCCCTTGGTAAGTAGCTTAATCACTTGTGTTACGGCTAACAGAATCAACAATCAATCGATTTTGTTTTAGTAAGGGGGAAAGGACAAAATATTCAAAGAAAATATAACGGCTAGCATGCCTCCTAAATTCAGAGGAGTAATTTTCGTTTGATTTGCAAATCTTAATAGAAACTCGATAACTAGAACTATTAAAAACGAGAGCAACTACAAAGAGATGTAATTAATATTTTCTTTGAAACAATGAGTGTCATTTACAGGCTTGAAGGGTAATTTATTTGTCTGTCTCTGTTTAGAAGGGAGTTCTACCGAATCACGACAGCAATATAATAGGCCATGCCTACTAATGATGTTGATGTTAGGGCCTACTAGATTGGAGCTTCTCTCTTTTTAGTCGGAACGACTGTCTGAGGATCGTGGTCAGCATAGGTTGGATCCTATGCTGACTTGAAAGACTGGAGCGGATAATCTGCCCCCACCGTTTCCGTTTTGTATTGTATTGCTTTTTAATTGTATTCATCTTTATTTATTTTTCTTCTGTTGCGTCATTCAAAGGTTCTGCCAAATTATCAGCGCCATGGCGTCTTTGCGGCTGCTACGGCACATGCTGAGGCAGAACCTTTTGATCATAATATATATTTGTATGTGTATGTTTTATTTTAGTTATGTATTTGAAATTTATGATCAATGCTTTTTCTATTCTTTCTATCCAGCGCGTCCTTCACCACTGTGGAAAGTTTTGAGGACGATGAGTCTTTCACTTGGTCAGTCCATCTTGTTGTGTGAGCGCGCGATCTTTTCCCTTCGGTGTTCCCAATGTTTTTCCAGATTTTCATCGCCTCAACGCATTAGGTTACACAATACATTAAAACTTAATATGTCTGGGAAAATAATATGTTGTGTAAGATGACCCGTGATCATAATTTCATTACTTCGTCTCTTTGAATAGTTCCATATAAAAACCAGACTACGATTTCGATTATTAAAAACGAACAAATGTCTTACAAAATGTCTTAACTAGGTTTACATTATATCAGCTTCCATTTTTTTTCCTTTGAAATCGTAGTAGATGCAAAGTATACGTAAATACGTAATTTTATTGTTACGTTAAAAAATTAAACACTTAATTAAACTGTCAAATACAATAAACATGAAATATACAAATTACTACGATGCACTTTATACCACATTAATACAAATATGTATACGTAGTATGTAGTAAAGGCGGATTTAAGCAAAACATTTCGCTAACAACATCTACCAGAAACAACAAGTGACACGCCCGAGTTACTTGTTCCGAACTCCAGCACCGCTGTAATCCTACCGCTGGAACCAGCTACAAACTAAGTTAGACTTAGGTTATTAAGTAAGTTACGGAAAGATAGAAAATTAATTAAGCATTATTTATCTCTATAAAGACAAAGATATACAGGGTGTAACAGGAGGGGTGGATCTTCGTAAGTTAATCGATGGGGGACTTCAAGACCTATCGATATAACCCCAATGTATGTTCAGCGATTTTCAATAGTTCCAAAGTTATTGAGATTTTTGTGGAATTTTTGTACTAAGCCGGAATTCAGTATAAAAGTCTTCACTGTAGCTTAACTACTGGACCTGCTTGCATGATTTTTTTTCTAGAAGTAGTTCAATAGTGGGTCTTTATAATTACGATACCGATTTGAGGCATAACCCTATCATATTGGTGCCCATTATATTGGTGCACAAAAATTTCACAAAAATCTTAATAACTTTAGAACTATTGAAAATCGCTGAACATACATGGGGGTTATATCGATAGGTCTTGAAGTCCCCCATCGATTGACTTACGATGATCCACCCCCCCTGTTACACCCTGTATATAAGAGTTAAAGTAATGGCCATGCGAGAAGTTTTTACTCTCTACGGTCATTCTGGTTCATCTCTTCAGGCTAGAGAGTGATTGAACAGAGAGAGCTTTATTGGTTCATGCACTTAGGCACTTTATTATATCGTGTATTGGTATTTTCACATTCATTTGTGCATAAGGACATGTTGAATTTAAATATAATCTATACAGTATAACCTGTCCTGTGTGTGTCATCTCTTAACTTCATTCAGATTGGCAAATTAACTTAAAATCTCTTTTTTTCTCTTAGGACCTCTTCTTTAAAGCACCGTTTACGACCAATACAATACAGATCGAAGTTGATTGTAATTTAGATACACATAAGTATACCTAGTCTTCCTTAAAAAAGATACTTTACTGCAATTCATTCCATTAGTCGCATCTAACTCTTGAAACTTTTACGAGTGCTTCAACCGAGGGATTAGTACGTAGCAGATTTATGTCTGGGGCTAAACAATTTTAAAGTTTGCAGAGTAGCTTAAGAGCCTCAAAGCGAAATGTCCCTATATACTCTCCGCTCTACTGATCTAAGTGCAAAATCTTAAGACGCTAGGTACTACGGTGGCAAGGTGCTTTTGAAAATTGCCGGTTAATAATTCCGGAAAGAAGAATGGATGCAAGAGATGGATTAGTACACTACTTACTGTAGCTACATAAGCCACGTAGATCTAAAATTGCTAAAAGGTACAACTACAAAATCAAAAAAGGATGTATTTTGTAAGTAAAAAAATAATGTGTCCGTTCTCGAGGAAAAAAGAAGTGATACCGTGAGTGTGTGTCGAGATTAAGTTCGGAGTAACTATGTTGTGAACGATGGTAGTGGTGTCGAGCGCAATAAAAGACTTAGAAAGAGGGAAGACTGATATATCTGCTCTTAGGTCTACCGTCTCGTAGTTATTCAGTTGACCCGTGATCATGGAGCTTGTAACAGTACCAAAATATCGACATCTTGATTAAGAAACATCGTAAATATCCAGTTTTCAATTTTTTCCATTTAAAACTTTTATGTAATTCATGAATTTCAATGTAATTTTTCTTGAATGATGAAATGTATATCCAATTTCAGCATTGCTTTTAAAACATCATATTTATAAATGGCGGCGCATCAGTAGGGCCTTTTGATTAATTTTGGGCTCTTATTCATCATCTCGTTTTCATAAATTACTTTTATATTAAAGGAAGCCAGTAAATGCAAGGATATTTCAGTGTATCATTTGGGTTCAAAATGTCTATGACTGTTATTCCAGGAGTCTGTATGTTTTTCTAGAGACCGCCCATGTGAATTCACTCATTGCTTTAATGTCCTTTCTTCAGGCCCTAAAGCATAAGTGTTTGTTACAATCAGTTCAGTAGTTTTGGCGTGGAATCACGATAAGAAAAATATACAAGATACACACATTTATAATATTACTAAGGATTAACATTGGTTTAGTTTCAGGGTTCTCATCCTAATATTCAAACCTTAATAATTTAGCGATCCTTAATATTATTTTTATATCTTCATTGATTTTCATTGATTTCTTTCTTTTGTCGTTTTTAAAGTGCTTTGTACTTACGTGTTGTCTAATAAATGATTTTTGAATTGAATTTGAATTTTGAATCTGCGTCTACACAGTTACACATAAGCTACCATATATCTTCAAAAGTTCCGTTGAAGCCTGTGATCAATTCTAGACCACAAATCTCAGCGTATCCTGGTTGTGTAAGCAGCCTTACTGCTTAGTATGCGATTGGTATGCGCAAGAGCACTTGTTTGATAGCCGTGATTGCCTGACACGCAATAGCAATCGCTGACATGTGTTACCTTTGTTACCGAACTATGGAAATAAAGAAGTGTAGTGGCTCTGATACAAACACTTTAAGGCTTTATTTTCGATGTGATTTATTTACTCGTATTTTTAGTCCCATCACCATCATCAAAACAAGTCAATACTCAATGTTTATTGTTTTTGTTTTGTTTTTTACTGGCTCGGTGGAACAGTGGTGACTCAGGTTCAAAACCTACGGTTCCAAGAGTCGTGGGTTCGATTCCCACTCGGGACAAATATTTGTGTGACGAACATCGGTGTTTGTTCCGTGTATTATTAAATATATTTAAGTTTATTTGTGTATCCACTGTTGATCCTGATTTCCGTAACACAAGTGCTTAAGCTACTTACCACGGGATCAGATCAATGTATGTGATGTTGTGTAATATTTATTTATTTATTCCATGATATACAAGATAGTGGTACAAACATATTCGTAGGATACGTAATTCTGACTATGGACTCTTTCGAAAACAGAAATATGATGAATATTCATGACTAGCTGTGCCAGCGACATCGCCTTTGTTTTTCATACATTTACCATTGTTTCTTTGCTCCTATTGGTCACAGCGTGATGTTATATAGCCTAAAGCCTTCCTCGATAAATTATCTACCCAACACATACACATTTTTCAATTCGAACCAGTAGTTCCTGAGTTTCGCGCGTTACAATAAACAAAAAACAAACTCTTCAGCTTTATAATATAGATTATTTAACCATTGTAAAAGTTCATCTACAGTGGAGTATCCAAGAGTTGTCCATGAAAAATGTTTTTAATTTCCGTTCCAGATTACTTTCAACAAATCAAGATTTCCCTCTCGAAAGCTTGTTTAATTAATATTGTTAAATAATTCTAAACTCGTAAATGTAACTAAATTTCATTCTGTAAATTGCAGTAATGTTGTGTTTTAATGCAGCCCACGGTTCTAAAATCACATTAAGCCTCATTCACAATTTGACTGCACTCAAAAAGCATATATTCTTCAAAGCGACATTTTGTATAATGATCGTTTTTGTACTGTGACCGTTTGATTTATTTTCAATTAAATAAATTAAAAGTTAAATAGGTACCTTTAATATGATCATATGACTAAGTTGATAATGCATTAGATAGTGCCCCTTTCTCTTTCATAAAGAGTCGTGGGTTCGATTTCCACTCGGGACAATCATATTTTGTGTGATGAATTTAACAGCGTGTCATACCTAGCGATTTTAGGGCGATTACGATCGCGGCGATAGCGAGATCGCCCGAAAATCTGTAGGTGTGAACAGGCACTAAGTGTTTGCTCCATCCTTCTGTGTGCTATTTATGCTATTTATATATTTAAGCATGTTTGTCTGTTGTGTCTGGTATCTAAAACACAGATGCTTATGTAACTGGAAATCGGCACATTCTACTCATATGTGATATATTAATTTTATCTTAAAATCACAGCAGCTATCAGCCGGTTATTCATTGAAAATTGACGTAGAACACTTCCTGAAGGTTTGAAAACTGAATTTGTCAAGATTTGTATGGTACATATGGTCTCTTCCCGATTAGGAGCTCATTTATATGTATTATAAAACTAATTTTTAGGATTAAAGTCGCTTATATGGTTATTCTAAACATTATTTAGAGACCCGATGTTTCGAGCACATTACAGCGCTCGTGGTCACAGGAAAGACAAATAATCTAAATAATGGTTTTTTATCATTATTTTTATTTGAAATGGTAGTTTTCGCTCAAATACTATAAAGAAACATGTTGAATATCTCGGAAATATAATTTTTTCTAATGTCTGGAACCTTGACATATTAAGTTATATACTTAGATGCCTACACATCGTCATCACCAAAATAAACAACACCATTATCTAACGAACTCTAAGTCAACGTGGCACCGAGACGTTTTCCCCTGGGTCAGTAATTATCACGGGTAGTTATTAGTTGTTCACAACTATAAATTCCCGGGTCAAACCCGGATGTTTGGCGGACACCTCGGGTGGGCCCGGGGAAATATTTGTGCAGTTAGTATTTGTCATGGTTAACATGAGTGTATATTTTGAATGGCAACGTTTGCCCCGGTATTGTAGAGAACTTTTTATAGTAAAACTATCGTTTGTAACTTCGTGCGCGTGGAATTAGTTATCGTTATATTTTGGACAACAGGTTTTGCCTATGTGTTATTCTAATATGTATAAATAAATAAATATTACGCAACATTGCATTGATCTGATCTCGTGGTAAGTAGCTTAAGCACTTGTATTACGGATATCAGAATCAATAGTGGAAACACAAAAACCTTTTTGGTATTGAATTAAGTATTTAAAAATTGTTTTGTATTGTTTTGTTTAAATCTCTATTTTAAGTTCACTCAGTTGTTAATTTAATTTCATACCAAATAAAGAATTTCTTTTCTTTCACCACGGAACCAAAATCGATGCGCGTCACACAAATATTTGTCCCGGGTGGGAATCGAACCTACTACTCTTGGAACCGTTGTCAGTTAACCTGAGTCACTAACCATTCTACTTACAAGCCATTCACAGTATGCATGTAGCTACAGAATTTTGTAGTTTTAAAAAGTAACAAACTTGCATACCTACATGTATGTTTATTGTATACCCATGACACATGACTTGTGCATAGTGCACTTGTGTTTGCATGCACACTTGTGCACTATATAATTATTGGGTGACGCTTTTGAGTTGGATGATTATTATTTTGAAAACTAGTTTTTTTTCACGAAATAACTGGTACAATTCGATAGTACTACTTTAAGTAAATAGTTCTGCTACGGGAAGACAACCACGAAAATTTCACGGTGTATTTAGTAATAGCGTCCCGCTTTTACCATTTGAATACGGAGACCTAAAAATGAAATTTCGCAATTTTCTAGTATCCTTTAAGCGCCGCCTGAAGCCCTCTTTTATATGGTTAAAAGCGTAATTAATCTCCTAATGAGAAATTTGTATCACGTGGGAGCATTGCGCGATCTCCCTAGAACAGGATTTAGGAAAATGTACGTTGAGATACCATATAAAACGGAAAAAAAATTTAAATGTTTGTTGGTAATATCAACATTTACAACGAGAGTTTACTAAATGGATAGGAATCTATATCGAACAACAATAGGGTAGTTTCCTAAGTTTGATTTTACATAAAATTTCACAATTAACAGTAACATATAGGTAAATCAATAACATAAGTGAAATCGAAATTAAAATTTCTCATGAAATGAGACAATAATAGGCATTTGAAGTAAGGTGGGAAAGTCCATTTCTAAAGTGCGAAAATTCAATTAAAATACTATGCCATCTTATAAATAACAGAATTAGTAGTAACTTTCCCTATGAAAACATATTCTTAAACGCAACATTTGATATAGCTGCTGAACAATGTTCTTACGATTTGGATACAGTATATCGAGGGGTGACGTCATAGCTCGCTATGAAATTTGTATGAAGGGTTTCGAGCTCACTCAAATGATGTGCTATTGAAACTGTAATATCGAGAGTTTTCCAAATATCAAACCATTCTTTTAACAGCACCTTTGCGATTGTGTGGTCCATTTATCTATACAAAAATAAAAAATAAGAAACTACCCTATTACAAAAGCACTTTTGGAAAGAAAAATTGTCTATCTGTCTGTTTGTTCCCGCTAATCTCCGAAACGGTTGGACCAATTTCGACTCGACTTTCTTTTACAAATAGTAAATTTTACAAGGTAGTCCTTATTATAGGCTATTTAAATAAATAATTTTACCAATACCATTTCCACGCGGACGAAGTCGTGGGCGGTCGCTAGTATACACCGTGAAATTTTAGTGGTTGTTTTCCCGCAGTAAAATTATTCTATCTTAGTAGTACAATAGATTTGTGCAGTTCTTTTTTGTTAAAATCAAATATATGCCGGTTTTACGAAAGGTTTAACCGAAACTCGAAAGCACGTTCGAACCACTTTATGACTTAGGTGTCCAGCTACTTTAGCTTTAAGCATCGATTTCATGTGGCAAGCAGTACCTGATACATCACATCATAGAAAAGAACGAAAGCTTCTCTCGTTATCGAGTTGGAAAAATATTATTTTGAAAATTAAAAAAAAAAATCTTTTTTTTTTTTCGAGGTATAATTTGCATGATTCAATAGTATTACTAAAGGCAAATCGTTCTGCCACGGGAAAACAACCACTAAAATTTCACGGTGTATATATCACGGGTAAATTCGTATTTATTATGTTCTTTATTTAGTAGTTACTGGACTTCTACCCGGGACTCAGCCCGCGTGGATTTTTTTTTTGCGTATAACATTACTCCCTTATAGTAAAGTCGGCTAAGAATAAGCTTGTGTCCTTTCTTATTCTCTGGACTAACTGGGAACGAAACTGAGTTTAAATATGTTCTAGCAAAGCTTCACTTTGAATACGGGACAGACAGAGTTACTCGTGCATTTATAGTTTTAAAAGGATTAATATGGAAAAATTTTCAGGATCAGAATAATTTCAATTCCCACTCAACATGATGCAAAATAGTTATGACCGTGATCATGGCGCTTGCAGCAGTGCTGAAATATCGGGAGCTAATTAAAATAAAACAAAATGGTAAATTCAGTTTTCTAATTATCTATTCTGGACATATTCAGTTTTCTAATAGGGATGGACTGTTATTATTGGTAAACATAAGTCCTGAATTTCGTTCACAATACGGACCTTACGTAAATAATATAAACAAACCTGTGTTTAACTATGGTAAGAATTTATAGGCCGCTAAATTTATGTTTATTTGCAGGCCTTCAGGGCGAGTGCGACAGGCTCAATATGGTCTATTGTGCCTGTCGACGTCGTATGTGGATCTCACTACCGCTTACCATCAGATGGAGTGAGGTCATCTTGTTAGCCTTTTTAAAATGGAGGATTAAGATGAATACAAGTGACGTGTTTCCGCGTCCTTGTTTCACTTCACTTTCCTAATCAAAATACATTGGTAAACGTCGTGAAATAAGAGCAAGTATTTATAATCGGTGCCGACAGTGACTATCAGACCCTTGTCCTCCCTTCGTACGATGTGGGAAAGACATTTGAGCAAATCTTCCCGGGATAGCTATCGGGTATAAATCACCCCTGTTATTGCCCTATTGTGGGAGGGAGATGAATTATCTGACATGTTAAATGAGCCGTTATAGGGAATTCAATTCCGGTCTGTGAATCGTTTAAGCGCGTGACTAACGTGAACAGACGTCCGGCATTGTTTTGGTACATTCCCAATAGTTTTACTACGAAGTTCTACTGCTAAACATTCAGTAGTAGAACAAGTGAAATGAATCCTATCGCTCATCGTTAAAACGTCGAATTTGAAATTCATATATCTGAAAAACACAGTGGTACGTAGTCCCCACACATTAAACTGGCCACCTCTCGTAAGGCAAGGAACGTGATTGCCTAAAAATTACAACTTACAATTAAATAGTAGGCACACTACGCGGAAGACCGGTTGCTATAATTTATACGTATTGGCGTTCCTTAGGCGAATAAAGTTGGTAGTTAAGCGGATCTCAAGTTGCATTAGCTTCTTTTAAATCCGTTGATTCCAAACACATGAACATCGCCCGGCCGCGCGGTCGAGCGGTACTCCTCGCCTTTACGGCCTCTGTCCCGCGACCGCGCGGTGCCGTGTGTTAATCGCCTAGACAGCGTGTTAACATTAACGTGATTTTTGGGCGATTTCACGCTCGCTGCGATAAAAAAAACGCCGCGTGCTCATTTTGAATTCAAATCTCGAATTTTTCTTCATTCCCATCAGAATGAACCTGCGCTGTAAAATGCGGCGCATGCACTAAGCGGGTAGATTGGATGAGGCGTAACCGCCGCGACATCGCAACGCGCTCGCAGCGAGCTCGTGGCGATTATTTTATCGCGGCGATATCGCAGCTATCGCGCACATGAACGCCGCGAACTCGCTGCGATATCGCCTCGCTGTGAAATCGCCCAAAAAATCGCTAGTGTGAACAGGCTGTTACGGAGATTCCGTCTAGTGTGACGCTAGCCTTAGTCTCAAATAACGTGTCAACCCTCCACCACTGTAACATCTTCACCGCTCGGTTATGGTGTACAGTGGACGAGGGTCAGGTTACCGGCACCGTGCTTCATCAATCATCGCGGACACCTGGCACGGTCATTGACCTCACAAGGACATTATGTTTGTCGGTGCAAATGCTGCAAATTACTTTTTAGATGGCTATACAGAAGTTGTCTAATCTAAAGGATGATAATAGAGCATGGGTCATCGCGCTACCATATGTATACGTATAACGCAAAACTAACTGAATGTGATTAGATTTATAGTCGAAAAGACTTATGCTATTTTTAACCAACAACGCCATAGAGTAGTAATGTTTTGTGAGGAACGACTTCACATGAAGGAAATCACGGGTAGAATGCAAGTAATACCTAAATACGTATAATACAAATGGTAGGTAAGTACGTAACGAGCTAATATAAAACCTGTATTTAATTGCAAAAATGTGTACTAAAAGTCAGCAATTTGTTACACTGCACTCGAGCCATAAGCTCCGTATTTCATGTTTTATCCAATTCCCTAGTCTCAAGGGTTTTTATCCTCGAATGAAAAATAATTATTTCCTGTCCTTTGTTCGCTGCCTGAACCGTAGGAGAATTAACTCGGGAAAATGTTATAAACGAAGTCATCCAGGTTTGAAATAATGAGAAAGTGGGTAGATTATGTTTGTAAATAATAAATGCTCTGGATGGTGCGCAACAAACTGATTTTGAACACAATATCCCTGGTTCTTTTTAATATTATATTCTACTGCTACAAATTACTCAACAATGACACCTCGTAGGTTAAAACACATCAAGCCATTCAGGCTATAGAGCATGCTAAAGAAATCGTCAATGCCCGAGTGGTTAAGGTTGCTTCAAACCATCCATCCATGACGTACCAATGTGCTTTTCAAATTTGAAATTCATATATTCGATTATTTGATGCTTGAACGGTGACGGAAAATATCGTGAGGAAACCTGCACACCTATGAAGGAATTAAAAAGGTTGTGTAGTCGACCAAGCCGCACTTGGCCAGGGTTTTTGACTAAGACCTTGTCGCCCCAGATCAGGGAAGGCCCGTTCCCCAGCACTGGGGACGTATATGAGCTGATGAAAGAAATGAACATTTAATACACACAAACGCTCGAGAAACATTCTGCTCCTTTCTCAGACAATCGGGTAAAAGTTTCTTTTGGCTTAACCTACGCTATGTTCTTATGGAAAAATATATCTCCAAAATCCATGAAGGCTATAAAGAACGCTTGAGTACTTTCGTGAATCACATTAAATAAACTACTCAACGTTGGCAAAAGAGTTTCTGTATTGACGCTCGATGGCCATCTACTACAAAAAGGGTAAAAAGTATTTCCTTTGTACATGAAAATTCGTAGATTTATTTGTTGGTACAACAATCGGGGCCGGGTTGGGCGGTAGAGAATGCAAGTTTATCGGATTGGAGAGCTTTGTCCGCGAAAATCGGAAGGGAATAAATATTACAGTGCTTGATCTACCTAACCGATTTAACTATTTTGTTGTTTCGCTATTTTTCGACTTAGAAATCGATTAACAATCAAATGGAAGTTATTTAAATAATGACTAAATCGATTTTGAAGAAATGGAAGCTTTATAATAAAATCAGTATTACTTTTTTATGTAAACTAAACTTAAACTCGGCTCTAGTAGACCACTTTCTTGGCTGACTGTACTATTGTAACAAAGACATAAGGCTAGCAATTCTTATTTTATTATTTACTAGTGGTCCCGGCGAATTTCATACCGCCAATACTATAAACGACCTGGACTATCACGAACATTTTAAAACCAAAATTACCTAAATTGGTCCGGGCGTTCTCGAGTTTTAGTCAGACTAACGACCAGCAATTCATTTTTATTTATAAGATTATTTTTTAAATAAGGTGTCTTGATCGTCCTGAAATTGCATCTAGGATTTCTGTATTTTTTACTCTCTAGAAGAAATATTATTACAAAAAAATCGGTTTATTTTATTTGACAAGGGACGACGACCCCTTATGGCTTGTCATAATTTTGCCCCTTCAGTTTAGTTATTCCGCTTTGCCCCATCAAACCGCTCTACAAAAGTTTTAAATATTGCCTTTTTCAGCGGCGCGACTTGGTAGAGCAAAGTAGAGTAACCCACCCCCTCACAAAACCAACCAAAATTTCCCACTGTCCGGAGCGGCTGGTATTGGATATACATAAAGTATCTACCATAAAGGCTAGGCCTCACTTAGGCCTAGGCTACACCACTTCTACGTATTTTTTTCTAAATCAGATATTATCTTTAAAACATAATAAAGTTTATGTGTCTGTTTATAATATTAAACTTTTTATTATATGGGTATGAATGGGGTACTAATAACAAAAACATAATCAAAAATATTTTTGTCTGTCTGTCTGTTTGTTCCCGCTAATCTCCGAAACAGCTGGATCAATATTGATGGGACTTACATAGCCAATTTTGTAAAGTTAATGTTTGAATGTACTTTGACGTATTATGTAAGCATTGCACCCTGAAATAGAGTAAATCCTATGGTCATAGTAACTTAACAAAATGAATTAATACTTTCTCTTTTATAACAATATTATAATATCAACAATTTTATTGAAGTTGGACAAAAAAATTTAATGACGTTAATCGTTTAAAAGATCCACATAATATATACTCACTATTTCGGTGAAACAGCTTCCTCTTAGCTTTCCTAGTAGTAGTAGTTTAGTATTAGATAGTCCCTGGACTACCTAATACTAAATACCAAATTTTATTTAAAACAGTTTCGGATTTATAATACAAGTAGAGATGACATGAAAGTGTTTGGTACATTTACACACATTTTCTTTACACACATACATAAAGGTATTTAAATCTAAAAAAGTATGACGTTATACCCACCTATATTCCAAGTACCCACCTATTGTCACCTCTCATAAATATCCGCTTGTATGGAAAGACGATAAAAACTTTAAGCCGACAAACAATAGCACGAGAAACTCTCTACGCATAGACGATTTTCCAACGGTAGAAAAATACGGTTAGTACTGTTAATCGATCTTAATGCGTTATTGCGTACACAAGCAAATACGTTGCTGGTTACTGCTCGACTTTTTAGGGTTCCGTAGCCAAAATGGCAAAACGGAACCCTTATAGTTTCGTCATGTCCGTCTGTCCGTCTGTCCGTCTGTCACAGCCGATTTACTCGGAAACTATAAGTACTACAGTGATGAAATTTGATGGGAATATGTGTTGTATGAACCGCTACAAAAATATGACACTAAATAGTAAAAAGAATTGGGGGTGGGGCCCCCCATACATGTAACTGAGGGATGAAATTTTTTTTTCGATGTACATACCCGTGTGGGGTATCAATGGAAAGGTCTTTTAAAATGATATAAAGTTTTCTAAAAACATTTTTCTTAAAGTGAACGGTTTTTGAGATATCAGCTCTCAAAGTCGTAAAAGTATGTCCCCCCCCCTCTATTTTTTATAACTACGGGGTATAAAATTCTAAAAAAATAGAGGTGATGCATGCTAATTAACTCTTTCAACGATTTTTGGTTTGATCAAAGTATCTCTTATAGTTTTTGAGATAGGTTGATTTTTATTATATTTGCTGCTACGGAACCTCTTTGTGCGCGAGCCCGACTCGCACTTGGCCGGTTTTCATTCGGTTACATTAAGTTATTAGTTAGTTATGAGTGTATACAATTACATGTTAAGTCCCTGTCGTTATATCGTGTACTTGTATTGAATAGCGTTCCGCCCGTGACACTGTCCAAGTGAATTCAAAGTCAAAGTCAGTCATAGTCAAAATTTATTTATTTTAATACGCATTTACACGAAAAATATATGGTCACAGCGTAAGATGTAAAAAAAATGATTTTATTTCAAACTAATTTAATTAATAAAAATTACAGAGTTATAAATTATTAATAGAATGAGACCCGACCGATGTTAGGTACAAGAATGCGACGGAAAACGACACGATGAGGTGAGGCGCGGCGGCAGTCACGTTGCGCAACTTGCGTGGTCAGCAATCGACGCCTCGTGAGTGGTCAATGTTCAAGTCGGAATCGGGGCAATGCTGCATCGGTGATATCCATACATCAGCTATGCGTAACATCTCCCCCCGTAGAACAGCGACTATTGAAGACTTTTGTCGTAAATTGAGCTGGGGTTTTGTTCATCTCCAATCTTGTTGTAGCAGGGCTGGCATAAAGTTCTTGTATTGATGGGGAAATCTCTTGAGATTTATCTGCATTGATTCTAAGCCTCTTGATGCAGTACTTGCGGTACGTCACTCCAATAATCAGTACACATGCACTCAATAGTAGCAAGTACATGGGGATCGTAGTATGATAGACTACGAGATCTTGATTTCGTAGCGGTGTTGTCGGCGCTTGTAGAGAGATCTTAGAGTTTGTCTCATGCAGATGGTTTAAGCTGATTGAGTTGAGCTTAAATGAAGATTCTGGTGGTGTGTCAGGTGTGTCTTCTTTAGGTAGGTCCATGATCTTCAGAGCTTGGCCTCGTAGACGATCTTTGATGTTGAGCAGCTTGAATTCTGGTGTTTCGAAGTAGCATTCGTGCGGGATAATAATGAGATAGTTGCCGTGTAGCGTCTGGTGTAGGTCTTGGCCACATGAGAGATGCACTCTGGTGGGACTCGGGAAGCTAACTGTGTAGTGTCTGTCATCTAATTTCTCGAAGGCAGGGCTATCCAGTGTTACTGTGACGGGGCTGCATAAAGGACTTCTCTGCTGGGTGATAATGAGCTGGTGGATGCAGTCCTGAGATGTGGTACTTCGAAAATTCCGTGTTTCCTCACATAGATATCCTTTACTTGTCTTCGGGCATTCAGCCTCTATGTACCTGAAATCTTTCAAATGGATGGCGAGGAAAGGGGACAATGGGGTCAGGATCTCGTGTTTCTTATTAGGTACAATAGATACTTTATATAAATCATAAATGTTAGATAAAATTATGGGGAATTTATAAACTATAACTATACTATTACCAACATAATAGGAGCCTAACTTTATTACGTTATAGTATTCTCTAATATCTAGATCTAAGATGCTATCTTTACCATATAAATCTCGCAGTTTAGAGACCATCTGTCTAACTAAACTGGGTGAAATAATCGAATGATGTACTGTCGATGTACTTATAAAAGCCAGTATATTCTGTAGTTTACCTATTTCTAAAGATACTGAATCTATATTATCACTCAAAATGAGGAATACTTGTGCCAGATGGGCGTATTTAATAAGGTCATTATCATTTGTTGCTACGCTACGTCTAATTTTATCTAATAAGTTCTCTATTAATTTTTGATTTTTTACGATACTATCTACTATTTTAGAATATTGAGATGACCACTCTTTCGTTAAACTAACATGATTATTAAGTTCCGCTATTACTTGATTCTCCTTATTCTGAAGGGACTGAATGGCATTGTTATAATGTATTGCATCTGTATAATCAAGGTTCCCTGTGATACTTTTAACTACTGAACCAAGGCCGTCTATGAGTCCTCTTTTTACTCGATTGGTCTCAAAGGTCTGTAGCTGTTCCGTTAAAGTAGTGAGTTTTTCTTTCAAATAATTAATATGAGGCTCGAATAAGTGAGACGTTCTGTTGTTAAGATCGGGTCCTATACTATTTAACTGTAAAGAGATGGTATTAATTTTATCCTGTAAATTATTTAACTCTATAGTTTGTAAGAATGAATGATAATTAGAAACAATATTAGCGGGACCTAGTCGGAATGGTAAAACACCGGGTCCATTATCAAGATTTTCCAATTTTATCTCCTGTGTTAAGGCCGGATGCAGGAGAAGATGTAGTACCAGAAGAGTCCTGCAACAATTGGGCACTTTTAGGAACTCTTTTTAAGCGAGACTTAGCGATGGGACCGCGCTTCCTTCGGGTGTAAATGTGTATGGGAAGATCTGCCATAACCGTATCTTGTGTGTAACGCGGGGCTAGTTTCTGACGGGATGCAAAAGGATTCTTTACAAATATTTGTTGTTCAGGTGAATACTCAGCCTCCGGCTCTCGATCTCTATTCCTATTTTCTGTTATATGTTCTCGTAGGCTAGAACAGGACTCATGAATTAATTTATAAGCTTCTCTCATCTTATTTTTATGATCTGTTACGTACTGTTGCATCAAGTGTACGGTGAGGTCTATGTCAAAAGGATCACGTGGGTCAAAGTGGCCCGTGATAACTTCTGTTGGTTTACATTTAGTGAAGCTATGAATAGTACTGTTATAGGCTAAAATTGCATAAGGCATCATATTTATAACAGAGTCATTTTTCCTTTCTAATTTTAAAATACGCAAGTGTTCTAATATAGTCGAATGAAATCTTTCGACAATTCCATTCTCATTAGGGGTATGCGGGGCTACTTTATGATGATGGATTTTATGTATTCTTAGAAATTCCGAAAATAGTTGGTTATTAAACTCGGGGCCATTATCTGAAACTATAGTTATTGGTATGCTATGGTGAGTAAAGTAGTTCAATAAGCCTTGTACGACACTAAGAGCTGTTCCGTCTCTGAGATGGTAACCCTGAGAATATTTTGAGAAAGAATCTACGATAGTTAAAAACTTTTCTCCTTGGATAGTTAATAGATCTAAATGGAGCAATTCGAAAGGCTTACTGGCGGGAGGAACTATCTTGAACTGTTGTTTTATCGGGTTGCGGTCATACTTTGCTTGACCGCAAATTGTGCACTCATTAATAAATTTAGTAATGTGCTCTCGCATCTTTGGCCAAAAGAATCGATTTGATAATGCTAGGTAGCACTCGTTAATACCACGGTGGTTAGTTTTACCATCGTGGTACTTATTAATGATGTCTTGCTGACGTAAGTACTCCCTAACATTTTCTAACTCTTTCTTAGCTAACGTCAGATTCATTGCCGAATTTTTAAAAGTTTTTTGTATAATAGGTACGATCTTATACATGGCTAAAGGAGGATTAATGAGAAGGCCAGTTTTAATTTTGGGATGGACATATTCCTTGATTGCGTTAATGACATCTTCCTCAATATTAGACTCTGATAGTTGGATAGTAGTTCTTGTATGAGTTTCGAAGGGTTTAGTTACTGTAGGCCGGCCTTTGATGTCGCCTACTACGTTAAAAATAATCTGTTTGGTAAATTTATTTAACGGCTCATCCGTGATTGGAACTTCAAGGATGGGGTTCTCTTGATCTGTATTTTTTTTTACAATAGGCAAACAAGATGACCACACTCCGCCTGATGGTAAGCGGTAGTGAGATCCAAATATGAGGTCGACAGGCACAATAGATCATATTGCGCCTGTCACACTCACCCTGAAGGCCTGCTTAAATGCCGTTTCACGCCCCGCCTGAAGAGCCCGGGATCATAGGAGGGAGGGAAAACATGAGCTGGAAGGGCATTCCATGCCTTAATGGCACGGGGCAGAAATGAAGAGCTGAACCTCTTAGTTCCGAGCCACCAGCGACTGCATTGTATGTGGATGGCAGCGCTGTCCTGCACGTGTCGTTCGGGAGTGGAAAGGGGAGGGAGGGATTAGCTGAAATAGCTCTTCAGAGCATTCCCCATTAAAGAGACGGTAGAGAACACTAAGACCGGCAATGAACGAAAAATATGAACGGTCATGGGTCCACATTCATCAACATCCTCTACAGCTGTAATGGTTCTAGAATCGTCTAAACCCTTTTCTGACGTGTTTACTATAATGGAACTGATCTCATCGTTATTTAATTCGATGCGTGACAAAGCGTCCGCGTTTGCGTTACATTTACCCTGTTTGTACGTTACGGTGAAATCGTACTCACTAAGTTTCAGACGCCATCTTGTGAGACGCGAGTTGGGCTCTTTTAAATTTACCATCCACTGGAGTGGTTTGTGGTCGGTGACAATTTTGAATTTACGCCCAAAAAGATACGGCCTAAAATATTTAGTGGCCCAAACGATAGCCAACAATTCTTTTTCAATTGTGCTATAGTTGAGCTCACTTGAGTTTAGCGTACGGGATGCGTAAGCTACAGGCTTGTCAGAACCGATAGTACCTTGCGATAAAACTGCACCTAATGCTACATTAGAGGCATCTGTAGTCAGAATAAACTCGCGAGAAAAATCGGGGTATTGCAAAATGGGGTCATTTGATAGTAAGGTCTTGCAATGTTCAAAGCAGTTAATGTAATTATGGTCGAGAGTTATTTTAGAGCCTTTCTTTAAACATTGGGTAAGGGGTTTTGTAAGTTTAGCGAAATTGGGTATGAACTTACGGTAATAGCCTAGCAATCCGAGAAAACGTTTGATTTCTGTTGTCGTTTTAGGGATAGGATAATTTTGTATCGCGGTAATCTTATTAGGGTTAGGTTTGACACCATCCTTGCAAATAACATGTCCTAAAAACTCAGTTTCCAACTTTAAGAACTCAGACTTATCCATCTGGATCTTAAAGTTCGAATCTCGTAGTTTTTTGAATACTTTCTCTAAATTGAGGATGTGCTCCTGCAAGGACGTACTGAACACGATTATATCGTCCATAAGACATTGTCCATCACTCTTTGAAACGTTGATGGAGAATTCTTAAGTCCCATTGGCATCCTCAAAAATTCATAATGTCCGTTCTCGACATTGAATGCAGTTTTGGGGATGTCTAAAGGATCCATTTCTACCTGATGGAAACCACTGGCCAGGTCCAGGGTGGTGAAATACTGGCATTTGCCTAGTTTGTCCAAAACATCTGTGATATTCGGAATCGGATATTTGTCGTCAACCGTTTTCTCGTTTACTTTTCTGAAGTCTATGACAAGACGCCATTTGACTTTACCTGAAGCATCGGCTTTTTTGGGAACGACCCAAATAGGAGAGCTCCAAGCAGAATCTGAAGGTCTAATGATATTCTGACTAAGCATCTTCTCTATCTGATCACGAACTTCCTGTCGATGGATATACGGGTATCGGTAACTTTTCGTATGTACTGGGATTTCATCAGTAGTTTTGATTTTGTGTTTTATCTTATTGGTGAATGTTAAGCATTCTCCTTCAAGGTAAAACACATCCGCGTAGTTAGCGCACAAATTTTCTAAGTTAGCAATTTCTTCCGCGTTCAGGTGACTTGTTCGTAGACGTGATAAAACTTCCCTAGCTCGGTCTGATAAAATCTCAGTACGCTCGCACTCGTTATTAAATAATTCAGCTGTTACTGGGCGGTCCATTGAGAAAATTACATCATTAGATGACGTATTCTGAATTTCTATCCACCCGCGGTTATCCCTAACCTCCGTTAAACATTCGGTTATTAGGCAATT
Source organism: Maruca vitrata (assembly GCA_039566165.1). Taxonomy (NCBI): domain Eukaryota; kingdom Metazoa; phylum Arthropoda; class Insecta; order Lepidoptera; family Crambidae; genus Maruca; species Maruca vitrata. Next base: position 14,459,032 of record CM076926.1, read on the forward strand.
GCATATGGCTTGACTTGGTACTAGTACATCTCCATCTTGACTGTTAATAGGTACTTTAATTAACTTTGAACTACTAGCCGGTATTATTTCTTCATATAAATTCGAGTTACGTGAATCGTACATCTCAATGGGTACTCTTGCGGTTTTAGTTATAAGTAATTTGTTTTTTAAGTCTATATTAGAGTCCCAATTATCTAATAAATCAAACCCTATTAGCCCGTCAAAGTAGTTATGAAAATCGTAGACAAATAGAGTAATATCACCGGGTTGGTTAAACTCCGCGAAACAAGGTAATGTAATAGAGTAATCATTTTTGCTAGTAGCATGGACGTTGGTTACTTGAAAAGGTTCGTAGTTAAGAGGAACATGGGGAAAATATTTTTCTACAGCTTGAGGGCTTAAAAACGATTGATTGGCTCCTGTATCTAGTAACAATTTAAGAGGTGGATCGCTAATTTGTATGTAGCCTAATTGTCTCTGAATATGGAAATTAACTTCTATTTTCGCCTGCCTGATTTGGGTGCCTTGTGAAAATTTTCCTCCTCATGAGGGACGGAACTTTGATCAACTTCCTCGACTACAGGCGTCTCAGTAGTTGTGGGCTGTTCAAAGGTATGGTAACAGTCTGGGTACTGTTCATAGTAAGTGAAATCCTGATAATAGTTGTCTTGGTAGTATTGGTCATAGTCATATTCACATTGAGGGTCATAGGCATATTCGAAATCGTTCAAATTTACTTCACGGGTTTTGAAGTAGTTGCTTGGCGGTGGGTTTCCCAATTTTCGCCAGTCATGACCACTTGGGGTAGTTGCTTAGGAACAAAATGGCTGACGCCGCTCATAGGGCGTGGAGCGCCATAATTAAATTGAGGTTGTTGGGGCTTATTCGGCATCCTAAAGACATTGCTCTGAGGGTTGTAATTGGGTGGATGAGCACGGAACATTTGTTGGGTTCTGGTTGGTCCACGGAAGGGTTGCATCTGATGCATATTTTGAGGTTTCCAACCCTGGGCAGGGTGAATTGGCATAGGCGGCTGTCTGACAGGACCGGGAATATTAAAGACTTGTGCTCGGGAATTACCAGGACTATTCAATACAGGCATTGGCATTCTTTGAGCGAAATTATTTAAGGGTAGATTGTAACTAGCGTTGGAGGTTGAGGGGTGAGCCCACTCTTTCCTAATTGGACCTTCATTGCGTTGTTGCAAATAGAGTGTGTTTAGCTCCTCTTGAACGAATTCGAGGGCTTTCTCCATTGTGTCTGGTCTCATACAACGAATCCTTGATCCGAGAGGATCTTTTAAACCACGTAAATAAGATTGCAGGGTGAGTTTGCCATAAAGGGTGCGTTTTGCTTCGACTGTTGTTGGAATAGTTTCGTTAAGGGTGATATACGTCATTATGGTGCTATAAAGATTTTGACAGCGCTCATAAAACTCTTGAGGAGAGCTAGACCCTTGAGTTTGCATCGACAAATCGCTGTATAAAGCGGTCTCATCGCGGTGGTCAGCAAAATTATTGATTAAAGCACTACGGATTCCGTTCCAATTGTCTGAAATACCACCTGAATTTATCAACCTGGCCGCGGGGCCAGTCACTTTATTAAGAATGCCATTTATTAGGGCGAGATTATTTAATTCGTGCCCGGGTGTTACTTTAAAATGCGTAATTACTAATCTATCACATAAATTTATAAACCGCGTTAAAACGTGAGGGTTCCCGTCGAACTCAGGCAAGAGCCTAAGTGACTTATAAATTGCATCAATATCGTCTTGAGCCATTACTTCCTCTAGGTTTCTATTCTCGTCTATAGTATTAAGCCTAGCACTAGTTGCCCTATCACTTTTTGAACGCGACTTTCCCGGATAAAAAATCTTGGCGGCTATAATAAAACGTTACACAAATTACACACAGTAAAACACAATAAAATGTATAGAAAAATATAAAAGGATAATTATTAACTAGGATATATCAGGACCTTGGAATAATCAAGGACGGATATGTGAATTTTAAAGTTAGGAATATTACTAGGAAATAAGGGATAGTAAGGACTTGAAAGATTCAGAGTACTTACAGCATCATTCCTTTTACGGAATCTATGTCTGGATTCTTCTTCGCTGCGGCCACTTGTAGATTCGTGATAGTCAAGGTAAATCGATCGATATTAGATAATCTACTCTACGACTATCCTACCGACTGCGCCAAAAATATATGGTCACAGCGTAAGATGTAAAAAAATGATTTTATTTCAAACTAATTTAATTAATAAAAATTACAGAGTTATAAATTATTAATAGAATGAGACCCGACCGATGTTAGGTACAAGAATGCGACGGAAAACGACACGATGAGGTGAGGCGCGGCGGCAGTCACGTTGCGCAACTTGCGTGGTCAGCAATCGACGCCTCGTGAGTGGTCAATGTTCAAGTCGGAATCGGGGCAATGCTGCATCGGTGATATCCATACATCAGCTATGCGTAACACACGCAATCATAAATCTTCGGTACATAAATAAATAAATTAGTAAGTAATAGATTAGTGTAAGATTTTAGACTTTCGCGTTCCATTTCACTAAATATTAGTCTTTTTGGGTCTACACGCGTTATTAGGAGAAGCAAATTACATAGCTACTTACTGCCCGAACGTTTCGACTGGGTTGCACTAATCATGATGATTGAGACTAATATTTGATAGATTAGTGATTCTACCATAAATAGATTAGTGATTCTACCATCTATAATTGATTACAACGTGTCTAAAATGTTACTCTCGTATAGTTAAGTCGGTTCACAAATAGTAGGCCTTTTTAAGTCTCTAGACTATTTAAATACCATATTTCATTAAAATCGGTTGGCTGGAAAGCGCGACCAAATTACATTTGCATTTAATAACACAACTGAATCAAATCACTTTCAGTTCGCAAGTCAAAATATTTGTCTATTGGATTATTATCGTGCTATAAAACCAGAATGATTGCACTAAATCCTGGACACATATCTGAAGAGACTTCCCTTCTAAACTCAATCTGTTCTGCGGCCGGGCTTCGGAAGCCGTTGATCCGCTCTGACGCAGTCTCTGGCTCGACTGAAATCATTTACTGCAAACCAAATTGATTTATAATATCTGGAGACATCCGCCGCCCTAAGTGGAGCTGACTAGATTAATTAATATGGGCTTCAAAGGATAGGATATTTGACATGTAACTATGACATATGACATTGAAATTACCTTCTCGTGTAAGCTTTTGCTGTATTTTTTTTAAATTATCAGCGAGTTTTATCCAAAAGTGGATAGTTTCTCCTCCGCTAGCGACCTGCAACTCTTAATCCCCTTATATCAGAGTCGGTTAAAAATGAATAATACTCATCCTTACCCCTATAACCTATATCATTTCTCACTCTCTACACAATGTCTACTAAATTTCATTCAAAACAGACATTCAACAAACGGACAGACAAAGTTACTTTTGAGTATTTCATGTTTGCTATAGAAATCATCACTATATCTATCAAGAGGACTTGAACAGGGGGGGTTCTTAAATAAAAGAAAACGCAAACAAGAATGTATTTCAAGAAAAAAGCAATTTTTCTAGGTAAAAGGCCGGATACAATTTCAAATATACCTGGAAAAATAGCTATTTTCTCTCTAATGCACGAGAAACTCCTGAAAAACCTCCACTTGAAATATTACGCAGCTGAAAACAAGGCATGCACAGTGCATGCGATTCGCGCTACACTCTAGACAAAAAAAAAACACGTCGTCGAGGATTAACACAATACTCGCCCCGCGATGTACGAGGAAATACTAACTGCTCAGCCATTGAGGGTTAACTTAGAGTTAGTGCCTACTTGCAAGCATTATTTTTATATTACAACCTCACTTATCATAATAAACATCATACATACTTATCATAGCTAAAAATCATTGTATTAACATTGTTATAGCATTACATAGAGATAACATGTTCATAATTTTCTAGCATTTGAAATAAAAAAGGCTGCACTATCTTTAAACTGTGACGGTTACACATATTAGAAATAATAAATACATCTACATGAAAAAATACATATATAAGTACATGATAAATTTTAAGGGGTACGTTTTAAAATCGCTATGATAAGTATTAACTTCCAAACTGAAATATAAAATGTAGGTTACCTTGGTAAAAGACTTAAAACTGCAGACGGTTATCAGTAAACAAAGCTATGATTTTTTATGCCGTTAAAAATGTCTTGAATAACTTTAATAAACAGACATTTTGACATTACGTACAAATAGCAGAAGCAAAAACTCGAAAATATTTTTCAAACATTCTTTACTATCTGTGTTTACTTATTTTATGGCACGGGGGTTAAAAAGGACTAAAAAACCATCCCAGGAAGCGCCGGATGTCTCGACCTTGTGAAGCATGAATCCGACATCGCCTCGCTTGTTCTTTCAAGCCATTTTGAACTTTGTGACTTAAGTAATAAGGGCGCAGAAACACGAGGTGTTAACAGTATAAAGTTACCAACACATGGTAAGTGTGACGTGGGAAGCAACAGCGGATAAAGGATATGACACAGTTTTTTGAATTTACAAGTGAACTTTTTTGTGCAGTCTTATGACAGTTTTGAAGCACTGTGCGATCGGTGTATGCAAATTCAATTTTGACTGACAGCACTTTGCGATTGAATGTTATCATTTAGATTTAGTGATCAGTTTACATTTAATATTTGTCTTTATGGGTCTACACGCGTTATTAGGAATAGCCAATACATAGCTAGTCGAAACGTCGGGCAGTAAGTAGCTATGTATTGGCTATTCCTAATAACGCGTGCAGACCCATAAAGACAAATATTTAGTGTAATGGAACGCGAAAGTCTAAAATCAAACAGTTTACATTTGTTTTCTGTATTTAATTCCAGATCACTACGAACATGATTATAAATATATGACAAGTACCAATATAACTGGGGTTAAAATAGTTTACTAATTACTATTTAATCCGTGTGTGTATAATTGAATTGTTAAGTATCACTCATTTTCTTTAGAACACTACCAATTTTGATGATGTTAGAGAAGCTGAGACACTTCTATTTTCTCATTACTTGTTGATTAATTATTTTAAGTGCATTATTCATGTCAAATGTGCAATAAATGAGCAATAAACGAATTCTTATTCTGTATTCAAATTGCTATGTTTCAAAAGTTAAAATTTATGGTTCATTGGTAAATATTCCAGTCCTAAATGGTGTAAACACTGAAATCACGCATGCCCATAAAAATGATGATCACCTAAATTACAAAAAGCTTATAGAAATACTTTCCCAATAATATCCCGTCAGATTTCCACAAACAGCTCAGCGTAAGCGGATCTATCGCCTATTGAATTGAAAAATACTTCTAATCGCCTTATAGTTTAAAGGGATCGCTTCGGGAAAGGTATTCCTAAGAGAAAATACCAACTTAGCCTTGATAGGAAAGCTTTTAGGTACGGCACTAGATCGTTGTCTATGTCAACAATGTGTTATTTAGAAACGAAGAAACAAAAAAAAGACGTGTGGCACTCGGGGACTGCCGCGGTATAGCTATTGCAAAGCATCGTCCGATTTCGGAGCAGCTCGTCTCGATTCGTGCGAGTTTCGTAGAGTCGTACAATACGTCTAACCGCACGCACATAAACACCGTGCCGAAGTCTACCGAACTGAAACGACGTTAGACGATTGTGAGGTTTTTTTCGTTACGGAATTTCTTGGTTCGGTCGCCGCGCTCAAAGCCCGCGATAAAAGCTATGCAATAGCTTAAAAGGAAAATACATGCACAGCATAAAAATAAATATTATGCAAGTGATGGTCAAACTTAGGCACAAAGTGTTCCACACTATGTATAGGGTGCAATTAAAATATTTCCGGACCTAGACTTTCGCTTACGTACCATTATATTAAGAACTTTATATTATAATGCTGAATATAATGCTACTCTTTAAATAGGGTGTGCGCTATTCAAAGAATAGCAAGTAGCAGTTCGCCCGCGACCATAACTGGTGATATTCAGTTAAAACGTCGGTATATGGCATATCACCACCCACGGTCATCTGACCCCAAAATAAGCAGAGCTTGTATTATATCTGTCAGAAACATAAATATACATAAATAGAACGGATCAGCAATTGTATATTTAAACTGGTGGCTTCGGTGTGTTTAATCACTTTCCGTAGGTGGAACCTGTAACTTAACAGGATATCAAAATCCCTTTAAAAAATCTCGCTGCATTTTTTGACGAGAGATGAACAATTGAAGGTCAAAAACAGTAGAAAGCGTCTAATAAAATACTGTCGTGCATCAAAAGCTTGTTCCAACAACGTAAGAACCGGCAAATATTAAATTCTTCACGAAGAATTAATTTCCGAGAAGGCATTAAAGAGATGCCGCCAGGATTGCAGGTTATAATTGTTTGAGGATATTCATTACACGACGACTCTTGAAGCAATTTCCTGAAGGATTAAAGTTACAGTGAAGGTAAAGATCTATTTGAACAAGATGCGCTTTTGTGTCTGTTGTAATTCCTAAGACTGAAAAAGTCCAAGGTGTTTTCAAAGTGTTTAATCACTACGCAACGGAAACTACGGTACTAAAACTACACAACGGATTTTAATGCGGTTTTTTACGCGGTAGAGCGATTGAAGAAGAAGATTTTCATTTATAATAATTATACCCGAAGCGAAGCGAAGGCGGGTAACTAGTGTAGAATATAACAACAGCGTCGATGGCCTAGGAGTAGCGAGTTCAAACCCCGTCAAATACAAAATGTTTTCTTTAAAATGGATATGAACATTTATTTCAGTCTAACGGTTAACGAAAATATCGTGAAGAAACCTGCACACCTGTGAAGAGATTATATTACTATGGTTGTGTTAAGTCAACCAGCCTGCAACGTGTTTGACTAATATCCTAAACCTTAACGTCTTAATTTAGGAAAAGCTTGAGTCTCTCAAAGGAGACAGATATGAGCTAAATGAAGTACAAATTAGCACGCATATTCCTCAAACGCTCCTTACGGAAAGGGGCCAATTGGAACCAGTAACTAAGTTAAGACAGGGAAAAACAGAATACTCTGTCGCAATATAATATGATATACTTGATAAATCGTTACAAAAACTGAATCGTATTACGCAACAAAGGCGCAGGATATCGGAACGGACTATCTAGTTACGAATTCACCGACTTATCCCGGCCCATATACTTTTTCTAGGCCGTCTTGGGCCCTTTAAATATTAAACCTTTTTATTACGTCATCCTTGATCTTTAGGGCTTAGATAAATAACCTACATAGATGTAAAATATACTCGTATGAACGGGATAACACATAAGTTGTTAATTTTGTAGTTCGATTTTGACTGTGTTTGGAAGTATTAGAAAACTGAAAGTGTCCGGGATATTTTCCATATTGTTTTGTTTTAATGAGCTCCCGATATTTCGGCACTGTTGCGAGTGCCATGATCACGGGTGTTGTTCACCCGTTCACTTTCAGTTTCCTAATGTGTGTAACCATGACAGTTTAATTATATATTGTGTTTGAAGTGTTCCATTAACCTTAAAATAAAGTACACATATTTCGAAAAGCCATCCTAGTCAAGTCTTTCCATTCGCACGTATAATAATATAATTGATCTGATCCCGTGGTAAGTAGCTTAAACACTTTTTTTACGGATATCACAATCAACAGTGGATACACAAATATACTTAAATATATTTAATAACACACCCAGACACGGAACAAACACCGATGTTCGTCACACAAATATTTGTCCCGAGTGGGAAATGAACCCATGACTCCTGGAACGGTAGGTAATGAACCTGGGTCACTAACCACTGTTCCACCGAACCAGTCAACTATGGTCGAAGTATCTCCATGAAATTTTCTCTTATTTGTTTTGCAGCATCTGGAAACCGGAATTATATATTGAATAGTGGGTTGAGAGTTTCAGAAGGTGAAATGCAATTCAAATGGCAATAAATAATACATGGGTGTCTTGATCTGGGACATGTATGTGGATAGATTGTCTTTGGTATGTTTCTCAGGATTTCACATAGTATTTGATCGCAATAGACGAGACGACTTAAAAAAATTTATTAGTCCGTTATTTAGATTATTTAAAAATATTGTACTCGTATTTTTTATTTTGTTTCACAAACAAGAAATTATGCAGATATAGGGCTTAGAAGTTTCGTATGACGTCACGTTATGGTACAATTTTTGCGTAACCGTGACGTCATATTAATAAGTCCCCACTCCAGAAGTTTGGTAAGCTATAATTTTGTAATTTTTCAATCAATTGAAAAACAAAAAAATATGTGTCCCATATTTTTGTATAAACTAACTTACGGACTAAATAGAATAATAAGATTTTGACCCAGTCGTCACGCCTATTATCCTCGATTGGACTGCCACGATTGGTGCCCTGTCTCTTACGCCATCATTCATAGATAAGTTCATTAAGATGGCCGCCATGATTTGGCCAATCGAAACGTCGGGTTGTAAATAGCTGTGTTTTTATTGAAATAGGACGCGAAAGTTTAAAATGCTATAGATAGGAATAAATAACATAATCATTTGTGTTTTCGTAGTTTTAGTTTATGTCGACAGATTAGACTCTGATGTCTAGATCAAGTGCTTTCAGCAAGTCAATATTTTCAAACTCTTAAAATATTTATTGCTTGCCATATATTTTTTGATTAGAGCTAGGTAGAGATTGGCTGAGCGACCCAAAACGTCTTGGCCTCCGATAATAAGGAATCGAATAAATTATTTACATATTTTTTTTACACCTACATAGTGGCCATCAAAATTCCCGTTGGTAATTCATGTCAAACGTCACCGTTGGCATTCCTGAGCTTTGGGAACCTCGTGACGTCACCACTACGTGACGTTTTTGTCTAATTGTCAACCGGACGTGACATTGTTTGAATATCCTGAGCGCAGAGTGTTCTGTGACCACGCCACCACATAGTTCAGCGATCAATCAATCAATCAATTTTAAATATAAAGGATTGGATTTATAAATATGTAAAACAGCTTTATATTACAAAATGTTACCCATACATAACTTATATTTACGTAGATACGGTTACCTAAGTCGTCGGTAGGTATATATTTGTAAAGTAATATGGATACAATGTATGTTTTAACCCATAGCAAAATACGTATATACAAAATAGGAAGTATACTCGTATAAAATATTCCTAACATTTTTGAATGAAATCTACGTATTAAGGTATACCTAATCTAAGAGCTAGATAACGATCAACACAACAGTCGTTGGATCTGTATTATTACCAAAAAGAGCTGGCTTAATGCAATAACCTATTTAGAAGAACAATACACCACCAATAACTACCGAGCTGACCTAAATACATAATTTCCTCTTGGAGATTATTTTGCTTTTATTTTGAGACGCTGAATTATTCAAATCACGCTCCGTTGTAATTTTCCTTCACCGAAGAGCTTATAAGAAGATTCATATTGAAAAAAATACCCAAGTTCCTCATAAACAAAATCTATGGCACTTAAAATTGTAAATACACTACTGTGTCTTGTTAAGCCTAGACAGAATTAAAATTTTAATATACATTAGCTACAATTCACAGCTGTTGCTTTTGTCACTATTAATTAATTAGCTTAATTATAACTACCTGCCTGCATTTACAAATAAATAGATTATAATTTTTTATAACTCATACATGTGTAAACGTCTTATAAAGTACTAGATGTGCCAGCGACTTTGTCTGAGTTTTCCCTGTTTTCATCGCACCGTGATATTATATGTATAGCCTAAAGCCTTCCTCGATAAATGATCCATCCGACATTATAATAACTTTTAATTCGCACCAGTAGTTCTAGAAATTACCGGGCTCAAACAAACAAACCGTTCAGCTTGAGAATAATATAGTATAGAATATGAGATGTGATTTAAAAATAGATATGAAATATACACCGTGAAATTTTAGTGGTTGTTTACCCGTGGCAGGACGACTTGCCTTTAGTAATACTATCGAATGATGCGAATTATTCGTCAAAAAAAAAATTTTTTTTCGATTTTTGCAGAATAATAATTTTCCAACTCGAAAACGAGAGAAGCTATCGTTGTTTTTGAAGATCTCATCTTCACGTATTCAGGTACTGCTTGCCGCATGAAATCGATACTTAAAGCTAAAGAAGCTCTACACCCTAAGTCATAAAGCGGTTCGAACGGTTAGACCTTTCGTAAAACCGGCATTTATTGATTTTTACCAAAAGAACTGCACAAATCTTATGTAGTACTAAGATGGAATCATTTTACTGCGGGAAAACAACCACTACAATTTCACGGTGTATTTATATATTCACAATATAAGTAAACTTTCTTAACGTAACTTTTTTTAAAAAATCCAGAATATCATAACGACATTCTTTATAATTAATAATGCACAAAAATAAAATAAACGAGTCTTTCCTTTTACAAAAGATTAAATTAACTTTCAGTCTCGTCATAATTTTTATAAGAGCTTCGGAACAACTCATTAATGTTCAATGAATAAAGGGTGATTGATGTACGTTGGGCCCTTTGGAAACAGCCATTTAAGTTGCAACCACAATTTTTGATTGATTCATTCTTAAGAAGTATCCATTAATGAACCAACTTTTCTTTTGCCCAGTAATTATTTTAACTTGACACCCGTTCTTTTATCTCGATCTTTCAAGGAGATTATAAAACTACAATGTCTTATTTTGCAATAATGATAAAAAAGTATCTATGAATATGTATTACCATTAATATTGGACTACACTTAATGCGCCTATTTGTGAGTGTAACTTCTTTATTTTCAGGCTACGGACTATCGATTTGTTATTATTTCTCACACTTCTATAAGCCATGTCATACGAGTGGGTTAAGACTTAAATTATGATTTAAACTTTTACGTTTAAGTAATATAGTTCATTAGGTTTAGTGATCAAACTATTTTTTGATTTTTGATTTGATTAGTGATAGTCCACTGTTTAATGCGCGTAGTTCAATAATGTACTACTATGGTACTACTATGTAGATCCAATACATAAGCGATCGGCAAATGGTTCATGTTTAAAAGTCCATATATTTTTAAATCAAGTGTCGCCTATCATTTAACTGTCGCTATAATATATATTTAAATAATATTTTGAATAAAACTAATAAACTAACTCACGTTTGAGATAAATCTAAACATTATTATATAGAGTCCGACATCTACCCTCTACAGAGCTCGCAGTACATTATTCGTCTTTCCAGTATTCGCTTTAGTTAATATAGCTACATTTTAGAGTGTTTACTCCAATTATCGAATCAAAAACAAACCCCAACCAACACAAAACGAAACTGAGGTAATAAGCTCAGCGCGCCAGTGTTGATAGAGCCCGCGAATCGGACGCACGCCTTCCAAGAAGGGTGCGCATACGCACGTGATCCGAACACTGATTGCGTTAAGCGCGAGCGCGTAGGGCTAGTCTATAATAACCAATGAGTTACCACTCCATCCGTGCTGGCCAGTTACCAGCCGGAGCTTTCTGAAAAAGTACAAGCAATATAAACTTTCTTTACTACATAATAAGAGTATGACAGAAAAAAGTTTAAGTTTATTTTTAAACTGGCCAGTAAAAGTTAAGTTTAGTGACTCCGTAATAATACTCAATTAAAAAATATTCTACTAAAAGGCCCATTCTAAGCTTTTTATAATTGTGGACGTATAATTTTAAATAATAATTAAAAGACTCTGGCATCATCTGTGAATAAAAAAAGGAAATATCAAGAGACAAATCAACAATCAACTGACAGCTTATCATAAGTGTTTTTGTGATTTCAATGAAACCAAGGAGTTTTTGAAAGACCATTGAAAAATTGAAACCAATCAAAAACTTATAAGAAATCTGTTAAATATTCTGTGTGACAACGAAATAGTGAAATTTGTGAACCCTAGTAAAAAACAAGTGGTTGATAGGCCCACGTGTGGTTCCATACACACAGCTCTGATGTGTGTCTGTGATTTATGAACGGACCACAGTATGCATAGTGTGTTCTAGGGTGATTTAGATATTTGGGAGCGTCTTGAGAGTTTTATTTAAATTTATTTAAATAATGTCATTGATAATTACAGTGAACTGTGTTTTAAACTGTGACTAAAGTGTTTTTGTTTTGAAGTGCCGTTTTTGAGGAATACATATTTTGAAGGTGAGTAATAGTTTAGTTTAGTGCCTACATAACTTAGAGAATTTAGAAATTATAAATAAATTATTTTTGAAAATTTTTAATTCATTTAATTTTACAGGAAATTGAACAAATTTTAAAATTATTTGAATTAGATCAGCAGCAGTAGCTATGTTTAGAATTATTAGGTACTCACAACATATACCTATTTAAATGTTAAAAATAAAACAATCCTTATGTCACTGATTATCCTTACGAATACTAAACGTTAATTTCATACAAAACGTTTATGATATTACTTACATACTTGCATGTATGATGTCCAAGTAATTTTTGTCATAATTTTTTACGACCTAGGTATGAATTGCTTTATATTGTTGGTCCGACATTATTTCCATTAAATATAATTAATGACCAAGAAAACTTCAACATCAATGTAAAAAAATGACACAATTAACCATCATTAAAATATAGTATATCTCAAACAAGTACCATAGCTGCTTTCATTATTATCACCAGACCGCTCAAGTAAAAATAATAGAAATCTGGTTTAGGCTTTTACATCCTGCGACTTCTTACCTATACATATTTAAAATATTATTATTAAATGTATGTATAACAAAATTCAATAAATTTCATAGTTTTATGTATACTTATACTGGGCATTATGTAGTAAAATATAAGATTCTTCTTTAAACTACATTTTTGTAACTCTGTAAATGTGCAAGGCCATATTTTTTTCACGAATTAGGAGAGCTTTACACCCGTCAAGCATAAAAATGATTTTGAAAAAATTTACTTATTTTTTTATTACTTGTAGTGATGAACTGTCAAAACTAACCTACAGTGGCTGTATTCATTAATATTCATCAGCCCATATACGTCCCCACGGCAGGGGCACGGATCTACCTTAACGAGGGCGATAAGGCCTAAGTCAACCACCCTGGCCATGTGCGGGTTGGTTGACTACACAACCTTGGAATATACCTTCGATCTGTGTCTGTACTGCTATCAAACTATAGTACATATAGTATCGCATTCGTATCGTGCGGAGTAAACCACATCACAAGCATAAGGGTAGAATAGCGTACGCCCCGCCTTAATTGCCTCCATGTTTCTCCGTCGAATTAAAAATTACGATCTATTTTGTCCGTAATGGCTACCTGTGCTGCCTTTGTGAATCCGTGCCTGAATTATGAGTATAGTTGGCAGCAAAAGTAGATGCCCAGTTTTAAGAATAAGGTCATACGTTATTGCCTGATTGCCATACTTGTATAAATAAATAATAAATATAAATTAATTGTCACAACAGCACACACATTGATCTAACCCTGTGGTAAGTAGCTTAAGCACTTATGTTACAGATATGAGTATCAACAGAAGAAACACAAATACACTTAAATATATATAATAACACACCCACACACACTTTCCCAGGTAAGCTTAATGTTAGTAGATATTAAGTATTATGATACTTAATATCAACAAGCTAAGGCCTGAGAACAAAAATTGTGTCTTGAATGAATAAATTACCCCAAAAAAAATTATATAAGTTAACTTAACTATATCGAGAAATTCAATAGCGAATTTCAAATACTTTTGTTTGTTATTACACGTAAGATTGGAAAATAACTTAATTAAGGTCACCTATTTTCTGATGCTTGATTTTTATATATGTTATTTAAACAAATGAAAAGTGCTCATCTGACTGCAATAACTATAGAATTATACCTTACAAACTGTTTTATTACAAAAAACTCAACTAAATGCAATTAAAAAAATAATAATAAAAAAGTTGGGTCTGGTGAATGTTTGGCCCATTGGATCGATCTGTCCGTTTGCAATACGTTTTAAAATAGTTGTTTGAATAACATATAAAAATCAAGCATCAGAAAATAAGTAACCTTAATTAATTTTTTTCATAGCTTTAAAGCGTCTGTAAGGTAAAACCGCCGACCGCATGTGTCTGGGAGTAATGAATCCTGATTTTTAATGATATTGTGTGAAATATATGTTAAAATCAGCCATCAGAATTTAAGTGAGGTGAGCAGTGTTTCTATGTACACTTGATTAATTGCTACCTGAAAAATGGCCGTCTGGCCAAGGTAGCAACTAGTCATATGATCATAGTACACCCCACCACTACTCAATCGTATATATTTTGTCCATTAGAAAATAAGTGACGTCTGGCAGCTCTGGGATCTTGGACCATTAAGTTTGAGCTTTTTCGAAACATCTTGGGCAATAAGTAACTTTATGTATTAACTTCTGTTTTTATTAAATTGAAGTTATTCTCTGATTTTTTTGACCATGCTTGACAGTAACATCAGTCAGTGTTCCAGAATATGAAAATATAATTCAGTCAACTGATTTTCATGAACCAATGAACATCACCCAAAAACAAGCCAATGAACTTTACAACAATAACACACTCGTATAAAATCGATTACTAATATGTAGGTATGAACGCTGCACTAAATAACTTTTTGTCCGTATCCCGATTTTAGGAGAAACAAAAAACGATAATAGTAAAACAAAAAAGCATCAAAAATAGTAAAAGGTTAAACGAGTTTGAAACAAAGCGAAGCAATTACCTCGGGCATCACGTTAATCTATGCCCAGAGATTCTCAAAGTGTATAATTTATTTTCTTAGACTAGCGTCCATCTGCGACTTCATCTGTGTTGAATAGACACTTTTGCCAATAATGATTTATTAAAATAATACCTTGTAAAATTAGCTTTTTATTAGTAAAAGTCCCGTTGAAATTGGTCCAGCTGTTTCGGAGATTAGCGAGAACCAACAGACAGTTAAAAATGTTTTAAATTGTATTTTTGTTATTGGTACCTAAAATAGATTCATACTTATTTAGTAAATTTTAATATTACAGACACTTCAATTTTATTTAGTTGTATAGATTTGATTTCAACTTTAATTTTGATTCACTCGATGAATGGATTGGATAGGTTCCCTGTCCCCACTGGGGACCATTATTTTGTATTTGTAGTTTATTTGTGTATACTTAGCTGGGTGTGTATCAAATATAATATGTGTATCCACTGTTGATTCTGTCCAGTCATTCCCAAACTGTGACCGCGAGCACACGCGTACAGATTTTTGCAAAATCTTCAAGACTTGTCGCGCTCCAAAGTGAACCCACAGTGTAATGTATTAAAGCTTATTTGTGAACTATCACCTACTTGCTACTTACGCTAATATTGCACGGTGAGCCGCACGCGCACCTCGCGCGGCAGTAGCGACATAGTGCGATCGGAAGACTTGTGTACTAGTTGGCGCGTAGTATACGCAAAAAATAAAGATAAAATGCAACGCACACCGACTCCTAATCAATCTCTGATCTATTCCTCTCAACCAAATCTTCATTTGGAATCACAGGATAATGAAGTCATAAGAAACATCAATATCAGGAAAAGGAAAAATCCGGAACACGAAGATATGGATAAATTGAAGGAATGCCTTATGAAATCTTTCAAAGACATGCTGAACAGTGAAATCAGCGAAATGAAGGAACAAAACACTCAGATATTAAAGTCAAATTCAGAGATTTTGGAACTGCTACACGCCAATGCAGTAATGTTTAATCAATTAAATGAAAAAATAAATACCCTTGAAACCAAAAATGCTGACGCATTATGCCGTATCGATGAACTTGAGTCTCAATTAAATGAATTACAAAAGCACCGCTTTCGGAACGTGCTAGAAATAAGAAATGTGCCTAGAATGGAAAACGAAAACCTCCAGAATGTAATGACTTCTCTTTACACAAATGTAAGGATTCCTTCTGAACCCAACACCTTACAATGCTACAGGAAGGGTAAAAATAATTCACCTATCATCGTTGAATTCAGCAACTTGAAGGCCAAAGAAAACCTACTAAAGGCAATAAAAACCTTTAACAAGGAAAACAAAGATTCAAAATTAAACTCTACTCACCTTGGCTACGAACAGCAGCTACCAGTCTATGTCTCCGAGGCTTTGACACCTTTAAACAAGATAATCTTCGGAGCAGCGCGAAACCTTGTCAAGGAGGGCTTATTCAAGTACTGTTGGATTTCCCGTGGAAACATTCTCTTACGTAAATCTGATGGCGAACCTGCAATAGTGCTAAAATCTTGTGCTCAAGTCAACGAATTGCGTGCAACATGACTATATTATCAGTTTCTATATTGCATGTTTTTTTGTTTTCTTATATGTATTTCATTCAGTAACGTTTATCATAAAAACTTTAATTTATCAACTAGTTCCATAAAATTTTCAATATATTTATTACCATATTTTAGTATATATTTGTCATATTTATACTTGCAATTCTACACAGACGGAAATTTGTTTTTGAACTCCTTTGTATCCACTATTCGCCAACTGAATCACAACACTTACCTCAAAAATATAAATCCTGAAAATGGTTATTGATCAAGTTGAGATTTCTATAGACGTTGATAAAATCAACGTCGGAAAATCGATTATAGTTGGTGATCCAAGCGACTTTAAGCAACATAGAACCGAATTTAAAAAATCTCTGAAAGTAGTAGTACAAAATATTCGTAGTATCAATAGGAATTTCAATGACTTTGAGGTCTTTTTGGCAAGGTGTGATCTGGAATATGACTTAATTGTGTTGACAGAATGCTGGCTCCAAAACAATGATCTTATACCGGATCTGAAAGGATTCAACACTTTCAGGACACAAAGACACTCTAATCAAAATGGTGGGGTCGTAGTTTATATTAGGGAAAACATAGACAACGTTACTGTAGACGAACCTGCCTTAATCGATGCTGACTGTTTAGAGGTCCGGATCGGCACTTGTTATTCTTTTATTTGTGTGTACAGATCACCATCTTTTTCTTCCCCGGAAAGCTTTCAGAACTCATTAGATAATCTATTACAAAATATAAAGATGGTTCCCAATATTTTTATGCTAGGTGACATTAACATCGATATCAGTACAGGCACTAAAGACCACAGATCAGATGAGTATATGGATGTTCTTGCAATGCACGGTCTTCTACCGAGTCATATTTTACCCACTCGAGAATCCAAATGCCTCGATCACTGCTTTGCTAAAACAAAAAATAGTGTTCTAACTATTATCTGTAAATCATCAATAACAGATCATTATACCGTTTCCATTGAAATCGAATTAATGAGTAATACCGTTTATAGGAACAAAGCCCCAAATCTAACTCGGACTAAATTAAATGACTCCTTAGCCTCAACATTACTACACCAAACTAACTGGAATATTCTCCTTGACTTAAAAGATGTAAATACTGCAACAACCTATTTTCTGAATGCTATAAAGGATGTTATAAATCAAAGTAGCTATGAAGTAAAGGTGCCAAAAAGGAAACATACAATCAAGCCCTGGATGACACCTGGCCTCCTACGATGTGTGCGATTCAGGGACATACTACATCAAAGACATAAAAAATACCCAAACGATACAAACCTTCTGATAACATACAAACGATATAGAAATTTTTGCAATAATATAATTCATAACTTAAATAACCAACACAATATCAAAGAGCTGCAGCAAAATCGAAATGACATAAAAAAGACCTGGAATACTATTAAACGCGTCTGTTGCTTAAAAAACACTAAAAATATAGCTGATACATCGAACCTATTAAAACTAAAACAAACCCCTCTAAACTCTCTAAACTACATAAATGACTACTTTGTACATGCTGGCAAAAACCTTGCCGAAAAAGTATTACGAAAGTTAAATATGAACCAAAATGACCTAGTAAAAAAATACAAACCTATGAATAGCCCAAAAGACTCTTTTGTATTGCTAGAAACCGACGAGCTAGAAATCACAAAAATTATCAACTCGCTCAAAAACTCTTCATCTGCTGGGTGGGACTGCATTTCTTCAATATTCCTGAAAAAATTTTGTCACTTACTCGCAACACCTATTGCTCATATCTGTAACCTAAGTATTCGTTCTGGATCATTCCCTCTACTTTTGAAGGAATCTGTTGTCATTCCTATATTTAAGCAAGGTGACGTAAGTGATATAGCTAACTACCGACCTATAGCACTGCTTCCTACTATTGCCAAAATTTTAGAAAAGGTTATTAATGGGAGACTCGTAAATTACCTGGAATCGAACAACTTGCTATCAGCAAACCAATTCGGCTTTAGGCACTCGAAGTCGACTTCTGACGCGGTTGATAGCCTGGTAAATCATGTAGTTAAGAGCATCGACAGTAAACTGAAGTGCTTAGGTGTCTTTTTGGACTTGGCGAAGGCCTTTGACACAGTTTCGGTTCCTTTAATGATTTGCAAGCTTGAAGAGATTGGTGTCCGGGGCCTTCCCTTGATCTTTTAAGGGACTACCTAACTGACAGATCGCAGTCAGTTAGAATAGGTACCTTATTCAGCTCAAAAAACGAATATACTATGGTGTGCCACAGGGTTCTGTCCTTGGACCGACACTCTTTTTGATATATATCAATAGTATTTGTAATGCCAATCTGAAAAATTCTAAATTGGTAACTTACGCCGATGATACCGCTTTGATCATTACTGGGAAGACTTGGGAAGAGGTCAATTCGAGGGCTGAAGAAAGTATGCAATTTATTTTAAACATGATGAATGATAACTTATTAACACTTAATTTAAAAAAAACAAAATATATCGCCTTTAGCATTCAAAATAAAATTTCACAAATAGCTCCCAATTTCGCTCTAAGAGTACATTTATGTAGCAACGCTGATAATTGCAACTGCGATCCCTTAACTAGAACAGGTAGTATTAGATACCTAGGTGTTGTCATTGATGCACATCTGAATTGGAAAGAACACATAGGTATTTTGAAAGGACGTCTTCGTAAACTTTTACCCATTTTTAAAAAACTAAGACACTTGCGAAACCTCAGTATTAACAAAACTGTATATTATAGTTTATTTCAATCTTTGTTATCGTATTGCATAATAATATGGGGTGGTGTGCCCAAAAGCACTCTAATAACAATAGAAAGAGCCCAAAGAGCGATTTTGAAAGTCATTTTATTTAAACGCGAAATGTACCCTACAACGAAATTGTATACTGAATTCCAAACGCACACAGTAAGACAACTTTTTATAAATGCAGTCGTCTTAAAACAGCATGCCACTTGTCGAAACCACCGCTCAGATCGACGGTCACATAAGGTCTTTGAAGTACCCGCGTGTAGAACATCTTTTGCCCAAAGATTTTTTTACTTCTTGGGACCGTTTTTATACAATCGTCTTAATAAAGACATTAATCTAGAGGAAAAACCAAAATCTATTTGTAAAAAGACGCTTTGTGAATATATGGGGGGGTTTAACTACAATAAGACTGAAATGCTGTGTAAAATTGTAAAATAATAATAATTTATATATACATATTTTAATATATAATTAAAACACTATATATATCAAAATGATTTATCAAATATACACATATCAATGTTTTATGATACATTATATATTTGCATTTTTAATATACTAATGTACCTAAGCACTGACTACAAAGGAAAGTACATAAAACAATAATATCAAATAAAAATTAAATATACTTTTTTATGTACTTAAAATATATATTTATTCCATATTTTACTTAAACTTAATGTATTTTATCTTAGATAATTGAAATTTATATTATATTCTATTTTACTTAAACTCAATATATTATATTACATTTAAATACCTAAATTAGTAATTAATAAATATAACTTAGTATCATGCTAAATAAAAGACTGTACAGCCTACCAAATTTTTGCATCTTACGTCTTTGCATATACTATGCGTAAGTAAGCTGCATATTTCAATGATTACTTTGCTTTAGTTTGTGTCATGCCTCGCTAGGCCATGAGTGCTCGCAAAAGTGTAGGTACCTTATTGCATTAGACAAGAAACTTACCTTGCCGTAACACAGTCTCGAACTAGCACGGAAGGTAATGGATCTTTTTTCTCGATATACCTACAAAATCCGGCACATGAACTATAATTCTATATTATTGAGAATGCAATGTTATTCCTTACTTTATCTGTACTCGTACTTCATTAGTATTTATTAATTTAATTGTTCCTTCATTATACTGCGAGGCAAGGTGCCGCTTGCGGGACAGTAAATTTGTTAGAAGATAGTTAACTGGCTTTGACTATCCATGTAGCAGTTAATTGAATGCTTGCCATTTTTGTTTTACTAGGTACCTGTTCGCGCATTGAATGGTTTTGTTTTAGATTTAAGGAAACATTGTAAACTTTGGAGAGAGAATAAACGATTTATTATTATTATTATTGTTGATTCTGATTCTATTAAACACACATTACAATAAATGTGATGTTGTTTAATATTTATTTATTATTTATTTATAGGTACCACTGTTGTTTCTGACATTCGTAACATAATTGCTTAAGCTGCTTACCACGGGATTAGGTCAATGTATCTAGCTTTAGTAACTACGCAAAACTTTAAAGAGTCTCAAGGGCTTATAGTTTGAGGGCCAGAGTCCTAAACGCTACGGTCAATGTGTTACACTTGTTAGGAGCCCATCCGTATCCACTTACAATTGGTTTGAAAGCTCTTAATACGAAAGTTAGGTAGTTTTTATATTGTGCTCCACCCATGTATTAGAGATTTTTAATTAGTGTTTCTTGCTCGTTTTTTTAAAGTTAAGTTAACTGAACTTCTGTATACATTTTATAATGATAATGAGCATGATTTTCTTGCTATTATTATGAATCGGTTTCAGTTAGTATACCTAATAATATTCACCGTGAATTTTTAGTGGTTGTTTTCCCGCAGTAAAATGATTCTTCGATCTTAGTAGCACAATAGATTTGTGCAGTTCTTTTTTATTGAAATCAATAAATGCTGGTTTTACGAAAGGTTTAACCGAAACTCGAAGGCACGTTCGAACCACTTTATTACTTAGGGCGTAGGGATTTTTAAGCATCGATTTCATGCGGCAAGTAGTACCTGATTACGTCACATCTTATAAAAGAACAATAGCTTCTCTAGTTTTCGAATTGGAAAATTATTATTTTGAAAATTTGAAAAAAAAAATTTTTTCAAGGAATAACTTCTGTACCCTCCGTGAAAAGTGATATAAGTCAAAAAATCATGTTTTGAGAAAATCGACTTCAAAGTTTTAGAAATTTTGAAAAATTACTGTCGTCTCCTTATCAAATGTAGAGTTCCTAATAAAAGCATTTTTATTATATTATAAAAAGAAGTATCTGAAAACATGTTTTTTTTCTTATTAATTTGTTTACATATTTAAAAAATAATAATAAACTATAATTTGTATCAATGACCACAAAACCCGTGAATTGTGTAAAATGATATAAGTAAATTTACATTACTATACACAATTTGTAACGCAAATGTGTTTAATGATACATATTCCTTTATTTCTTAATTAAAAGTAGTAGAAAGAATGAAACAGAAAAAGTCCTGAACAAAAGATTTTAATCGAAAGGTCCTGGTTGCAGTACTCATATCTTTTTTCAAAAAATATGTGTTTTAAATTACTTATATCAAAATACACCGCATTTATATGCAAATAAAGATGTGTATAATGATTCATGTTAACTTATATCACATAAATATACGTGTAAAGTAATATAACTACAAATTTTGTAGGTATGTATTTGGTGCATCAGATGAATAGCTTCCCATTGTTATGGGCTTTTCGTCAATAATATTTGGTTCAGCATTTAATGGTCTTATGTTTCGTTCTTATCGTTTATTTTTTTATTATCAAAAGGAAATAAATACTATTTCCTTTGCATCCTCCAACTGCATGTTAGTAAAAATTGTTTGGCTTCAGTTTCTAAATTGTTTATATCTTCCATTATATATATGTTTCACATTCTTCATCAATACTTTTATTACTGTAATTTCATCCATATCTAAACCGTTACAATATTTTTCATTTTCTATTAATTTTAAGTCATTTGCATTGTTATTTCCCTTTTTCATATCAATATAGTATAAAACAAAGTTGCCTTTTCTGTCCCTATGTGCGCTAAAATCTTTAAAACTACGCAATAGATTTTGATGCTGTTTTTTTTAATAGATAGAGAGATTCAAGAGGAAGGTTTTATGTAAATTTTACCCGAAGTGAAGCGAGGGCGGGTCACTAGTATTAGAATATATCGTAGTCAATATTAGGTTCTTAAATATGAAATTGGCGGTTTTCGTACGGGCCACTTTAGTCACGATTTTCTCTACTTGGGTAAGGAATTCCAAATTTAAATTTGTACAGCTATTTAATCATGTATTTGACCTTTGATGACTGGCATTTATTTGTTTTTTTTTTATCGTGTTGCAAAAGAAAACACAGTTCATTTTTGGTTCCAACATTTTCGTTCTGAAAATACTGACCTGCAGAACAAGCCCCGTGGAGGGCCGGAGACCCAAGTTGATCATGAAGAATTGAAGGCTATCGTGGAAGCGGATCCGACGCAAACCATGTCCGAGTTAGCTGCAGGCTCCGATGTTAGTGATAAAACGGTTTTAATTCACTTAAAGCAAATTAGGCAGATTAAAAAGCTTAAAAGGTGAGTACTTCACGAATTGACTGACGCAAACCGGCAAACGCGTTACATTACTGAAAGGGTACAATAATGAAGGTATTTAAAACCGAATCATTACCTGTGATGAAAAACGGATTCTTTACGACAATCAGAAGCGATCAGCGCAATGGTTGGAACCTGACCAGCCAGCCAAATCCTGCCCCAAGCGAAATTTAACCCTAAAAAAGTTACTTGTAAGCGTTTGGCGGACCAGTGCCGCCCTTGTTCATCACAGTTTTCTCAAATCTGGCCAGACTATTACGGTTGATGTCTACTGTGAGAAATTTCAATCCATGATGAAAAAGCTAGCGGCTAAACAAACTAGGCTGGTTAATCGCTGCACGCCACTGATGCTTCACGACAATGCTAGACCACACACTGCACAACGGATGGCTACCAAATTATAAGGGCTTTAATTGTAATGTCTTAGACATCCTCCGTACTCCTCGAACCTTGCTCTAACAGATTTACATATTTTTCGAAATTTGGATAACTTCGCTTTCAAAGATTTTATTAATTCCCGTCCGACTAGTTTTTTAGTAAAGTGATCAACGAACTTCCTATGAGATGGCAAAAGTGCGAAGAAAACAATGGTTCAAACTTTGATTAATTAAAAAAATTATGTTTAAAAATATTCGACTTTTTGCTCTAACATACAAAAATGCCAATTTCATATGTAGGAATCATATAAACTTCCAAATCAGCGTTTGTCGTATTTGTGACCCTTTCTTCCACTAACGTTTTCATAACATTCTTCTCAAACATATATTTAATTGGTTAGTTTATCTGTTATACTATTATATATACTTATACAGGGTGTCCCAAAAAGTAGTGTCAAGCGGAAGTCCTGAGATAGAATACCTCGTGGGGCATCCGAAACACCCCCATGTATGTTCCGCGATTTTTTATAGTTTTCGAGTTATGATTATTTTTCTAAAATTTTGAGAACAACTGACCTAACCGATTAAAAATATTATAGAGAAAAAAGTATTTGACTTTTTTGAGTAATTCTTTTTGCAAACCAATTTTCATGAGTTTTTCTTTAATGGCTAAAGTATTTGTCTCCATAACTTATATGGAAAATATCAAAATTGTGGTACAAACTGAAAAGTTACGTTCTGTAAGTAATGTCTTACAATTTCAACGTTAAATTTAAGTTATTAGGAGGTAGCTGCATGACTCTTAAGTAACTTTAAAAACTGCGCTAGACTCTCAGCTTTCATAATCATTAATAAAAACTGGTACTTAATGGGCTACTTTTGCTGAAATCGGACTACAAAGACAGAGAGGTGGAAAAATCATAAAATTTGCCATTTGATGAACAAGCATTATTTGGACATTTTATTATTCCAAAAGTTAGTCAGTTTGTTAACAAACCTAAATTTAAGACAAGAGCACTCAGATGCAACATTTGGATGCTTTCTTTTGTTTAATTTAAGTTTCTTTGCGCTAACACTGTTTTCACATGCAATACCTTTGTTACGACGAACTTGACGAACTTTGCTTTCTTTACGGACTTTAATAAACTTCTACTTATAAACTTTTTACAATAAATAATCAAAAACGATAACTTTTTTTTTCAATGAAGTTCCCATTTTTAAACTTAATTAAATTTTTAAGTTTCACAAATTAAACTTTCAAGTGGTTATTTCTTAGCATTTCTGGTATAATTTTGATTGTTAACAATCTTATTAACTTTAGAAATAATAAAATGTCCAAATAATACTTCGTATTCAAATGGCAAATTTTTATTATTTTTCCACCTCTCTGTCTTTGAAGTCCGATTTCAGCAAAAGTAGCCCTTTAAGTACCAGTTTTTATTAATGATTATGAAAGCTGAGAGTCTAGCGCAGTTTTTAAAGTTACTTAAGAGCCATGCAACTACCTTCTTATATTTTAAATTTAACGTTGAAATTGTAAGACATTATTTACAGAACGTAACTTTTCAGTTTGTACCATAATTTTGATATTTTCCATATAAGTTATGGAGACAAATATTTTAGGCATTAAAGAAAAACTCATGAAAATTGATTTGCAAAAAGAATCACTCAAAAAGTCAAATACTTTTTTCTCTATAATATTTTTAATCGGTTAGGTCAGTTGTTCTCAAAATTTTAGAAAAATAATCATAACTCGAAAACTATAAAAAATCGCGGAACATACATGGGGGTGTTTCAGATGCCCCACGGGGTGTTCTATCTCAGGACTTCCGCTTGACACTACTTTTTGGGACACCCTGTATATTCTTATTCTGCGATGTAATAGCGTTTTGGTTGACTTATTTTTTTGAGTTAACTTCAAAGTTTGCTTCATTTTCATGTTGCGATTCGATATTAAGACGGTATATGTCATCTGTATTTGCATTTTTCTTTTCTTTATTTCCATCTTCATTATACATCATCTTTCCTTTTATCTATTAAATCAGAATTTTCTTTTTTTTCAGCTTTATGTTAGAAAACTGAAATATTTACCATGTTAAACGCAGAATAGTAGGATAAACACAGGTTTCTGTCTGTGTCTAAGCAATGTTCCTTCGCTTCAACTAAATTTTTCAAAATAAAAAAGAGCTCGTGCTTCTGCAGCAGCCTATAAAAATGGAGATTCAGAAGTCCTTCTTAAACAAAGGATGCACTACTATCACGCCTTATTAGACAAAAATATAAAGATTTTGGGAGGTCAGGATGTCTACTTGTATCATTTTACACAATGCGGAAGTATTTTGTACGGTCGCGTTTGGCTATATAATTTTGCTTTAACTTAAGTTGTATTACTTTACACGAATTTGAAATTGTAAAAAATAAATATGAATTTTGATATATCTAAAATTGTATCAAAATACACGAATATTTGTAAATTTGTGATAGGTGTCAAATGATACGATAGCAGTTATATCAATTTTCACAAATCGTATAAATCACAAGACCTTTGTGACTACCAATACATCTTAAATTATATCATTATACACAAAATTGCATTTAAAATATTTAATTGCCAAAAGATCTACATGCTAATTGTATCATTATACACTTTTGTAAAATAAAAAAAAGTTAATGTATTTTAACCCTTAAAGGCTACTACGGTGTTTTTACACCCGGGTGGCTTAATTTTCTGTCTCTATCTTTTTTCGTTTTTACCGCAGCGCCTTGCGATTTCGTGTATTCTCGTAAGTCGACAGGAGCCCTCGAACGCGCGGGGAAATGGGTTGTGCGCGCGCGCTGGTCCCGAGATACACTCGTAACCCGGTGTTTTTACACCCGTTGTAGTTATAGTGGGCTATTGATTTACATGGTAAGTAATACATTTTTAATGTTTTATTTTTATAATGTGTGCAGAATATGTTGATTATATGTTTAATATTATATGTATTGTGTATATTATTATTAATAGGTATTCTTTTTAACTATGTTACTATTATCTTATGCTATTTTTATTTTAGCTTATGCATCGACTGAGAGACCAACAAATAGAAGATGCACTACTGGCATCAGATGAAGAGTCGGCAGAAGAGGAAGACTATGTAGAAGTAGACATCCACGAAGAAGATGCACAAAGTTTCGACGAAGATTTCATTGTATTACAAGCTCCGTTGGATATGTTAGGTTACAAACAAGTAACTTTGAAACAGATCTCATTTTGTATTCAAAAATTCATATGTTTTTTAAATTTATAAACATAAGTTCCATGCTAAATTAAAGCCTTATATGTGATCATTCAAAAATATAAAGACTGTTAAAAATGTATAATAAGTTTTTTTTCTTTTTGCCTATTTTCACACCGCTCAAAAAATTACCATGATCTTGAGGACCCTTGTTCACACGCAAATTAAATTGTTTTATACTTGTAAAATCTAAACCTATGAATCAATATATTTAAGAGCATGGTCCATAATTAAAGCATACACAATAAAAATACATATATGTACTCATTTATTTAATTTACTCCAATAATTAAATTCGGGTGTTTTTTCACCCATTGTAGTCTTAGTAGTATACAAATTCATTGTAGCCTTTAAGGGTTAATATAAGTGAAGTTAAATCACTATACATTTATGAAACCATTGGATGTATCTCAAAAACACAGTTGTATCAAGAGACACAAAACTTATCTCCCGTTCTATTAGGGCTAGAGCTACACCGATTGGACAGAAAAATAGCTCATATTTTTCTCTTTACGATGATGCAATAAAATGATAAGTGATATAAGTCGACTTATATCACTGTTCACGGAGGGTACAGATTTGCATGATTCAATAGTATGTATTACTAAAGGCAAATCTTTCTGGCACGGGAAAACAACCACTCAAATTTCACGATGTATATCTAGTAATATAAATGACAATAATCAATGGGTACGAAAATATGAGGAGTTCATTGAATACCAGTGGAAAGAATTATGCAAACGGTTATAAACTGTTATTACCTGTAATATAACACCACACCGCCATTATCATAATAGTCGTCTTTAAAATAAATAAAATATGACCACAAATTATTGTGATACCAGTAATTTATCGGTCCACATCATAATTTTATTCTGCATAATGTATTTGAGAATTTTTCTACAGATAAAGATCTAAATTTTACTGACCGTATCAACTTATTCATAGCAGTATAATCTTGCACGTCAGATTAATTTCGAGAACATTCACCTTCACAAATTGAAATGTCAATGGTGACCTTTAACACTTTGACAGCCACAGTCGCACTAAAATAAAAACAAAATGGCCGCCAGTTATGAATGAATGCCCTCAAACCGCCCTCGGGCAGTCCACACGGCCGTGGGATGCGCCATTCAGACGATCCCAAGGCCACTCTTACGTTGCCCATCTGAATAGGACATCAATGTTGAAGGGCACATTCATATCAGGTATTTAAATCATGGTTTACCCAAGCGTATTCAAAGATTTGGCGGGTTGATTCAGTGGAGTTGGTCGGCGCGTAAAATGCTAGGGTTTTTTTTAATAGAGGGTAACAGCCTGTAAACATCTCAAAATATTATCTTCTTCTTATAAAAAAAAATGAATTGCCGGTCGTTAGTCTGACTAAAACTCGAGACCGCCCGAATCGATTTAGGTAATTTTGGTTTTAAAATGTTCGTCATAGTCAGGGAAGGTTTCAATGAGAAAATATAGAAAAAGAATCAGTACCTATTGGCGGTATGAAATTTGCCGGGACCCTAGTGGTCTAAATAGAATTTGAAATCACAGTTTTCACGTTGAACACTATATCAAAGTGCATTTAGGTATGGGTTCTACTGATTTTTTCATTTTCATTAACCTGTATCATGCCACTGCTGGGCCAAGCACTCCTCCAAACCCCTAAAACACAAATTTTGTTATATTTATATAAATTCGAGTCACAACTCTTAGATTTAAATACCTTTATTTAAGCAATAAACTTAAGCATTTACATAAAATAGAGCCATTTGAATTAAAAATATCAGTTAAACGATTCCAAGTACGAGCAGAACCTATTATTCTCAGAAGTCTGTCACCCTTATCTTTTCTGCTTTCAATATTGATACACCTACAAATATAATTTTCGCGTCCATCTAACCTCGCCTTTATAATTTTTAACCATAGCGTTGCTGTGGCGGTTTGTGAATGGAACAGGCCATAATTGCCGCGGCCCTTCACCGGATCATTTAAACTCGCTCGCTAAACGGCCGATCGTCCATGTAAATACCGTGGAATATCCAATCGCATCGCGTTTCCCTTGAAGAGCTTAAGTGGATTATTGGATAGGAACCCTCAGTTCGTTAGTTAGAAGCGTTTAACGTATCATCCGTGTAGGAGGTCTGGGGAAAAGAGTTTTTCTATTTTGATCAAGCTTGGATGATTTAAAAGCTCGACTATGTTTTTTGTATGCATTTCTTATTGCATCGTTTGTACTCATATTATTGGTGTCGGCAAATTTGACTGACTTTTCTCAGAATCCACTGAAAAAAAACCTAATTTTCGCAACTCATTATTTGAAGTTTTAGTATCATGTCAAAAAAAATTTTGCTACTTACCATTATCATCTAGAAACTGCTCGTAGAACGTAACATTTTAAGGAAGTATACAATGAAATATCTTTTCTTTATACACCGTGAAATTTTAGTGGTTGTTTTCCCGTGGCAGAACGACTTGCCTTTAGTAATACTATCGAATCATGCAAATTATTCCGCGAAAAAAAAAATTTTTTCTTTTCGAATTTTCAGAATAATAATTTTCCAACTCGAAAACGAGAGA
The DNA here is from genome assembly GCA_039566165.1 of Maruca vitrata. NCBI lineage: Eukaryota > Metazoa > Arthropoda > Insecta > Lepidoptera > Crambidae > Maruca > Maruca vitrata. The sequence goes on from CM076926.1 coordinate 14,488,041, forward strand.
ACCTATCGTTGTTTTTGAAGATGTGACGTATTCAGGTACTGCTTGCCGCATGAAATCGATGCTTAAAGCTAAAGAAGCTGTTCACCCTAAGTCATAAAGCGGTTCGAACGTGTTTTCGAGTTACGGTTAAACCTTTCGTAAAACCGGCATTTTTTGATTTTACCAAAAAAGAACTGCACACATCTTTTGTACTACTAAGATAGAATCATTTTACTGCGGGAAAACAACCACTAAAATTTCACGGTGTATAGTTTCAAAGGAACAACATAACGTTCCTTAAGAAAGCGAAAATATGTATGCTACTTAATACTAGGCTTCTTTACTTACATTTAAACTACGTAAACGTCCATAAGCCACTGTAGCAGCGTACTATAATTAGGCAGTCTATTCCTTTTTACCGTCATTACGAAATAAAAACAACTAGAAGCAAATATAATCAACCACTTCATACGTTACCAGGCACATGAAGGAATAACTTACGGCCTCTCACAAACAAATCGCCTTTAATAACAGTCTAGATTGCAAATTAGGTTCAAGTTAATACTGCTTGTTAACATTACCGCGTTTGGCCGTCACGAAGACGCCAAATAAAGCAGTGGGATCATTATAGGGCCCATACGCACCGAGCAAGCTTGAGTCATAGTTTTGTAACACCAACGATAGTATTAAACAAGTATTATATTAGTATAGAGGTATTTTGGATTGATTCATGGGGTATGTTGATGATATTGATGTTTAGCGTTTGAATATATTATTAACCACGCAATTAAAGACTAACAAACTATGCACTTTTTATACGCTATTTAATATTTTGTTATCTGATTTGTTTTGTGCTATTTTGTTTTTTGTGCCATTGTTTAATTATTCAATATGAAACCAATAAATAATTCTTTCTTTCATTAATTTTGACTATACTAGCGATGTAAGATAATTTTAAAAATTCAATTAAATTTTTGTCTTCGAGTCGCGCACATAATTTTTTTTAAGACACCTTTAACAACACTACGGTTTTTGTCCGATGATTGTCACAAATAATAAAACACTAGGGTAATTTAATTTTCTTAATACACAATAAGTACACATACTCTTTATCATCCATACAGCCTAAATGACACTAGATGGTGCTACTAGTCATAAACAGGAAAGTTTTTTTGTTATTATTTAACAACAAAAAGTATGGCCCGAGAAGCAAACCTACAACCTGTGTAGTTAGCCGATCTCCATTGAGGTTATCCGCAATAGCGGAAGTCGGATAACACCAGTAGTGTGGAATTTCCGAACGAAAACCATTTACCCGGCACTTGCCAGACATTAAGATCCCTATGGAACACAGCCAATTGCTCGCCCATGCACAGAATCAAAGTTAAACTAGTTTGTAGAACCGCAAACATGTTCTCACGCTTATTACCGCTTCCGATGCCTTAGAGCTTTTTCCTCGAGCTTTAATTCCATTAAGTACTGTCGCGGTCGGAAGTGCTCATAATGGATCCAACTAATTAGCATAGTAATTAAGTTTGGAACTACATGCGAGTGCTTCGAGTGATAACGGCAACGGCAGGGGTTGACAACCTACAGTGCGTTTATTGGAAAATAATATAAAAAAATTATAGAAAAAGGGTAATAATTTGGTTAACATAATTAAACTTGCTTTACTCCCACTTTAATTTTTTTTTTGTTTATCAACAAAACAAAGGACCTCTCTATTTACAAATTATTAATGGGATTAGTACAGTGCCTTTAAAAACCTTGTTTTCTTTAATACGGGAAAGTTATTTGGTGTCGGTCAAAGCCTTCATACAACCTTTTAATTTATTTATTTATTTAGACACTACATTCCATTCGTACGACCAAAATTTAGTCAAATTAACAGTTTTTAGTCGTTGCGCTATTTTAACGGAAAAGGTTTGTTATCCCAGTGCTAAGGGCAACTTGTCAGCTTAAATTATGTAAAAGTCAAATAGCTTTCCACCACGAGTGACACAGGTGGGCTCGTGTAATATCGTGAAAGGGGTGAATCGGAATTGGATCGGGAGAGACAAGTAATATGACGAGAACAAAGACAAAAGGAAGGTTGACGACGCCTGCAAATCGGATAGAGAGTCGAATGGTTTTTGTCAGGATCCGAGGGCCTACCATGAGTTGGCTATCGTAAACTTACGTACGTTAAAAACCTATCGAGTTGTTTTTTTCATATGGCCGATTGTAGTTCTTGGCGTAACCACCAGCCGGCGCTGTACATGTTTTTCATAGACATATTTACGTAGTCGATATCGAGCGCGTAAGTTTTAAACTCATGGTAGCCCCACTGTTCGTCGGGCTGTAAAAATAGCCTGTTTCTATTCCAACGTCTCAAATGATTTGTAACCTAATTTTGTTCAGCGGTCATTGAATAGAGTAATGTTGGTTTGTATACTAAAACTGAACTTGTAATTTTTATTACTTTTCCATTCAAGTCAACATTGCTTTTTAATTTCATGAAGGATTAAGGCATCCACTTGTGCTAAAGTAGTCGATAGTAGTAAGGTCAATGACGGAACACTTTCCTAATCTTTTGTGTAACTGAAACTATTAACTAAAAATCATAAATATTTTCTTCTTACGATATTACCTAGTTGTTTTAATAAATAAATAAATATTCTACAACATCACATACATTGATCTGATGCCGTGGTAAGTAGAATTAGCACTTGTGTTACAGATATCAGAATCAACAGTGGATACACAAATGTACTTAAATGTACTTAATACACACCCTGACACGGAACAAACACCGATGTTCGTCACACAAACATTTGTCCCGAGTGGGAATCGAACCCACGACTCTTGGAACTGTAGGTAATGAACGTGGGTCACCAACCACTGTTCCACCGAGCCAGTCAAAATAAAAGTTACAATAATGAAATCATTTTATTCGCTCCAGCCTTTCATGGTTATAATAACAATGTCGCTTCTTGTAGCATCCTCAATCGTCAGCCCATTCAATGCTGTTAAACAAACCCCTGTAAATCAGAGTACCCCATTCAAAGTGACCTCGTTCCTGACAGACCCGTCTAAGATACCCCCATTACCATTACAGGGGCAAATAACCCCATGGGAAAGAATAAAACGCAGGATACTGCGGTCTGTGGGCTATGGCCGTAGCGATAGGCATTTGTGATAATGCACCTTCAATTGGATCGTTGGAATAAAATGAAGATTGAGATATCAATGTTAAGTGTTGCACAGAAATATTGGTACATCTGTGCTCACAGAAATATGTACGAGTAGATATGCATATTATAAATCAAATCCAAATGTCTAATCCTTACTAATATTATAAATCCGAAAGTAACTCTGTCTGTCTGTTACGCTCTCACGCATAGAGTACTGAATCGAGTCAAATAAAAATTGGTACACATATAGTCCAGAGCCTGAGAAAGGACATAGGCTACTTTTTAACCGACTGCGCTATAAAGAAGTAATGTTTTACCCGTTAAACGTCTCTACGCGGACGAAGTCGCGGGCGGAATGCTAGTCTACTATACAATATAGTAGATTCTTGTCGGTAGAATCGGCGTTCCGAACCGTTGGTAGAATCTTATTATTTACGTGACATTATTAATGTGACGATTTATAAGTGCACGTAAATTGCCTTTATAAATGAAGAGTGAAGACATTTTGATTTGATTATTTATTAATGCATAATTTCATATCTAGTCTGTTTGAATATTTATACGAGTATGTGTTGTTTTTTGGTCTTACTGGGATGCAGCTTTTACAATTTCTCCATGTTCTTTTCATTATGTGGAAAGCTATTGTAGGTATGATGAGCTTATCGGTTTTTTAAAAATAATGATCATACATCACCAAGGTCTAATAATATCCCTAACTTCTTCGGTAGGTTTATTGAATAAGTTACAAAGTTTTTGGTATTAGAAAAGTTTTAGCGGTCAGGCTAGTTCTCAGAGATCAAAGCTGTGACGCCACAATAAACTCGAGAAAATGTGACGATAGTTTTAAAATATTCGCAGCCAACTGTTTGTTCTTCTACTTGGGTCTTTGTGATACTTTAGCCTAGTCTAGATATTCTGTTTCTGAATTTTCGTTTGACTTAATTTTATTGAGTACTAGTTCCTGCCCAAATTTCCACTCTCTTACTCTCTTATCATTTTAACTATACAGGGTGTAACAGGTTAAACTAAATTCCGGCTTCTTATAAAAATTTCACAAAAATCTCAATACCTATGTAGAACGATATAAGAGCATAAAATAATAAGATTCAGCATTATGCTGTCACTTGTAAGCTGTCCAACTGAGTGCACGTGTTAAGTTTTTGGTAGTTCAATAAAGATGGCACTGTGCTCTACGTATAATACTTCCGATATTACCTGTATAGGATAGTTGGTTATGTAGGTAGGTATACCATTCGTCAATAACTGTACATGTTGTCTTTTGGAATACATGGATAAGACATTCCAAATTAGAGTGTCTGTCATTGTAATGTTTAAATTACGTAAATTACTAAATTAGGTATGAATGTATCGTAACATGTATCGACAATACCAAAAATTAGTTGGAGCGGCCTTAAGGTTCTATTTTAATTTAACAAAATAGGGCCAGTCTTGACGATCTACTTGACATCAGGGTTTCCGCAGAAATGTGTTTACGAATAGTATATATAAAAAAATGCCATAATTACCGAATCAGTTATATGCGATCTCAACTTTGCAATTAGCAATTGATATAATTTTCTCATAGGGTATAAAATGAAGTTGCGAAGACGCCCAAAGTGTGTTGATGAGGATCTCAAAAAGTACTATGATCAAAAACTAATGCCGTTCAAAATTAAATGACCAGATTCACGGAAAATCAAATCAAAATTGTCTGAAATTACTCAGCAAACATAATTTACCTTATAAAACAAAAAATTTTCACCAATTATAAAATTTTTTTGCAAAAAAATTGTTGTAAACGAGACGCTACTTTTTTATTTTTTAACTTTTTCTTGTCAGGTTTTAATAATGCATGTCAAGCACTTTCTATACAAGGATCATTGATCATTGGCCCTGGATTCCGACTTTTTGGCGCACCATTTTTGAACGGCATTAGTTTCATACTATTTCAATACTGCTTTTAATTATTTTATTATTTTATGCTCTTATATCGTTCTACATAGGTCATCTGGTGGTTCAAATGACCCAAATTTTTTCAACACGGGCCTGTAGTCTACGTAGTCTAGATATTCTGTTTCTGAATGTTCGTTTGACTAAATTTTATTGAGTACTAGTTCCTGCCCAAATCTTCGTCCCTCTTAACTCTCTTATCATCTTTAACTAGTAGTTAACTACTCTATATTTTATGTTGTCTTATAATCTATAAATTTTGTAAAAAATGTTTACTTTGTATATGAACTGATATAAAATGTTGAAATATGGTTCTCAAACAAAAAATTATATGTTACCAATACAGACCTTTCGGTTGCGAAATGACGTCACAACAAACATCCCACTCGTAAAAAGTATCAAAGCCGTGGAAAGTCCAATGTTTTACGTAAACAAAACACATTCCATTTTCCCATATTTTATGGTCTACATGTCCCGAGCTGATGGATTAGGCTCCGTGATTTTCGAGGACGTGGGTTCCGAGATATGCTCCCGGCAAATTGTTTTAGGGATTTGGAAGACCGTCATATTATTTTTTTATGTATATCCACTCTATTATAATGCGGCGGGAACGGATTGATGTGACTCTAGTTGGTTAGGCGTTTGTTGTGGTTGTTTGTGTCATTTCTCAAAAGATAATAGAGACAAAAATTTGAAATCAGAAAAATATAATTTCTTGCTTTTATCTTTTTGAATGGCTCGATAGCGCATTGATTTGTGTCTATCCCCTGCCTTGTCGATGTCATCAGGATTGATGGGTTAGATTTCTACCCTATATAAGTGCCATAGTTGTGTTCCACTGCTAATCATGATTTCCTTAAAAGTGCTTAAGCAAAATTTGGCAGTTAGATCAACGCGTTGATCAACTTAGGTGACATTTTGTGTAATTTTGTTTTTGTTTAGCTGTTTGTAGTTAACTAGTTTTTGTTCTTTGTTCCAGGCGTAGGTGGAAGGACAATGCAAACGAAAAACATAAACTTATGCCAAGATCAAAGAAACAAAGACAGCAGTGACGTAAGTAAGCGAACAAATATTCCAACACCATAGAGTATTCAATACATTAGAGAGAAGGCGTTTAATAAGTTTAAGATTCTAATTAGTAGTTTCGTGAATTTCTTTTTATTTGTTTCCTAAACAAAAAAAGTAAAAATTTTTATATTCGTGTTTAGATCAAAATGAATATAATGTATTCATAAATATGCAATGGATTTCATAATGATAAAGAATCAGTAGAGTTAAATGAATTCATGGGCTGATCAATCAGTTTGCACGGATGCCAAAGACCAATTTTGCACAACATTAAACATATTATACCTTCTCTAAAATCTGGTCATAATACTATAGTTTACTGGAAGTATTTAGAATGATTTTTCTATTCAGGCATGCCATTAAGGCATGGAATGCCCTTCCAGCTCATGTTTTCCCTCCCTCCTATTATCCCGGGCTCTTCAGACGAGACGTGAACGGCATTTAAGCAGGCCCTTAGGGTGAGTGTGACAGGCTCAATATGGTCTATTGTGTCTGTCGACCTCATAATTATGTGGATCTGACCACCGCTTACCATCAGTTGGAGTGAGGTCATATTGTTAGCCTTTTATAAAAAAAAAAAAAAATAAAAAAAAAAAAAAAAAAAATTCAGGAAGAGGTCTCTGGCTAGGACTAATCATCGAAGGTAGATGAGGTCCGACGACAAACTTTAGTTCCCCGGGGGCTCACACTCGCATTTCGACTTTGCCGATAAATTTCGCCCGAAATCACGGTCTATTTCACGTGACACGCATACAAACTACATATTTATTCAGTCAAATAGTATTTGTTTATTAAAATATAGTCCTTATGAGAGAAATTTACACGCTAAAATAAAGAGTTTGTAGCCTTACAAAATAAAGATTAGATATATGTAAACAGCGTGGTAGTTCATTACTTTGCATTCGATAGGAGCCTTTGAAATTTAATCAAACTTAACATGTTGTCTAACAAAAAGGGCGACCTACCTTTAAGAGCTGAAATGACTGTATTGAATTTTACAGTATCACTAAACTGAAAGCTCAATGTAAGAGCTTTTGCGACCTACACGCCATCTACAACATCTACCAATCACTATCCGAATAGCACGAGCACGCCTTATCTTAGTATTAACAGTCTACGCTAGATGGCGCTAACTGGCAATTTTTGATTATTTGACGTTTGTCAACAGAAAATGGGCCGACAAGAACCCGAGGGGTTCTCCGAGGGGTCATTGGCTGAGCAGACCATACTCCTAAACCAAGTCACGGGCCCAGCCATCGGTTCCACGTATTTCGGTCAGTATGCAATATGAAAATTGAATAGTATTTGTGTCGCTTCTCACGAGGCTTCTTTGAAGACTCGACGGTTTGATAACTATGTAACATGCAAATCGGAGAGCGGAGGTGTTATTATAATAATCATCTTCTCTTAACCGTTTCTTTGGAAATCTGCAAGGATACTGATATTTGTCGGTAGATTTATATGGTAAGTTAAAAAAACAAAATAGAGTTATTACACATTATTTTTTACCCTGGCCGTTCCTCGTAAGATCAATGATACGCGCCAATTTTATTATTATTCTTGTGAAATCTTAATGGTTAGTTCACTGCACTAAATTGTGTTTTTCAATGCTTTGCCAAGATTAGAATAGTTAGTTGTTATATTCCTGGTAAAATATTTAACTGGGGTACTAGTAGGTATCAAAATTAGAAAAGACACAAAAACCAAATTAATGACAAAAATCTTGTAACTATATCCGTAAGTAATCGTTCAGTTTTTCACCTTGCAAGTAGATGATCGAAAAACGTTAACAAAGTATCTCGTAAGTGGCCACAAGACGGATAGCATCCATCATCCCCTAACCACGACCAAATTGAGGCCGCATCATACCGCGCGAACGCACAAAAAACACCCGACAAGGACGGAGAGAACACATTCGTAATTTATTCACGTATGAGCGAGACGAAAGATGTGCATGATAACTCCGTTTTCCAACAGGCAATATTTACGACACCGTGTCAGTGGCGACCTTAGAGAATATTACACACGGTAAAGCACAGTACCAGTTGTGTGTGAACGTTCAAGTCGGTGCCAGGCACCTACCATGCGTGATCAGAAACCCAAACAGATTAAAATCTTGCTTTCAATGAACCTCGTCGTTTGAAACAAAAGAGTTTTCGGAAAATATTTCGCGCCAACATCAATGAGTCTAAAATACCGGGAAACGTATTTTTTTAATCGGACATTTTTTTGCATTTCAAACTCGATTGTTAGACTGTGTTTTGTGCGATCAGTGAAAGTGCTTTAGTATCTTAAGTGATATAATAAATTGCCAAACTTAATGGATCCAAGACGGAGAGGGATTATGGGATCTCCCACATATTACTCATTTGACTGTACGTATCGAAATTATTTATAATTTAAAATAAATCATATTATCAAGAGTTTTGTAAACAATATAATTAAGACAATGCAGTGATTGACTTGCCAAGGCTGTCATTAACTAGAGCACTTGTTACTATTAATGTTATAATTAGTACCTGATCTATTCCAAAGATGGCGCTTCTAACCGTATACATACGTTATAGCAGAATCATTAATGATAGGTCTAGTTACAAGAAATACTTAAGTTTACTAGTCTTAAGTTTCAGCCGTGACATTATCTAAGTTGAACCAGATAAGTAATTAGTTCTAAAAAATAAAATTACTGCTGATTTTACGAAAGTAATATGCTCAGTAAGGCTAAAATTTGTTACATCACACGTGAAACCTAAAATTACTAATGATGCCTATTTATGAAACAAATTTATTTTTAAGTTAATAATTTAGACCTATTATGTTGTTCTGTATTATTAAAGACTAGAAAATGCAATAAAATACAATACGACGTTATCCATGCGTACACAATATGCTAATGTTATTACTCACTGCAAAACGATGCAGTGAGTCAATGTAAAAGAAGGTAAAGGCAAACAAACTTGATTTGCCCAAAAATCCTTACTGAATTTGTTAATAAATTATATCAACACAATGTTTTGTTATGCGTGCGTATCGACAAAATGTAATGATTTTTCTTGTCATTAAATTCCTGTATAGGAATCGTATATTTGATTTAAAACCCAACATTTTAGCTAAGGTCACAAAACAATGTATTGATTTATTTATATCACAATAATTATCACAATATTGCTGTTATAGCTTAGATAAATGTACAACATTTTAAGGTGTCACAACATACACCTAAAAGTAACACATAATATTTAAACTTACTAAAACTAAAATCTTATTTAATTATGAAGTGAAATAAAACATAAAAGGACATACAATACAATACGATTTACAGGTGTGGGCGCAAAAACAAGATCACTCTCTATTACTTCACTGTCATAGTTCAGTGATAAGTTCATCCGACTAAACCTGAGGTGGCGATGACTAGCCGAGCCTGAATCTGTGTGAGACTCTCTACTCTCCTGGTTTACGAACCTTAACTCATATGTTAATTCTTCTACCATTATCCAATCTTGACCCCCAGGGAATGATATTACGAGTATAATAAACAAGAGGCAGATAAAAGCGAAAGTAACTCTGTCTGTCTGTTACGCAATGACGCATAGAGTACTATAGCGATTTAAAAAAAAAAATTGGTACAGATATAGTCCAGAGCCTGACAAGGAAGGACATAGGTTTTTTAACCGACTGCACTATAAAGAAGTTATGTTTTACACGCTAAACGTCTCTACGCGGAAGGAGACGCGGGCGGAAAGTATGTTATCAGCGCGCGCTTTGAGCGACTTAAAGAAAGGTGCCCTTATTATTAAGCATCATCACCCTGAATTCCCCAAATTCTGTTTCTATGCTCCTTCGAATATTTTGTTACAAATGTCAGTAATTTGTCAAAATATCGCACGGCACAAATTAAAACTCTAATGACTATGAAGGTATCTATAGTTTATGTTATCATTAGCCCCAAGTCTTCACGGCCCAATTGGACGCTGCCTCCTCGTAACATTGTTATTCATCCCTGCGTGCATCTCCAACCTTTCAAACCTGCTTGGTAAAACCTGTGTTAACTTAATTGCAGGATCAGGCTGTACGTTAAAATTTAGACAAATTAAATTTAGACAGAAGCGAAGGAAACGTTGCGTGCCCGTAAGTGAGATCGGCGCACGCGCAATCTCTGATAGTTCGCCGTGTGAGCGGGTTTAATTTATTTATTTCTTTATTCTTGTGTATATTTGCTTGACTGGCTCAGTGGAATAGTGGTTAGTGACCCAGGTTTACTGCCTACGGTTCCAAGAGTCGTGGGTTCGATTCCCACTCGGGACAAATATTTGGGTCTTTGTTCCGTGTCTGGGTGTGTTATTAAATATATGTAAGTATATTTGTGTATCCACTGTTGATTCTGATATCTGTAACACAAGTGCTTAAGCTACTTACCACGGAATCAGATCAATGTATGTGATGTTGTGAAATTTTTATTTATTTATTTTATTTATTTATTTCAACTTTCCAGGGTCCTAGTCAGCAGTAGGAAACTAATGGAGAGTATCTTTCTTTGTAGAAGTTAAATGACTTGTATTAATACACGTTTAAGAATCGATTCTTATTAAGGAGTTTATTTTTAGCCATTTAATTGATTATATTGCTATTATACTAAAATAATCATTTATTTTTCATTGCAAGAACATATAAAATGTTTATCGCTCTTATAGAGTGAAAAACAAATTAAAAAAAACGAAAAAGAGAGAAAGGGATTAAAAGACATCAACGCGTCAGAGGCAGTTATTTAAATAAAGAGCTGTTATTTGTGACGATGTAATAAGGAGATATACACCCTCAGTTAGAACAGTTTATAAAAATTACTAGCCCACTACTTTGAGCTATCTTTAGTTATAGTAACTTAAAATCTCATAACTTGACCCACACCCACATGGTAAGTTTAAAATAGCCCTCACCGAGCGAGGCCCTTTGTTCTCTTTGCTCTACTATTCGCCCCAATTTTACCTCCCATATAAGTGCGTACGTGGGCGCAAAAGAACCGGCCATTTTTTGCAATGAAACTTTTAATTGACGTTTGTGACTTTAATCATGATGGCTTTTATACAAACACACACACACATACATACCATAGTATAACTTTTAGAGGACACGTCGTAAAGTTAATTAATTTAGAATGGAATATATTTGTATTGGTAATTGCGATTCGAACATAAAATAACACATAATGCCAAGTTAACTACCTAAGTGCCGTAGACAAAGTTACAATATCAAAAAGAAAACGAAGTTCGAAAAGAATAAAATGTATGGGGATGACATTAAATTGACCACGTGATTTATCGCGTCTAATGTCAATCCCATACATTTTATTCTTTTCGAACTTCGTTATCGTTACTACGAGACTTTGAGTTCAATATTGTTATTTAAATATCTAACTAGTGATTTTGTTAAGCTTGACACAACTCATTATTAGAACTTCGGAAAAATACTTTATAAGGTAATCAGCTGAAGCATAAGACATTCAAATATTATGTAGAGTACTACTCTAAAACGTCATTTAAAATCAGTAGCAACGCAAAAACTAACATTATCATATTTTTTTATGATATTGCATAATTATGTAGGTAGGTAAGCGATGAACATGTCGATCCCCTTGGTGCATTCTACACGTAAAAGGCCGAAATGATATTTCCAAGAACCAAAGCATGTGATTATACGCCCACAGAACAGAGTACAGGAAAACATTTGATTCTTCTGTAATAACTTGCTTTGCAATTACTGAGGAATGGTGAACTGTATTTTTTCACACATCTATTTTTTTTTATAAAAGGCTAACAAGATGACCTCACTCCACCTGATGGTAAGCGGTAATGAGATCCACTTATGAGGTCGACAGGCACAATAGACCATATTGAACCTGTCGCTTTCACCCTGCTTAAATGCCTTTCACGCCCCGCCTAAACAGCCCGGGATCATAGGAGGGAGAAAACATGATATGGAAGGGCATTTGACAATCTAAGTTTAACTAATTAGCAACTATATTAATCTTTGGTTTTCTAAATGTTTCACTGTGAAATAATAATGCAAGCTTAAATTACTTAGAGCACTAAAGGAAAAGGAAGGAAATCCCAAAACCACGACACACGGGTGTTAAAAGGTTTCAAACTGCGACTTCCTTGTATAGGGATAAACGGTTTTCATTCGGAGCAAAACATTTTTTCCTCTTGTTCGTAAACCCGAACAAATTCAGAACAAAGTGCGGAGGGGAGAAGTGGACATTTCGAAACAAGTTGGGACGTATGGTGGGCCGGGGTTGTTTGACCGTGTAAGCCTATTAGCTCCAAGAGCTTATGAAGAGTAAATCCACGCAATTAGGGTATGGTGACAAATTCCAATATGGCTGGGAGTTTTTTTTCCTAACTGACTTACGATGATAGCTTGTGGAGTAGACTCGTCATCATCACCGGACTTGCGGGGGAGTGGATGGCTCTCACCCCTAATGGCTGAGAGTATTTCACGTTAATGATGCAGTTATTATGATAGTCATGGAAATAATTGTTAAAGTAAGATCTGTGTGAATCTGAGAAGATAAGTGTCGTTGAAGTTAAAGCAACTAAAAAGCTCATTGACGTTCCTTGCTTAAAAGCTTTTGAATCTAATACATTTTATGTAGTTACACAATTATACAGTCAGCTAGTTGTTGAAGTTAAAGCAACTAAAAAGCTCATTGACGTTCCTTGCTTAAAAGCTTTTGAATCTAATACATTTTATGTAGTTACACAATTATACAGTCAGCTAGTTATAAACGAATTAATTACCATCTAAAATCATTAAGGTCAACTGAAACCAATCAAGCGTAACATTACAACCACTATAACATTCCTCATTTCAATACCAATAAGGATATCACATTGATCTACATTATGGCACCTGCCAAAATTACCATCGCCTGTGGGTGGACGAGTAGAATCAAAGATTGCGACCCGAATGTATCGATTAACGTCGTTTAGAATCGATTTACGATCGAGTTCCTGGTCGGGCCTTTTATCTTAGACATGTTAATCTCCACCCACGTGACAATTCGGGGTCGGGTTGTTACGTCACATGGTTGTGAAATGTATTAGTGGGTGATTTAGTTGAAACGGAAAGGTTTTGTTGCTATGGAGACCGACGAAAACTCAGTATAGAATAGATAACTTTATTGATCATAAAATTAAAAAATCGCCATATTTTAGGGTAGGCCCGTGCCCCAGCAGTGAGGACGTATATGGGCTGATGATGATGATGAAAATTAAAAATACTAAACTAAAACAAAACATACACATACAAATATATTTATGATCAAAAGGTTCTGCCTCAGCATGTGCCGTAGCAGCCGCAAGGACGCGACGGCGCTGATATTCTGGCAGAACCTTTGAGTAAAGCAAAAGAGGGAGAGAGTATTGTAATAACAATATGTTCTATGTACGTATATTATAATGATCTTATTTTCTGTTTATCCAAATATTTTTATGCTTTCTCTAAATTAAATAAATTAAATATAGATTGTATTTTATTTCATTACATAAGTATACGTTTGTAAGCTTTAATCATACCTCAATATACATACACCTATTTTAACACCTATTATATAAACCTTTGTGTAAAAACATTATCTGTCTGTCTTCAAAACAAACAGTAATAAAATAAGAAATACAAATACCTTGAAAAGCTAGCTTTGGTTGTAGAATAGCACAGACGTTTTAGTCAATGACATTGTTAATGTATTTCGGAAACCTTGACACACGATAGCATCAGTCTTTGTTATACTAAATTAGATTGGGTAAGGTCATCGATGAGAGCTATATGCAAAAAAAACTGGGCATTTTAAAGCCAAAGGTAGTGTTCGAACTGGAGCGATGCCTCAAGGGACATTTAATGTCCGTCGCTATATATCGCACGATGAGAACTTGACAGCCACGAGCGGATTCCGTATCGTATCGTAATTTTAAAAATGGGTCACTTTTTACGACTTTGTGGATGAAACTAGCCCGTAACTAGGCCGTAGTACCGACAACCGCTGGGGTAAACGAGTTCTGGAGTGGATACCGCGTCTCGGCAAACGTAGTGTAGGACGCCCGCAGGCCAGGTGGTGTGACGATCTGCGCAGGACGGCTGGTAGGAGCTGGATGCGAGTGGCCGAGGACAGAGAGAAGTGGCGTGCATTTGGGGAGGCCTATGTCTAGCTGATGATAAGATGAAACTAGTAACCTCCCCTAGCTTTGCTTCGGGTAATCCTGTCTTAGCGGATCACAACATCTACCTGCATGCCAAATTTCAACCTGATCCGTCCTGTGGTTTGAGCTGTGCGTTGATAGATCACTATGTCGTCAGTCACTTTTGAGTTATACTTGTATATATACAGATATTAGAAAATATAGAGTTTGTCTTATTGACAGCTAAATGGTATAATGTTAATATATATTTTTTTAATTTTTCATATTTAATTACGAGTACATCATCTTTTTAGCTTACTTGATTAGTTAATTTAAAAGAGTATTCCATCGCCATTATATCCTAAACATGTCGAAAAATTTCAATCGATCGTCAGAGAACATAGATGCCTCTCTGTAAGGCATTTGCTATGAGAGGTTCTTAAAAAATTGTCTCAAAAACTGATGGATCCCTAATATGACAACACGAAGACCCTATTATCTATGGTTCATAAAAATAAGCTAATAACACATTAAGAGCCGTTAATGAAAGTGAACGAGACGCAGACGCCACAGGTATCATTTAACGCCATTACTTGTAACCACATTATGATATTTATGTTGCTGGTAGAATGGAATATCTGTCCGTTGACAGAATGACTTGAATTCACTGACCGAATTATATTTGTTCATTTATTTGCAGTCACATGATTTACAATGATGGGAACAAAATATGTGGCTTGTGATAAATTTAAATTTTCAATCAGTTGATTTTTCAATAAAAACCGGTATAATAATATTTTTTTTTGCACTAAAATAAAATGTTACATTAAAATTACCTTTGGTTTTTAATATACAAAATTTCACAGTTTCAGTACTAACAGTGTTACAATATTTGAACAGGGGCCCCAAACTAGGCTATGCCTGTATCTTGGGAAGTCAAGAGGTTTAAAATTATGTATTAAAAAAGTAGGTGTTACAGTTATGTTATTATTATTGACCCATATGAATAACTTTTAGAACTCTATATCTATTAACTTTTTTAAAGATTGTACGGTTGTGTGCCCTGTGGTTTACACGGTCACATCCAATTCACACTTCAGAGCCTTTTTACAATTTCTTATCAAACTGTCTGTTACATTAAAATAGTGATGTTTTCTTTAGTCTATTAACATTAGCCTTTTTAAAAAAATCATTAATCTTATAGTTTAGCTACAACAGCGATCCTGTGAAGAAAGAAGATCTAAATGTCTTACTGGCATTTTAGTTCTAAGTACTTAAATATTGACAGGCAACTAGAAGTAAAGGTCACTAAGTTTGTTTTATTGTTTACTTGATTAACTTGTCTAGTACTTGAGTAATGGCCCTAGACTCGCAGTTAGGTCTCTATTTTAGGTTCCACTTATTCGAATACCAAGAGATGTTTAACTTCTTGAGTTGCTCATTTTAGTGTGCTGGATGCTGTAGCATCTCATCTCATCATTCTGGGTTGTAACCCAGAATTGCAAAATGAAACTCATATCATATTTTCCCAGGTATATGGAGCATGCCGAGACAAAAAAGCCTTATCTTACTCTTTGTGATATTGTTACATCATAAGTACCGATATACACAACAGAACTCAAGCTAAATCTTAAAAAGGGGTCAAAGACAAGGATTTTTATATTATTACCAATTAATGTGTTACTCAATCAACAAAAGCCAAAGTCATAAAAGCAACATTAAAACAAAAAATAAGTAGGTAATTTTTATGAAAAAAGGAAAGTAAAAAATGAATGCACATAAAAGAGAGCAGTGGAAAGGTTTTGGAGAGACTAGAACTATGCAAGCAGTGGAAAAAAGGTTAAAAAATGTATACCTAACAATTATTGCAACAACACCAGCTCATTGCCCGTTCGCAAAACAGCTGCACTTTCCCAACATACAATCTATCGCTATTACTGAACTTGCATCGTGACATCACGTGCATAGCATCTGCTGGGGGTTGCAAATACCAAGGCCGGTGCAGCGGAAGCCATGCACCTGTGCACACACCCCTTCTTGCATGGTGGGCCGAGAGAGCGGCGAGTGATGAAGCGGGTTGGGCGCTTGAGTGGATTTCGACGATTGGCGATTTGAGCGTTGAACTGTATCCAGGGTGGTAGCGATAGCTTTACGCTGAACAGTATTTTTTAATAACATTTATAGTTCCAATCTATGAAAATAACTTTAAAATCGGAGGTGTTAGTTTTCCGATTTCCAGGAAAATGATCAAGCGAATAGCAGTCACATTGACACACAACTTTTTCAACGAATCTTTATCACATTTTAAAAGGGATTAATGCAAAAAGCTATAGAAGGAAATCTGGTCCTTATAGAATACTAATTAATTGGAAAATATAATATTTATATATAATTTATTAACTTAGTTATTTCTGCTATCTTTCTGAACTAAAATTAATGTAAGAATTGGGCAGATACAAGAAAAATAAATTGATAGATGGATACTGGATAGATGGATAAAGTATAAGTGTGTTTGTTTGTTCTTAACAAAGTTCAGTTAAGAGTTTGAATCTGCAACGAATTGAGTTCACAATATTTTCCCATAAAACCCGCTACTTTCATGGCCCAACCGAAGAAAGTCAAACAAGACCGTTGAAGTTGAGTGAGCGCCCCCTTTGTCTCCAGGCCACATCTTGAGTCAGAGCCTCGTTCGAGTTTCCCTTTTCCCGCACAACAGTATATTTACCCGACTTACCTGTTCGTGAATCAGATTTCCCTTAAGTGGGGAAAATTCTAGTTTTCAATGGACGAAACTGTGTTTAGCGAGCGATCAGTCGAAGCAAACACGGGCTTTATGCTAACAAGTGTTTTCAAACTTTCGATTCAAAGACCGTGATGTAAAATGCTTAAGGCCTTTTGATCGTGCAAATGGTGAATGTTTGAAAGCCAGCATTGCTATGTTAACTAACGATCGACTACTTCTTTTGTCCGTTAGTGACGAGATAGGCTAGTATTAAAGTTTACCATGAGTGAGGTTTGGGTTTCCAATGTCAAGAATCCAGATCAAGTCCAAATTAGGGGGTTCAGTTTTTCAAAACCTATTAGCACTATCAAAATTGAAAAGTCTATAAAATACCCCTCAGCTATAATAATTATAGTTATGCTTAAATAACTATGTATTTTCAAATACTAAACAAGACTGAGATTTAAATCACCAAAACATTTAAGTCAGTCGAAGGTCAAAAACACACGCAATAATTATTAGAACATTATTATTAATATTATTGCCGATAATCAACGGGTATTTTTCCCTTTACAACCTTGGGTACGTGTGGAGGTCCAAAACGGTTGTGTACAATTTTTTATTGCGGTAAATTAATAAGCAACAAGATTTACTTTATCACTTCAATGATCCGTGTGTTTGAAAACGCCTGCAAGTGGCTCCTTGACTACAATTTCGAAGAAATACATTTCAAATAATACAACAGGATGTTGAACTATACAACGTATATATGATTTATTTATTTTAGAACTCAATGTTTATAAATAAAATCAAACAAATAGTATATACAGAAGAAGAATTAAACTAGCGATATTCACTCCATCGTACAAAATTAAATTCATGTGTAGCATTAAACATAAATATGTGAGTATTATACTTTATCACCTTTATACCATTGAGTTTAGATCTTTGTTTGTTGCATATATGTATTACTGATTGTAGTCTATTGTGTTCGTTATGCCAAACCTACATTTTTGTTTTCTTTTGCAATAAAGAATGTACATATCTATTCGCAGAGCTACGCTCCGTATACAACAATGCTTTTGTTTCACCTAAGTGTAGGTCACATTGTTCTACTTTTTGTTTCATAATTATAAACAACATTGATAAAACAATCAGTTCAGTACTTAATCACTGCCTTATGATCTGTTGGCACATTGTTTTTTTGGAAGGCAATTCGAGTGCTTAATCTTGCTAAGTGCACGACGTTGGAGTAATTGGATTATATGTGGGCGAAGGCGATACAAGAACGTACATATGTATGTTGATTTTAAAACAAAACTCGTATAAGTAATGGAACTGAGGAATTAGGAACAACTGCTTTAGCTAAAAATAAGATACTAAACTTTTATTTCAGAGTAGATTTTACTAACGGGTCTAATCTATTTTAACAATTTTTAAACTCGAACCAGTAATTTAGTTACTCGACAGACGAATGTAATAGATGGCAAACCATGCTAAGCCTAAATCGTTCCATTTTATTAGATCGGCAGTTTATTATTTAGTGATTGCTTAAATTTATTAATTATTATAAATTTCAATTAATATACACCAGTAACATTAAACCATTGATTTTAAATTACTAACTTCGTTTGCACCTAGCCTTAAATTGGATTACCGATTTAAGAAGTTTGTTGCAAGAGCGATTGTGCTATAATTCGGCACTTGCGAGCCCGTGACTGACATCCCCACCGCGCTCCTTTCTATAAACTACATGTCGTAACCGTAACACATCGTAATAGTTCATTACACGGTAATTTATTTCATCATCATCATCATACACGATTTGGGAAGACCTATGTACACCTGAACAAAGGGCTTTCCAAATGCTCGGCACTCCCGTCTATCTACGGTTACTCGCATCCAGCTCCTGCCAGCCGGCCTGCGCAGATCGTCACTCTACGTTTTTTTTTTACCCGGGTGAAATCCTACATGGATGCCCATTAGTTCGGAGGACTAAAGGGGTATGTCAGACTCCTACTGACTAAAACACCCGGGGTGTTCCTCCTCTTCGGTCGTGAGAGTTGTCCTGGGAACGCACCGCCAACCAACGAACCTCTCTCTTAGCGTTTGCTTTCGCAAGCTCGACAGTGATCGCCACAAACTTGGGCAACCTGGAACACAAAGGGGGTCTCCACAACGCTGGACATCGTCACTCTACCTGGCCTGAGGGCGTCCCACAATATGTTTACTTACTATTTACAAGTAAACTGAAACTGTCCGGGATATTTACCATGTTGTTTTGTTTTAATGAGCTCCCGATATTTCGGCACTGTTGCAAGCGCCATGATCACGGGTGAGTTTTCTAATGTATGTAACCATGACAGTTTAAAATTATATGTTAATTAATAAATTGTATTATCTTGAAGACTAAGAGTCTGTATACCAGCCATGTTCTTCAATACTTAATCATCTGATTCCTGAATGTCAACTAAAGTTTGTGGCAATAGATAATGTGTAACGTGTTTCCCGAGGCTCAGTGCTTCAACATCGCTTACTTACTCACCTGATTTAGATTCATATGCATTTTTTTTTCCAAATCAAAAAAAACACCACACACGAACTTCTTACAAGTTCTTATAAATCAATCGTATTTCATAACAATAGGAGTCTACCAGGACCGCATCAACTATGCGGAATGCCGATTCTACCGAGAAGTCACTGGCAAGAAAGTCGATAGTTACTCTTTATATAAGAATCTTGGTTTGACCTGTTTTGCACTCAGCTTTAGCTTTAGCTGCTCATCCTCAATCAGCCCCTGAACTGGGGACGTATTACAACCTCTTAATTACATTCCATTAATTAAAAACTACATACTATGGGTCTACACGCGATCAAAAAAGTAGCAAATACATAGCTACTTAGTGCCTTAATTCCATTCAGTTAAAGAATGGGCATCTAATAACTTCGTGTTTCTAGTACACTTATTTGTGCGCTATGGTTGTGGAATCATACAGACTGATATAACCCCTCCATCATCTTATGTTTTTTTTTTTCTAAATAGCCTAACAAGATGACCTCACTCCACCTGATGGTAAGCGGTAGTAAGATCCGCATATGAGGTCGACTCGACAGGCACAATAGATCGTATTGAGCCTGTCGCACTCACACCTGACTGTAGGCCTGCTTAAATGCCGTTTCACGCCCCGCTTGAAGAGCCCGGGATCATAGGAGGAGGGAAACATGAGCTGGAAGGGCATTCCTTAATGGCACGGGGCAGAAATGAGGAGCTAAACCTCTAATGTAAATTTAAAAGGAAGTGTAAATAGTAATACCAGCTCGCTATCATAAAGCATGCTCATTTGTGAACTGACTGGAATTAAGACAGTAAGTAGCTATATGTATTTGCTACTCTTTTTATTGCGTTTAGACCCGTGTGTTGGGTTTGTCATCGTGTCAGAAAGATTTGCTCTAGCGTGGGGGAGACTCGCTGATTGCCAAGGCTACGCCGGAAAGGATACATCGCTACGTCACTCGGGGAGGGGGCTAGACTCTTTGTTTGCAATCCATAGTATATAGTTTTTAATAGAGGTTGTAATAGAAAGAAAGAAAGAATGTATTTATTCATTTACACTTAAAAACAAATAACACATAAATTTACAAAAAACATAAAAACAAAGTAGGTAATTGGTAACTGAAAAGGGATCTGCTCAGCATATGTCGAGGAGTCGGGGACACCGCGACGCTGGTCTTCCGAAGATTTCTTATCAGGGAGAGCGCGCAGTGCACAGCAGCACATCTAGACTCGCGGTAGCGTGTGAAGCCAAGTTCAAGAAACAGAACTGGCGAGCCGCACCGTGTGGAATATTACACGAACCATGTGCAACCACTTTTGAACCCCTCATAAATCAAAACTATTTCACATAAACGTATCAAATTTGGCTCATATATTGTAACTTGCGAGATAAATATGTGTTCTAAATTTCATAAGCTTATCTCAAACAGTTATTTAGATATTAATGTCCAAAAATCCTCATTTTGTATCATTATTGACTGACGGACAGATCAAAATTCTAACCCAGTTCCAAATGACCTAGAGACTTAAAATTTGGTATGCAGATAGGTAATTGCATGAATACAAAGGAATAAATAAAAAACTGGCAATTTTTTAATTATTAGGTTATGTTCTATTATGAACGCTTAACATCAATACCTTATTACTGCCTAATCTCGCCTATATACCGGAGAAGGCAGAGCACTATGTATATATTTAGGTATACTTACTTATTTACAATTAAGAGTAGGTACTTATAGTCGGTTTTCATATTTATTACTTAGGGTAGGTACCTACATAAAGTCTAGTTTTAGTTTTTAATTTGTCCTTTTCAAAGGACCCACGGCATTACGATGATATATACTTTTCTACAAAAAGTAATGATATCCAATCAAAAACATAAATGTGAAATGAGAGCCAAGTTCAATATTATGATAATTGGCTTGGTTGTTGACTTCAACGACAAAAGAAGTGAGATCTAAATGGGTGCCAAGTTCAATGGTCAACCCAGAAATTTATTTATAAGTAACACTATAACATACCTATCATATCTTCTTATAACATAAGATAATGTATGGTGGTAGCCTATGAAGGTCTGTCTTGGCTAGTTTTCATATATGAATTATAGCCGTCGCAAGTTCTAAGCCTACAAGTATTTATCGGTTTTTATTTTATAATTCCGAAAATTTGGATTGTTGGTAGAAACTAGCGAGCGAACATAATAATACGTTGGTAGGTTTATAGAAACTAGCCAAGACAGACCTTCATAGGCTACCACCATACATTATCTTATGTTATAAGAAGATATGATAGGTATGTTATAGTGTTACTTATAAATAAATTTCTGGGTTGACCATTGAACTTGGCACCCATTTAGATCTCACTTCTTTTGTCGTTGAAGTCAACAACCAAGGCGATTATCATAATATTGAACTTGGCTCTCATTTCACATTTATGTTTTTGATTGATTAATATAATACGCCCCTGGTCGTTCTGGTGTTACATACATACACAAAATCACGCCTTTTCCCAGAGGGGTAGGCAGAGATCACTTCCAGAGATCCACTTTTCACCTCTGTGGGAAACGTGACTTGACGGGTTGTGGACCAATCGCCGCCATTCTGCCTTGTGCATTGTTTTAACAAGGTCATTGCGTTCCCACAAGTAGCAAGGATATATGACGGGGGAAGGAAAAGGGGAGGAAGGATACTATCGCCTCGGATGATTTGGACTGAGTCGATAGTAGCTCGAGGAGCCGGAGTCGCTAATCCGTATACCGTTCACCAACCACCGGACAGATAGTTGTGACTGGTATCCCCTGTTCTAGTGTTTCTCTACCACTATATTAAATAATAATAATAAATATCTGGGACATTTCCACACACGGTCATCTGACCCCAAACTAAGTAGAGCTTGTACTATGGGCGTCAGAGACTGATATACATACATATAATTTTATAAATACATTATCACACCCAGACACGGAACTAACACCAATGTTCTTCACACAAATATTTGTCCCGGTGGGAATCGAACCCGCGACTCTTGGGACCGCCAGCCAGGGTCACTTACCGCTGTTCCACCGAGCCATTCAAACCACTAGACCAAACATGCATGTTGTACCATATCAATCCATTGGCTCCGGCCCGGTCAGTTTCAATAGGCGAGCGAAGACGCGTGCGCAAGCATTACTTCACCGGCGTTACGCCACGACACGCTCTACGGCGCGTGGCGAGCCGCTTCTGTTGTGGTGTGACCACGCGTGGTGGCCACGGAGACATATAAAAAGAAAACTAATCTTACAAAATCACATTCTATAAAGATATACGTGTACAACATCACATACTCGTACGTTACATACTACGAGAATATTTTTCCATTGGGAAGGACACAAGCAGGTCGAAAGACCGAAATAAGATTGCATTACATACACGACAACGAATAAAAATTGTTAAATAAATAATTGAATACCTACTTTAGAAATACAGGAATTGAACAAATACAAATGCTGAACACATTAATTTAATTTGAAACGATTGAGCACTATTATAGGTAACATAGAGCTAATAAATTAACGAATACCTTAATACAATTATTACACACAAGCATTTTATGTTTAAAGATATTTATTTATCATAAGAATTACAAATTCACTTTCCGAGAAAACAGTTTACAATAAAGTAAAAAAACAATCACATCCAATGGGCGTAAACAATATTTATAAAATATGTTGGGGGTACAATTTTGAGTGTTTAGTGACATTTTGGAGTTAGTTAGTTATAGATTTTAGTTAGTGAGTCCGAGCATTTTATTCGCAACTACCTCAATAATATTGATATCAATCAAATAATACTTTCCTATCTTAGACACCACACATGGGCACCCTTACAGGAACCTCTGAGATACTATATCTCGTCTACCCAGTATAACTGGGACGTGCGAGTTTTTGTAACTATCGGGCTGATGGAGAAATAATGTCATAAACGGGGGCCACTCATTACTGCCCATTCTTTGTTTATCAGCTACTCAAACCGCCATTACAACGCAACTGGTGTATTATGTTATACATTAAAAGAGATTTTGTTGATATTCTTCTTCTGATAAGATTCGTTTCTTTAGATGTTATATTGAAAAATATAAACTAGGTTGTGATTGCACAGTAAAAAGCGTCGATGGCCGAGTGGTTAAGGTAGTTGCTTGCCATGCGAGAGGTCGCCAGTTCAAACCCCGCCTGGTACCAATGTGTTTTTCAAATTTGAAATTCATATGTACAACGCTTTAACGGTGAAGGAAAACATCGTGAGGAAACCAGCACACCTGAAAAATTTTTCAACGGTGTGTGAAGCCATGTCAGAGGCCTACGGGCGATTTAAAAACTCTGACACCAGGTTGTTCATCAACCATACGATAAGAAGAAGAAGATATAGCAATACTTTCAACATAACTTTCTGGAATTTAGCGTTCCAACCAATGTTCAATACACAAAAATATATCCCGAGTGGAAATCGAACCCACGTGACAAATGAGACAGAGGCACTATTTAACCTAATGCGCTTCGCTAGTGTAATGTGGTATTGTCTCACTTCAAACAACAAGTAAATTTCCCTAGCCATAATTCGTTCTAGTGGTCGCTCTCCCATTGGTACATGTAAGCAACCACTTAATATACGTAAGTGAAGCCATGAAGCGTAACATGGTGTGAGCCACCGGACCGAAGCGCTAGGCCTTCCGCATCGCCCGGGCTCTGGTAACTCACCAGTAATTCTGGTTATTAATTTATTGGATAATCTAATTGTACGATCGATTGCATGGAGTTATTAAATTAATCATGGCTCGTGTTGTAAGGGCGAGATTGAGTTGTGAAATCGATGACTATCGTGTATGAATTCGGCAATCCAACATGCCTTTAGTTTAGAATCAAAAACAATTTGTTTTAGCCATCATAATAATTAAAAAACGAAATATGGGTACTCGTACGTAAATTAAAGTATTGCCAACTAGATGTGAGGTATTTTTGAAGACTACTTGACAAAAGTAGGATGCTTGCTTGAATAGTTTCTTTGGATATTGTAATGTTACAGTATTTGCAATATTAGCACTTAAGCGTATGCAAAACAAAGAAAACATGCCCTAGATATCCTCATTGTCTCATGTGGGGAAACAACAATGAACACTTATGTTTTATCAACACCAGTAAACCAATCTTTGTGTAAAACCTCTTTAGGTGAAATATTTTGTTTTGTTTTCGATCAGAAATTAATTCGTTTAGGATTTGGAACCATGCGATAAAAGTATATAGGTACCCACCTAAAGATAATCTTTTCAGCATAACGTGAAGCCTTTGAGGCTGCTTTATGAAGAATTAAGTTATCTAGAGAAGAGTTAACGTCGTTTAGGGGTGAGAGGTGAGAGCCATCCGCTCCCCCGCAAGTCCGGTGTTGATGACAAGGCTACTCCAAGCCATCATCGTTAGTCAGTTAGGAAAAATAAAAAGTCAACGCTATTACATTTTTTTTCAAAAACGTAACCATCCATCCCAACTTTTTAGGTAAGATTCTGGCTGGTTTCATTTGTGTCAGAGGTATTAAGTTGTAAGAAAAAAAAAGTATTCCTTTTATCGTTACAACCTGCCAGTAGGAAGACCATAGACAAGTGTAAGGCACCGGTTCAACATCCTTCTGTGGGTCCGGGGGCGGCGGAGCGCGGCGTATTACCCGCGCCGGCCGCGTGTGACGCCGGTACGCCACGCGTACGAAACCTAGGAATGGGAAGAAATGGCCAGGGAATGGACTATAAGGAAGTTTAAAGTAAATCATATATCATCAGCCCATATACGACCTCACTGGAACACGGGCCTACCCCAAAATATGGCGATAAGGCCTTAGTCAATTGCTTGCCAAGGGCGGGTTGGTTGTCTACACAACCTAAGAATTTCTTCGTAGGTACATTTTAAAAATGACCCCTTTGAATCCCAATTTTCATATTTTAAAATGGTAAAACAGTCGTAAATTGTCCGCGGCCATGAGAGGCGTGTGCGTACTGTCAATCGAGTCTACACGCTTAGTTAGCTATGCAATTTTTCGATGATGATTACCCATAAGCTAAAAAGCTACAAAGTAAATTAAGTAGCAAACAATGGCATCAGAAAAAATAACAATAGTCATATTAAGCAAGTTGTAGTTGCCATCAGGTGGAGTGAGGTCTTCTTGTTGGCCTATTATAAAAATAAATTGTATTGATTTTTATGTACATTTTTAATCAGTATCAGAAGTTTTAGTTATTTCTTTAGATTCTATTACCTAGCCTAAGTAGCATCATAAAAATTATTATAGTATAAAGTATTTGTATCATCAAATAGCAAAATAATAAGTACCGAATCTAAACTAGAGCTAAACTACTTACCCAATGCCATCTACATAAATTACACGTCAGATTCTTAAAATTGAATAGCGATTGTGTTTTTTTTTCACAACGCAATCACTCTAATGTCATTGTTAGAGTGGTACCGTTTGCCGGTCGTTTTTCACAGTCTTGTCCGAACGGAAGGCCGTGTCTGTTATTTCCCATCTCTACGTCACCGTCTTGAGGCTACGAAAGCGAATCTCTGGCCCAATGTGCGCCCGCTCAAGTCGTTCAGTATAATTTGTGCGACGGAGCCTTTATGTGCTCTACCGTACTTCTAACCAATCGCATACATTATCGGATTCACCGAGAATCGATTAAAACTTCGCGCGCGGAAACTATTTACTTTATTAAAAACGTGAACTTTAAAAAAGTGGCTAATTTGAATTAAGAATACTAAAAAGTTTGCTAGTTATTATAATCTAATCACAAGAAAAACTATAAAATCTTCACGGAAGAAAACCTCTGTGTTATTAAATTAAAAAGTGAATTACTTTTTTCGAATTGTGAAATTAAAATTCGAATGTGAGTGACCGTATGTGCAGTGTGCAGTGTTATTGTTTTAATAAAAAACAAAACGTCAATTATTTGAGTTGATGCCAGTCTTCAACTCAATTTATCTAGAATATTAGTGTTTTAATTTCAAACGGTGTTTTGAGATATACAAACAAGGTTATTGGTTACTTCACGTGTGCTCAGATGACGGAGTTGTTTGACGAATATCGCGTATCGTGTATATTGATTTCGAGATGTTTGTTTTGTGAGGCCTTAGCTTTCCTCTGAAGGTTTACGGTTAACCGTTTTGCGTAGTGTGTTGCCCTTAATTTCATACTTTAGGTATACTTCTATTACAATGCTTTGCATATTTGTGTAGATGATACACATAGTCATACAAATCAGTTTTAAAACGAATAGTATGTAATCAATCACACAAAATATCGAAATGAAATTTGATGAACACCCATACGCCGAATATAGTTCTCATTCCACCCATACCCATAAAAACGTAGTCAATAGAGTGAAGCAGTTTGACACCATTATACGGAAAATCAAGGAAGTGGGGCGGAAAGCTTTCCATACTTTCTTGGCTCTAGGGTGATGTAAGTAAACTTAAGCTACTTTAGTTAACTTAACGTACCTAAGTTCAAATTCACGCAGCATTATTTATCACTTTTTCTTTAATTGTTACGTAGGTATGAATAATTAAACCAAAGAGATTGACTTAATAGCTGGTGTACAAGTTTCATACCTGCTTATTTTTCCACACGCCATTTTCCATCAAGGAACAACGTATACTCTCAATTGCAAAACAGACCCCGATTCGAACACGTGTGAACCACTCGGTAATAACACATCACCTTTGGTTCAAGTCGGGTAAAAACGCGTGAATCGAAAACAATGATTGCTGGGAACTTTTTGATGAACTCCTTTGAGATGTTGACTTGTTTACTAATCCACTGTTTCCCACCTTCAGATGTTGGGTCAAGATATTTTGCAATTCTTAGTTATGGAAAAACAGCAGTACCTATTAACCAAATTTCGTCCACTGCTGGACATAGGGTCTCCCTCAGTAGTCTCTACAAATATTAGTCTTCTGTAAACCTCATCCGATAGCAATCAACAACAAATACCCTTTATAGACCTATCTCGAGATTTGCCAGTTTTATTTTCTCACTGACACTACAGTCTAGTGAAGACATTATACAAATGACGATTATTACTCGTACATGAGTTGCTGCCTGTTATAATCGTTACGAATACGGTAACTCTAAAGTGTCAGTTGCTTCGTCAATGAAAAAGTATATTTGTCACAGTTAGATAGTCACATTGTTAAACGAGGCTGAAAGCCTACTTAAATAAAGTCACTCATTTAAAAAAATAATTTTTTTTTGTTCTAAAACAGCAAAATGGCACGCGCCCACCCCTCACTCAAATTCGTGGTGAAAGAAACATTGTGAAAGATCTACGCTAGAACAACTCTCATTGTCTAATTGTTAATTAAACCGTTTACTAAGGCATTGTCTCGAGCCGCTCGCCTGTGTTTCCGACGAATTCGCCGGTCGATGACTTGTTAAATGCTGATATCGTAAGATATTCGCAATGAAACAATGGAAGGTTTTTACTCATAATTTCATAGTGCTTGTTTATTCTGGGCGTTTCATACCAGCTCTATAATATAGTTATAACTTGGTCTTAATTATTATACCGTAGGTTAGGTATAGTTTGAAAAGAAATAAATAATGTTTAGTTTATGCGAAGTTAATGAAGTAAATAAATAAAAGATGCTTAATGTTAATATGTTTAATTACACGTTTTAACCGCGTCTAAGCTGAGATCTCAGGGCCTATAAATATGTACTAAAACACATAGCCCCAGATCATACTTTGTAAGTTCTGATCTGAGATTCGATAGTTGATTTCGCTCCCTAGACCTTTTTCGCTTAGAAGAATGAAATAGTAACAATAACATTAAAAAAATAGTTTGTCACGCCTAGTATACTGTTATTTCTGATCGTGTCTCTTCTCGTTAGGTATGTAGTGCACATTGTTACATCTTAATAGACTGCGTGTAATAGAAAAGTAAGTTACTTAATTAAAAGGTACGGAAGATACTATCGTGGCAAGATTACATCGTATATTGTTGCACGCACGTATACCAAGTAACTTAATATGAATAAATAGGGTTCTGGAAGTCAATGGAAAATGGAACCCCTAGGCTGCAATTGCTGCAAAGTACAAGAACGCTATGGCGGTGGCGGTAGCGACCGCGGTAGAGCAGACGGCTCGTGCGACACGGTAGAAATGCTTAAGTTTGTACGAGTCACACCACCGTGTCTACCCCAGTACCCTCGTGCGTCCAGTTTGCAACCTTATAAATAAATATCTGGCTCATTTTCACTAACGGTCACCTGACCCCATACTAAGCAGAGCTTGTACTATGAAGACTGGTACATGCATAGATATCTATAAATACATATTCACACCCAGACACGGAACAAACACGATGTTTATCACACAAATGTTTGTCCCGAGTGGGAATCGAACCCATGACTCTTGCAACCGCCAGCCAGGGTCAGTAACCATTATTCCACCGAGCTAGTCACAGACATAAGACTACTTTGTTGTATTTCTATTTGTCTTGACTTTCTCGGCTACAATATATACAGTAGATATTATGTGTCGGTGACTTGTTGAAGTTGACATTAAAATCAAGTTTCAAAATCTACGCTTTACTAATTGACACTATTTGCAGTATTTCATCTCGTTGATCGATTGCCAGCTTCTACATGAAATGTGGACATTTTCTAAAGCTAACCTCAAGCTAGGGATACACTAGGTGACAAATTTCCGCCAAAGACGTCAGTTTAAGTGGTACGACGTTCCTAGATGTCGAACTGCTTGTCTGTCTCCGTTGACTTCATTTAGGGTTGCCTGTCGTCCAGTTTTCCCTGGATTTGTCTACTTTAGAGATCGTTTGAGGAGCGTTTGTCGGGGTAGAATAGGAAGTGCAGGTTTAGAAAATTTAAGGTCGTGACATGATATTTCTAACCTGAACTACCAATTTTTTTATATGTAAAGCACCCAAAATTGACTCATTCCATCTACATCTACCTCACGGCTGTTTCTTACCATCAGGTAAGAGGCCGTGAGGAGCATATATAAGGTCTGGTTGTGAACGTGAACGTTTATACATATTTTACTGAATATGTTTCAAAAGAAAGCCGTTGACATGTTAGGCTAAAAATCAAATATCACACAGCATCACATACATGATTCTCACGCATCGTGCCCTAGCTGCCAAACTTTAGATATGACAACCCCAACTTCACATGACGTCCCCATTGCACGATATGTCGAGTGATCAAACTTTGCACTGAGATGTTGCCGACGCCTTCCACTCTAGTATGTCCATGGCTTTACATCAGCTCTGAGTGTACCACTTGGCATTTAATCGTGTTTCTATAGGATCATAAATATCCGTTCTGTTTGGCAGCCGGTGTCAGCTAGTTAAAAAACTATGTAATAGTTTTTGTAAGAGTTGGACTATTATTACGTTAATCAAACTATGTAGAAATAATAATTAGAAAACTTAGTCGTATTTCTACATCCACACCACTAACTATTTAATTAAAACACTGTATTAGAGTTACCTTTACCAATTAAAAACTTAGATCATTAGGTTCAGACTAGAATAAGAATCAAAATTAGTAAATCTAGCAATAAATCTTAAACCCCCGAATAAAGATCACAACTGGCAGTTATTTTAGATAAAAATACCCTAAATATAAAGATAAGATCATACAAATAACTATGAAGATATATTATCTAAAATGACAGGAATAATATAAGGCACATCTATTACGAGTACTATAGATTAGTCGTCGAATAAGACACCTAGGTAATAGAATGTATTATTGCATAAACCTGCCACAAAACCTCATAAATCAACCTAGCCTCATATCAGCGCTCACGCAGCCGCAGTTGTAAATCCACCCTAATTGGCCGCACAAATGCCAAATACGGTCCGCGATGACGTCACGGATTGCGTCACTTCACCCACATGCACCCAGATGGTTGGCAAATGACCTTTTCAACTGAAATCATATTATTTTCAATTTATCATCAGCCCATATACGTCACTGCTGGGGTATGGGCCTACCCTAGGGCGATCAGGCCTTCCTTAGTCAACCATCCTGGCCAAGTGCTGGTTTATTTTCAATTAATGTTTTTCAATTGATTTCTTACGCTCTTATTAAAATTTCATTCCTCGAATTATAAATGAACGAAAGATACATAACTCAATAGTTCTGAATGCATCTGTTTATGTATTTTTGAAGCCTCCTTATAATGATATGTGCACAGCATTACATATGTTATTGGTATATTCTGCTATTTAAAAACCTATGTTTCATGCTAAGTATACTTACTTGGTGGTATCTAATGTCTTATTTTGCAATAAGATAGTAGCAATCAAAGCAATGAAGGAACTAGGTGCCTGCGTAGTGTGTTAAATTTTTAAAGACTGATGGTTAATGTACTGTTAAATCGTAAATATTTAAGGAAAACCAGATTTTGTTTTCATAAAAATAACTAGGATATTGAGTATAATGTTTACACTGAATCAATCATGTTTTTTATAGATAGAGTCGTAGTGACTGTAACACATGTTCTGAGTCCCAAACTTCAAAGCGACAACAATCAAGTTAAGTCACAAACAAATCATTTAAATATAACAACAAAAAATAACAAACGATATTATAATATTTTACTCTTAATAAAATCAGATTGATTTGTAACGTTATATACTATTGTAGTAGATTCATTTTGGAGCAACCAAGGAGAGTCTGAGATAAAGCTTAATATGCAAATGTAGAATATGTCAAGCTATGCGTCATGTGTTGGCATAAAGTATTAAATGTAAGGCCGAGTCCCCACTATGCTAACATGGGCAGCTTTTAGATTAACTATTCCGAACAGAGCGGTACAATAAAATAATATTAATATAACACAACATCACCTACATTGATCTGATCGCATGGTAAGTAGCTTGTGTTATCGATATCAGAATCAACAGAATATACACAAATATACTAAATATATTAAATAACACACCCAGACACGGAATAAACATGTTCGTCACATAAATATTTGTCCCGGGTAGGAATCGAACCCAGGACTCTTGGAACCGCAGGTAGTGAACAACTGTTCCACCGAGTCAGTCGTCACTAGTCAGCCACCAGTTAAACTGCTTTTGCTTTATTAAGGATATATAAGCGCGTGCGTATTTAATTTTTAATTTTGACTAGCTGCTGCTGATTCTTGATGTAGGTAGATCTCATTCGCTGAATATTGAATGTGAGAAGATATATCTATACAGTTTCAAAGGCTCACTTAATGGGTTGGCAAACTAAACTTGCAAATCAATCCACGGCAGTCAGCATCTGACTGTGAACGTATGGGGACAAGCCCTAAATATTAAACTTTGATTAAGTAACGAGTTATTAGATAACCTAATAAAAATAACTGAGATAGGATTAAAATAACATGTTTTATATCTGTGACACTATGATTTATACATTTAAATAAGTATATGAAATGCTAATTGAAAAAATATTCCAACATAAAAATAATATGCTTATTATGGTTGTTCACAATGAATAGATAGTGAATTGGTCATAAAATAGCTATACGCCATTCATTTTCCGCTGTTCTTTTTAGTCCACCATTAATGGCCTGTAGTTAGTTTCATTTAAAGTTACTGAAGTAACTTTAATTTAAATATTTGCAATAAACCGATTCCTTGAATCTGGTAAAGAATAGCTTAGTAATCTTGCTAGATTTTTTTTGCTGGCTTCTTGCAGACCAGTTGTTTTGAAAGCAGAATCAAAATAATTCCGGCTTTATATATGTTAAATAATTTGGTACCCACAACCAAACCCTTTTCTTCTAAGCATCGGTTTTATGAACACACCTTACAAAACTATTGAATGGTGTCAATGAGGCTATTCACACTTGGAAATAACCCTGTAAACATTCGTATCGGTATTTATCTTTCTTCGCACAATTGCTCAATTAAATTATGGCGTCGTCATTTAATAGTGATTGTTTATTGCATTACCTCATGGTACCTTTATAATAACATTTTGTTGCGTGATTGTTGTATATTCAAAACAAGCCTAAGGCAGGCAGTTTACGTTTAAAATAATGACCCACCCAAATTATTGCCTCTCATCCTATTTTTACAGCTTCAGATTCTTATCAACCTATTATCCGAGCCTCTGGCAAAAAATCTTATGAGAATTTAGACGGTAGTTTACAAAAGTGCTGATATTGTCAAATAAAATATAACATTGTTAGAAATACTTTTAGCCACCTAAAAGTGTGATGCAAACTTGTAATGACACGTAACATATAAACACTTGTGGGAACAAATCTATGTTATGAACAGTTATAACAAAGGCTTATGAAATAGCAGACAAGGGGAAAGTGTGTCAGCCATCATTATTATTGTCACTGAAACACAATACGGACCAGTTACTACTATATTCGGCAGATTTTATGCACGCCCTACGCAAAACGGCATGCAAACTTCCAAGAACTTACCTCAACTTAACATAAACTTAAGTTGTGCAGGTTTATTCAAAAATCTCGAAACTAAGTGCCTCTTTAAAACAGACATTTCGATTCTACGTTTACAGCTCACGAAACTGATTAAAACATTTACTTTTAACAAGGTAGTGTAAATTGGAATAAAATGCTCGCAAAAAGTAGTTAAAGAAACGCAATCATCATTAAGTGCTTCGTAACAATGTAATGGCAAGCAGGACTGTGAGGAAGGTGAAACGAGGCAAAGGGAGAGACGCGGCCACAGGGTCCTGCGAAGGGCTTCCGACGATCGTGGTCACGCCGCCAGAAAGAGCAGACATGAAGCTCAAAACTCCCAAGACGGAGGACAAGAATGTCAAGAACAACAACGCCGCATTGATCGAAACCCAAGCATCCACGTCACAAAACAACGAAGCAGACAACAAAATGCCAGATTTCAATGTAAACCAACTCATAGCAGAGTTGTCGGAGAACTCCAGAGCGTCAAAAGGAGAAATAGAACACATACAAAGACGCCTGTTGCACCAAGCGAATGAAATATTGAAAGTAAATGCATTCGCGAATACCAACGCACCGGTCCCGGAGCCTCGAGTGATTGACAGCACAGCGAAATATACTAGCAGGGCTGTTTATGGCAGACCAGTCGTCGTGCCGAGAAATCAATTTGGCCCCGTGACGAGTGCGCAAGATCGCAACAAGGAGGCTTCTCGCCCAGCCCTGAGTCACGCGAACGCGCCGAAGGCCGACCCGCAAACGGACAATCAACTCAACGACACTCAACTAGTCCCCGAGAAGCTACAAGAAATTTCCGTGCCATTCCCCGTGGATAATGCCGGCGCAATGATAAATAGCGACCAGGGAAATATGCAAAGGGTCGGGCCGTCGCCGTTGGACGCGGGAAGAGGTGTTTTTTTCTACGAAACGGGTTCTGCGCCCGCGCAGCGCGCGGCGGCCAGTGCGCGCGCCGCTCCGCTAAGAGGTGAATGTCTTGATCCGTCAAATTCGAAATACATTCCAATTTATAACGCGCCCAATCGTTCGGTTGTGACAAAGTTTTTGTTTGTTATTCACGCGATTGTGCACTCTTCGGTTCGCGAAGGAGTTCCATCGGCTTTTTTGGATTCCAAAAGCTCGATATCGTTAATGTCTTAATACTTGTGTGTGAATGGGCGAAAGTCGAAAGCTCGTGTATCTTGCGATGCCGATGACTCGTGTATTGTGTCCGTAACGGTTATTTCATCAAGTGGTTCATTGTGCACCGCTGACGATCCGGTATGTCTGTCCTTGCTCTATTCTGTATCTAATTTTAGACTTATCTCTCACTTGTACCTATGTACTTAATGAGTTATTGCTAACCTATTATATGGCTTTACTATTTGTTACATATCACTTCCAATTAGAGCTATTTTACGTTTGTTAGACGTAATTGAGAGATTTCCATACTGGATACGCTTATAAGTGAAATTCTACTATGAGTGGAGTTGATTTTCCCTTATAAGTAGAAACATGAACAAGTCTGCAAAATGGCATGTTGTTTTCGAATAAATAAAGAGTAAAAGATACGGTTTTGGTTTATGTCGCCGGGTCTGGTTTACGTAAAGGCTCTAATAAAATGGAACCGGTTTCTGCAAGCGATATCTATTCGCAACGCTTAGATTACGGCGAGATTCATGTTTAAGCTCATTTAAAACAATTTGATAGAGCTTAAATAGATTCAGACGACATATTGTTATGTTATCTTAGTTTTTATCAATATTAGTGTGAAGACATTAACATTAGCAACAGAAGCTCTCGCTAACAATTGTTAGCTTCACACAATACATAATAAATTACACGTCTCTTCGCACTAGAAATTAGTTTCTATGTTTTAATTGTTGTTTTAGCTTTTGTAATGTCATCTTTAGTGTTCTGTAACATTCATTGTAAAAAGTTAACCAATTTGTCTATTTAGTAACTCTAAAAGTTAACGTGGCGTTTGATAATCTATTCTAATAGTATGCTCTTTAGATTTTGTCATCTCAAATCATTTTGAACCTTAAATTGTCATAGTAATCTAAATAATTACTATAATGTGACATTCAATTAGTTTCAAAACCACTTATGGTTACACATAATGATCAAAGGCAAGCTTTTCGGTCAAATCAAAGCTAACGCATTAACGATGATTGCCAATAAAATTGAACCTTGTTTTTAAGATCTCTAAAGCTACAAATTTACACACTTTGTAGCTAATCGAAGCTTTTCTAAGCTGTTCTAAGAGCCGTGTAAATATATTTACAAAAGTCGGCATTGATTTAAAACATACCATGAAAACAGGCCTATTGTCCGGACAACGCATTACTAATCTCTTTTGAGGCGGTTAAGCATGAATAAAGTTGTCTTCAGAATAACATACAATAGGTTCCTATTATCCAAAGCGTAGTAAAGTTTCATAAGCAGAAAGCTCATCTAAACACAAGCAGTAATTTATGAAAATAGAGACGATTTGCCAGCACATTCAACCGAAAACACGGTCAATCACCTCTTTCGACATGCTAGGTACCTAACCGACACATTTTTGGTTATGTTTACAAATGGCTGAATACTGAAAAGACAATTAAAGGCGCCAGCTAATTTCGTCATTAGTATGGGTTACTTGAAATTTTAACCCACCAAATCATCATCGACGCTCAAATGCAATGTATCTAAATAAAGTCATCATTATAATCACAGCCCATATCCTACGTCTCTTCGGCTGGGGCACGAACCTACCCTAAACTAGGGCGGTAAGGCTTTAGTCTAATTGTAGTATTCAGTCTTATGTCTCCAAGCATAGTTTTGCTTTAACCTGATGATAAAAAAGCTACGTTAACGTCTCGTTTTCTTACGTTCGCTAACGTTAACGCAAGAAGAATGTAGAGAAAACCGTACAAACGATAATCAAAAACTCATGATGATGAGGTGAATTCTCCTACCTGGTTCCAAAGACCTCGTTCGTAAAGTAGGCCTCGATTCCATCCAGACAATTGAGATCGAGTATGTCAGTAAGTTGGCCAACGAACAATGGGGCTAGTTGAATGGGCTATGAGATGGTAATGACAGGTTGGGACAATTCAATCGTATTCTTTCAATGCAAGGTCAACCAGTCAATAGTTTTTGATAATAATCGCATTTGATTTCTTCGCTGATTGAGCGCGAGAATAAAATTGTAATTTAGATCAAAGCTTACTCAATAATTTTAAATTTTAACCCCTTTACTGGTATTTAAAAGGTATTTGTCTTAAAAAGTCTAATGTCCAAGTTTGTGAGTTAAGTAGACTCTAGTCAGATATGTGTAGTGCTAAGTAATGAATATGTAATTGACTATAAATAAAAACAAACATGGACTGCCAAAATAATCACCCTTTAATTTTGTTCTACACAAATAATGAAACGGATATTTACCAACTTATGATGCGGTTAGCAGGAGAAGCAGGAGTGCAGTAGAAAGTATTATATATAATGCTATGATGCATAATACTTATAATATATGTATTATACTAGCTTTCCGCCCGCAACTTCGTCCGCGTAGAGACGTTTAACGGGTAAAACATTACTTCTTTATAGCGCAGTCGGTTAAAAAGTAGCCTATGTCCTTTCTCAGGCTTTGGACTATATCTGTACCAAATTTAATTTAAATCGGTTCAGTACTCTATGCGTGAAAACGTAACAGACAGACAGAGTTATTTTCGAATTTATAATATTAATAAGGATAGTAAGGATTTAATTATTTCTACTGCAGCACAGCGGGAGGCTACTTACGTTATTCAAACGCTAATATTTTGTACATAATTTATTCCGTTATTGTGTTTATAGATTTTTATCAAGTGAAAGCCACGCTATCTCCATTACAAATATCTACAGATGAAAGGCTCAAATCCAGATTATATACTGCAAGTCATGTTGTATCAATAACTTGGCAATAACTCAGCAGAAGGATGTTGCAATTCTTTCTGTTTGTCACTGTATACTCGTATATGTAATATAAAAATATTATCTTGTTATATTCTGCAGTTTCTTTTTTGTAAAAAGTCTAATATTTTTTGCATTGTCATGATGTTCCTTGCAGCAGTGGTCAGAAGGTAGTTTAAAGTTATGCATGAAGATTTTATCATTCTATCAAGCGAAGGAAATTGATCTCAGATGTGGTCATTTTAACCCGGTGCATAATAATTCATGTGAAAATGAGAAAATACAATGTTGCACTCCTGCTATTTCTAGCGCCCATTTGCTAAAGTACCGACTATGTATTTGAATTTACATGCGGTCAGTTGACTTAGAAATTAGCGCTGAACTGTATAGTTCAGTGCAAACGACGGTGAAGTGTTTACATAAATAAATTAGGATACTACTTTTAACATAAAAACGTTACGTTTTAATATTAAAAAAAATTAATTGTTTACTTACGTTAACGTTTTTAGAGATTTTAGAAAAAAAAAACACAAAGTTTACTTTACGAGCAGCTCAATTTTATACATAGTTAGTATATTAGTGTCTATTATAACTTTATTTTTTTAAAAGCCTACACTGTTTAAAAGCATGCATAATTAAGCACGGGTATAAGTACCACCTGTATAATAAAAAGCTCGAGTAAAAGATTACATCAACTTATGGGTACTCTACATTTGATCTCTAAGCTTGGTTTTATAGAAAGCAAAAATAAGCAGAGCTTTCGCTCCTCAGGCGTACGACTCATAATATAAGAATAATTTTAATGAGTTATGTTGTTCAATGGTATCGGAACATCCGAACACATGCCGCCCCCATGGACAACAAAAACAACAGGTCGAAGGCACCTGTCGATGGGACTTGGGCCCTTCAAAGGGCGTCCCACAAAATTTTACCTTAGCGGCTAACACTTTGAGTTCAATTTTAAAAAGTTAAAGGTCTCTTCCGGCCATTTTGCAGGGAATTCCGAAATTCAAACTCTAAATTGCTATAGCTTACGTTGAAAACGAATTATCCGGATTAGAGCTTTTTAGTCTGTAGAGCCGATCTATGAAGTAACGTATAACGTAATAATATTCGACTATTGAGCAAAATTTTAAACGAAATATAAGTTGTTCTGTAATATTCTAATAAGAAATAATTTAATAAGAAGTCGAAATTCCAATTCTTTAAACTTAACTTAATACAATCGTTGAACTTTTGTTGTTAAAATGAACTCAACTAAATAGCAACAATATTATTTAATTTGTATTATTCAATATATAATTAAATATGACTTTTATAAAGAAGTAAAATTCGGTTAAAACCATGTAGGTAACTTAAAGATATACTAGAATGAAAATTATAACTGCAGCTTGATTTTTTTAATTACATAAGTCTTTCAATGATTGAACCAACGACAATACCACGTATTTAGCAATATGATAAATTGTTC
Organism: Maruca vitrata; assembly: GCA_039566165.1. Taxonomy (NCBI): domain Eukaryota; kingdom Metazoa; phylum Arthropoda; class Insecta; order Lepidoptera; family Crambidae; genus Maruca; species Maruca vitrata. Next base: position 14,526,546 of record CM076926.1, read on the forward strand.
ACAGATCATTATCTATGCTTTATAGCAACCTCATTCCGGCCACTTCCTTCTAACTTACCTTTTCCCATTGTTCAAGTATTGAGATCATTTGTGCGACTGTTTTCTTGACTTCGTTTTAATCGATGCTGCATCATTGCGAATGATTAATTAATCAGATGTATAGACGTTATGCAACCCAAAGGTGCCGTTATCATTTTAGTATTTTAATGCTTCCGGATTTGTTATACAATTAATCTCTTCATCAATGATAGAAACGCTTTTTTAATCTAAAACGGAAGCGTCCTAAAACTTTTTAAATTATAACAGTAATATTGCGTACCCACCAATAAGTATCCAATTTTTATAGCATATACTTGTCTATGTTAACCTATCTAGTAATTGAACAATTCTCAAGAAAACCGACACATTTATTCAATTCATATCTTTGAATAGGAACAGTTTTTACATAAAACATTTTATATTATAAAATACATACCCGTCGTTTTTCGAAGTCGGTTGAAAACAACTCAGACAAAGAAACACGCTTAGTACTTAGGTATAGTATAGCTAATACGAGTAGACGCTTCTGCGTTCTTAACATCAATGACCCTTATAAGGGTAACCCCTTTCCATTAATTAAGCGTTTTTCCTGTAAGTACCAAACACCTGCCTTCAAAGGTCAATTCTAGGCTAAACTTAGGCCAATTATTATTTATACTTAGCACAGGTTATTAAGCTCACGCGTTGACCGTTAAACTATTTGAGTTTAATATGGTACAGTCTAGACATTTGCCAAACATTCTACACTTTTAGTAAGGTTATGCTACCATTCATAAGAATGTGTCATACATTTGAAAGACTTCCATGGTAGTTTTAAGCCATTTCTGTTGGTCAGATATCTCATTAACGTCGATGGCCGAGTGATAAAGGTCATTGCTTGCCATGCGAGAGGTCGCCAATTCAAACCCTGCCACGTACCAGTGAGTTTCTCAAATTTGAAATTCATGTGTATCGGTGAAGGAGAACATCGAGAGGAAACCTGCACACCTAAGAAGAAGTTGTGTAGTCGACCAACCCGCACTTGGCCAGCGTGATTGACTAAGGCCTTATCGCCCTAGAAGGGAAGGCCCGAGCCCCAGCAATGGGGACTATATGGGCTGATGATGATGATAATATGTCATATTCCATCTACTCCCATCATACATCATCGGAATGACGCGATATTATGATGTGTGGCGTACCGCATTTATCATCCTTGTCGGGAATATTAGTGTAAAACTACCATGACTTCTAATAAAAGACCAACAGTCATTTATACTTGGGTCAAGACAACAATATCGTCTTGTTGGAGTATGAGTCCGTTTGAGCGAGCAACGACCCCCGTTTGGGCTCTCAGCTGACCGACCAGTCCTTAACGGTACCGTTTGTAAACCGTTTCATAAACTACGTGTGACACCGGCGACCCGTAATATCAATGATGCAACATAACTTATTACAAATATATATGCTTTCAAGCTTTAGCTCTAAAATAACATTATTTAGGGGCATCGAAACGGCGTATAAATAGATATATTGTCAAGGAGGAACGGGACTTTGCGAAATTCAATTTCTAAGGGCGTCGGCCATCCTTAACAAATATACTTGGACGGAGCCTGCATACAAATATATCTTTAGTACTTAGGCTAACTTATGAATTTAGGTATTATTTATGCCCTAAATAATACACAAAATACAAGCACCCACACGAATTGTTCACTAATTTATAAATGCGAAAGCAAAATAACTCTGACTTTCTGTCTATGGCGCTTTCACCCTAAAACAACTTTTTGAAAACAAATTTGGTACACTGGTATTATAGAGACCGGGAAAATATACTGACGAAAATATACTGAAAATGATATACTGAGACATAAAATATACATATGATACTTTCTGCCCAACTTCGCTTTAAAGGAAATGAACGTCTTCGCGGATAGAGTCGAAGGTGGTTATAATTACATAAACTTACAATGACGAAATACCCCATAAACGATCGTGACTCAGCGATCACCAAAAATGTGCGAACCACGCACTTCAAGCAAATTGAAAATATAAATTAAAAAAGACTTTCTCACATCGCTACACTAATGACAGAATTGAGGGGCGCAAAAAGTTAATAATATCAATTTAGTGTACGGTCGGAGTAATTTGTCGAGATTGCTATAGGTGGCTACACTTGTGCAGGTTTAAAAGTGCGATGGCACAGGAAATGAACGAATGCCTATACATAATGGCGTGCGAGCTTTAAGCTTCGGCGACTTTATAATCTTTATTTTATTCAGTTTATCATTAATTAGCCATAGCCATGCCATCTTTTATTTGCACGAACACAACATATTTGTATTAAAGCTAATTTTATCTAAACGTGAACACGATTCTATAATGAACTCAGAACGTAGGGTCTCTAAATAATTTAATTTTAGGTTAGTAAAATACAGGGGGTTCAATAATTAAAAAATATTTTTTATTTCGAACTAGTGACCAGCCCTTGCTTCGCTTCGAGTATATTATACAAAACAACCTTTCTCTTGAATCCCTCCATCTTTTGAAACCATCAAAATCCTTTGCTAATTTTAAAGATTTAAGCGTACATACATACAGACAGATGTGGGAAGCTACTTTGCTTATACTATGTAGTGATTAATTTGCTATTTTTGTGACATAGTGTCACGTAAGCTCAGCAAGGTACACGTTGATATACGGTTTTGACTTACATATCAACAAATGCTTATTAAAATCTATTTTAAATTGCCTTAAAAGCTTTACATGCTTTACAAAACGTTTCAAAAAGGATAAGCCTTATTGCGATAAGTAGCGAAATGGTGCAAAAATTACAAAGAATTTTGTCCGGTACTCTGAAAGCATTCAAACACTCCACACTTCACTAGTTTCTAAAGTACATTTTTTTTTTTAAATTAACCTTTATCATCTCACTGCTGGGCAAAGGTCTTCTACAAACCTGTCCACCGCTCTCTATCCAAGGCGAGCACTAGCCAGCTCCTTGATAGCTGGGCCAAATCGTCATCTTATATAGTAATCTTATATTTTCGTTGTTTAATCCGTGGATCAGTATTCTTATAGCTTGCACCACACTCTCGCCCTGAGAAACAGCTTAACACAACGCCAGTATTATGGTGCATTAACCGGTGGGAAAATACTGGAAAATGTGGTTACGTCGGTTTTCCACTCGGTCTAGTTCCTATTATGGCTTTATCTGATCGGGCGTCAAATGCAGGAAGAGCTGTTATCTCGTTACTCTTAATTAAAATAACGTTTGCTTATTCAATCTCTATACTTGCTTTTCTGGTATTTAATTACCTGTTCAATTAAACGTCCTAAAAATGTAATCGCATTTTAGCAAATCGATTCTTTAATGAACGACTTTTAGAGTTCTAGCGTTTCTCCTGACTGTTAGATTTCGAAAATATATCTAATAGTATTAAATATATTAGTATGAACTGGTTTTGATCTTGAACGATTAAGAGAAATGCGGTGCTTTCTATCTTAGCTTTAGTAAACACATTGTGTGTAATGTAAGATTGTCTACAAGTGTATTAACTACGAAACTGAAGTAAGCGACTTTTCAGTTCATTTTAACGTCTGAAAAAATAGGCATGTATTATAAAAGTACCCAGAGACGCACACATAATCACGGAAGTATTATAAAAAAAAACATATTACAAATACCTGAAGAGTGCGCAATCGACTAAAGATAACCTTTTCTAGGTCTAGTTCACAGGTTCACAGTCCGACAGCCCTCATATTTTAGTCAACGATCAAATAAATTTTAATTTCTATTGTGTATATATCTCGCCCGCTAAACCGGTTGGCACGCATTACTTTTAACATGGGCAATTTTGCGACTGTATTGACGCAGCGCCACCCACTATGATAACAGGAAGCATTGAGCTTCTAAAAATCCCCCAAATTTATAAATACATAAATTTTTCACTCTCTGAAGAGTCTCGTAAACATTAGTTCTGTAAACGGCGTCTGAATAATTATGTAATTTACGCGTGTTTCATCAATAAAATTATCTGTATTTCAAATGTTTTATGTAGCTAACAAGATGACTTCACTTCACCAGATGATAAGTGGTAGTGAGATCCAAATGCATAGGTCAGCACTGCACTGTCGCACTCACACTGAAGGCCTGAAATGGGTAGTGTTCGCGCAATCGCCGATGCTAAAGTAACATGTACCCTCCTTTCAGCTATTAACTATATATAAATGCAGTCCTTTACATCTATAAAGATGACTCATGTAGCATCTCGGTCTATCACGACAGCTGCGCTCGTGGCTGTACAAACCGATGCGAGACTAGATCTAACGTCCGCATTTGCAGCAGGAAAACTGAGCGCTGCTAGGGTTAGGCTACGTTGGGGTTAACTAACACAATGAGTAACTGATCTCTCCTCTTCCAGGCACAGTAGACAGCCTTCCGCCCTACAGGATGCCTCCGGCACCCGAGGCAGCGCTACCCGGCGCGCCGGCGCCGCCCGCCGCCGCCCTACACACCCACTCCGCCAAGTTCCCTGTGAGTACCCTCTACCAGTGGCGTAACTACAGGGTGGCAAGTCGGCAAAATGCCACGGGCCCCCAGCCGGTAGGGGGCCCCAGCCGAAAGGGGTCCCCAGTCATAGGAGAATCTCATCTGCCAACCCACATACACATTAAGATAAAAAACAAAGAACGGGGGATGCACGGGGCCCCAACCGATGAATTTTGCCACGGACTTCAACGGGTATAGTTACGCCACTGCCTCTACTCCTTAACAGCCTCCCGCCATACAAGATGGCGACCGCCAAAGAGTCCTGAAAGCAGACATTAAGACAATCAGGGTTGTATATTTGTCTAGGAGGATTAGGACCAACGAAGTGTGTAGCTTGTCTTAAACTTTAGAAAACTGAAAATTTCCGGGATATTTACCATGTTGTTTTATTTTAATGAGCTCCCGATATTTCGGCATTGTTGCAAGCGCCATAATCTGATCATGAGTTCACAATATGGCAAATATCCCGGACATTTTCAGAGTTACACACATAAACCATGACCGTATAAAATTATATATTGTCCTAGCCTGCTTTTCCATCATAGATCTTTTTATGTGTGTAGCTAAGGATTTATGTAATATCTACATGTTACTAGCATAGCATTGGAGGGAATAATCATATAGTTGTGTAGCTAAGCTCTGATCTCGCTCTTTGCTTAACTGCCTCACACGACTTTGGTGGAAAAGCAGACATACAATTTAAGCTGCGACAATATTGTCCGCACAATGAAACACTAGCACTAAGCAGTTCGTAACCCTTTAACCAGTATACTATATTGAAAATATAATTTCTTTTGGACCTTCATTTGAAGGAATAAGTATTAAATTATGGTGTTAATATGGTTGCCATTTGAAGGGTTAAACATACGTTTAAGAGCTGTGTATTCTACGGCTTTAGCTAACCTATGTCAAAATTAGACATTCCACCTGTAGACAAAACAGCATTAGCTACCATCGTTCTACTACCACTTATTAACTAAGTCGAACAAAGATCTAAACGGCCGCCCCACATAGCAAGCATCCATTTACAGTTTTCCGTTCGCATTCATCGTACGCAAAAAGTCGTAAACATCGAGTTGTTCATCTCAAATCGATCACTGTAAACGATCCTCAATCGACCGTGCTTTCCACTCGGCTACTCGCTTAATTGGCGAAGCTGATAAAGTTATCCGGGCTGGCAACACCGACGCCTGAAACTAATTTCAATTTACTACCTCAGAGATTAGATGAAAAAAAGTGTTTAGCTAAAACCTTCACGGTGGAAATCGCGATAGAGCTTTTATAGATTCAAGCTGTTTAGCCACTTTATAATTTTTATCGAAATATGATTATGCTTCATTCTATAATCATTTGTTTTTATTCATGTTATTAAAAGTAAAAACAATGTAAGACAGAAACAATTAATAATAAATCTTAACAACGATTTCGTTTAGAAAAAAAAATTCTATCTTATAAAGATAGATAAGAAGAATATACTTAAAAAAACACTTTGTCTTATTTTAATTGCTTTACTTCAAACACGAAAGCAATTTATAAGGATATTTAGTTATTAATTCGTCTGATTCATTTAATGGTTTTCGATATTACATGACTAAATGTTAATTAGTATAGCATAGAAAATTATCAATTCAAAAAGTGATCCAAGAAGTGTTAACATTAAAATGCAACGGGGGCAAAACAGTTCCACTTATTTACTTATTTCCTCGGCTGTTATAAAATATTACGAGAATGTTTGCAACTCGCGCTTTTTATCTTACATTACATCATACATCGGCTTCTCATTAGCAATTTAAATCAGTTCGCACCTCTGATTAATACATCTCTCATTTTATACGCATCGCGAATAGTTTAATTTTGACATAAATATTCATGTTTCCAATAAACTTTACTGCTCTAGGCAAATTTTAACAAATTGCTTCCACTTAATATTATGTTGTTTATAACAAACTAACTTTTCGCCTCGACTCCTTCTTCGTACAGTTGGTTATTCGTAAAACATTGCTGTCTTATAGCACAGTTAGTTAAAAAGCCTTAGCCAATGAGCTTTCTCAGACTTTAGTCTATATGTGTACCAAATGTCTTATTATTCTGTCATTTACTTTAAGTGTAAAAGCGCAACAAACAGAAACTGACTTTCGCATTTATAAAATTACTTTTTTTAATTAAAAGGCTAACAAGATGACCTCACTCCACCTGATGGTAAGCGGTAGTGAGATCCAAATATGAGGTCGACAGGCACAATAGATCGTATTGAGCCTGTCGCACTCACCCTGAAGGCCTGCTTAAATGCCGTTTCACGCCCCGCCTGAAGAGCCCGGGATCGTAGGAGCGAGGAGGAAAACATGAGCTGGAAGGGCATTCCATGCCTTAATGGCACGGGGCAGAAATGAGGAGCTAAACCTCTTAGTCCGAGCCACCAGCGCCTGCATTGTATGTGGATGGCAGCGCTGTCCAGCACGTGTCGTTCGGGAGTGGAAAGGGGAGGGAGGGACTAGCTGGAATAGCTCTTCAGAGCATTCCCCATTATAGAGACGGTAGAGAACACTTAGACCGGCAATGTCTCTACGTAGCTGGAGAGGCTCTAAGGTCTCGGACACCTCTACATCACCGACAATACGGATAGCACGTCGCTGCAGCCTATCGAGGGCGTCGAGCAAGTATTTTTGCGGAGCCATCCCAGAGGTGACAGCAATATTCCACACATGGGCGAACTTGTGCCTTATAAAGAAGGCAGAGTTGCACCGGTGTGAAAAATCGCCGCACCCTGTTCAGGATCCCCAGTTTGCGGGAGGCTGTTCTAATGACGCTCTCGATGTAATCTCGCTGGTTCAGGTCGCGGCGAACATCCATGCCAAGGATGCTAAGGCTATCCTGTATTGGTAAGGGTGCTCTGAAGAGTAGGATGGGAAAGGAAAGGGGACACTTTACTAGAAAAAACACACACCTGTGTCTTCTTGGCATTGAACTCGACAAGATTGCATGAGCCCCATTCGGAAATGCGGTCCAAGACCCCGTCAAGCTCGGCGACAAGAAGGTTCCTCTTTTCCTCGGTTTCGGTCTGCTTTACCCCCAGGTCTTCCGAAATAACGTGCGTGAACAGTGCTGTCATCCGCATAGCAATGAATGTTGCCTAGTGACAACATGTCATTGATATGCAGCAGAAACAAAGTCGGCGACAGAACGGAACCTTGAGGTACACCGGAATTTATTGGGTGGAAACAAGAAGTGCGTCCGTCACAAAGGACACGAATCCTGCGCCCCTCCAAACTCCCGCAACCCATTCGCACAAGCGAGGTGGCAGACCGTATGCCGGGAGCTTGGAGAGAAGCGAACGATGCCATACACGGTCAAACGCTTTAGCGATATCAAGGCTAACTGCCATAGATTCGCCATGCTTCTCCATAGCCTCCCCCAGAGGTGCGAAACGTACGCTGAAGATCACCCGTGGACCGTTTTGGTCTAAAACCGTACTGACGGTCATGCAGCAGCGAGTGATCCTCTAGGTAGCGGATGAGCTGGGCGTTAATTATCCGCTCAAACACCTTACCCAGTACTGAGGTTATAGCTATGGGCCGGTAGTTGGCAGGATCGGACCTGTCCCCTTTTTGGGAACAGGTTGAACATTCGCCTCTTTCAAGCCCGGGGCACGATGCCCGAGGTATATGAGAGGCGGTACAGGCGTGTGAGTACTGGAGACAACTCCGCTGCGCAAATTTGGAGTACTAACGCTGGAATACCGTCTGGGCCACTAGCTTTCCTTACATCAAGTGACTGCAACTCAGCACGTACATCACATTGCCTGATTCGGATCTCAGGCATATGAGCACCGCAATGTGGAATTTTAGGCGGCTGTGCTCCACCGTCATCGATGCAGGAATTGGCCGCAAAAAGATTGGCAAGCAGATCTGCCTTCTCCTGCGGTTGATGAGCTAGTGAACCGTCAGGATATTTCAGCGGGGGCAGCGAAGGCAGACAGAAGTTGGATTGCACATGTTTAGCCAGGCGCCAAAAGGAGCGGCTACCCGTGGGATGCCTAATAAGGTCCTGGCCAACACGTGCAACTCGCTGGGCATCTGCTCTGTTGTAGGCCCTTTTGGTGGCCTTGGTGGCTTTGTTGTAGGCTGCTTTAATCGAGGCAATATTAGGATCCCCAAGTGCATGAGCCCTGGCCCAGTTGCGGTACGCCGTCCGTTTCAGTTCAACGGCTGCAGCGCACTCACGACTGAACCAGAGATCATCTTTGCGACCGCTGGTGACATCAGTAAATGGAATGTAATACTCCATTCCAAGACTGATCTCACCCGCAATAGCCGCTGCACACTCCGTGGGATCACTTCCTCAAAGCAGCTCTGCCCCCAAGGGATGGATGCGAAGTATTCACGCATACCATCCCAATCTGCCAACTACGAATTGTGTTAGCAATTCTATATGATATAATATGTTGAGTAGGTACGCTACGCATACATGTCCAAAGAATAAAGCTCATCAATTATAATTATGTTCGTTTACAAAGGACCTAGATTGCAGGTGCCAATTGAATACAATTCCAAATTGATGACTCATTGGAATTCATCGTCCAGATTTAAGTGGGAAGATAAACCCTAACACGATATTCACAGTATATCGCCTCAAATGAATAATGATATTGCGTGCATTATATTCGCATACAACAAAGAATGATACTATTAAGCACTATGATTAATATTTCTTGGTGAATGGACGACCTCTTGCACGTTTTGCGAACAAATGACGGCAAAACTTAATCAACTTCTTCATGCATAACATTATAATAGAAAAAGTTACTTATTCCGTGTCGAATTATGTATCTTATATATTGCTTATAGCCTTACTTTCCATGCAACCAATTAGAAATATGCTGACGAACATTCTAGTGATGTATTTTATCGATCACTTGAATCGATATTCGAGTATTGGCACAATAAGCCTCTTGATGCCTTCCGAATTATTTACAAATCGATGTAAACCGATTGCTCGCTAGGGTACTTTTTGAGAAAAAGATTAAGCTCTTAAGCATTTGGCTTACAAAGCTTAATTAACCATGGAACCATAAAGTTAAAGGCCGTTCGTAATGTACGTATAGTAATTACAGAATTTTACAGGGCAATATATCTTAAACGCTTTCTAAAACGACGGTTAATACCGATTTTCTTAAGTTTTACTGTATTTTGCTACGTTTGTGCATACTTAGATTCATCTTCAGGTAATTACTTTGAAAATTGAAATTTTAACTGTTTGAAATTCAATTTATACATATTCGAAGCTGTTTTATGTACATACATGTACTCCCTACTGTAATTATGATAACGTGTCTTCAGCTATGGAAAATGCATTGGCGTAAGCTTTGCATTTGCGCTGTATGTGAGATACTCCTTCTCATTTGAATATATGTTATATAAAAGTTTATTGTATTCTTATATAGCCCATGTACTCGTACCCACCAACACTTTGGAGCCTATTATACCCTAAACTGGCGCGATGGTCGATTTCGCACAACCTTAGAGATTCTCCCAGGCGTTCAGGTTTCCTCACGATGTTTTCCTTCACCGTAAAAGCGTCGAGTAAAAGTACATAGATAAATTTTAAATTTGAAACACCTTTTCACGACACAGCATTTAAATTGCCTATATCATCGTCATGATCAGCCCATTTATACGTCCCCACTGCTGGGGCACGGGCCTACCCTAAACTAGGGTGATAAGGTTAGGCCTTATCACCCTAGTTTAGTCAACCACGCAGGCCAAGTGCGGGTTGGTCGACTACATAACCTAAGAATTTCTTCTTAGGTGTGCAGGTTTCCTCACGATGTTTTCCATCACCGTTAAAGTGTCGAACAATCGTACATATGAATTTCAAACTTGGAAAGCACAGTGGTACGTGGTGGGGTTTGAACTGGCGACCGCTCGCAAGGCAAGCAATCCTTATCATAACTATATTACTAGACAGTCCACCAGACCGGATGTTCGGCGCAACTCTAACACTGTTAGAGCTTTTTGCGCGCAGCGTCGCGCGCGCGCGCAGTGAAAGTGTTCATTGTTGTGTCTCGTATCGATTGGAGGTGACGCGTGTGATCATCGATTCGGATAATCGATACTCTAATAATCGATTTTGTAGTGTCATCCCTTGTGTTTCGTGCTGTGAACATTCAAAAGGGATTTTAACCTCTGAAGGTGCGTAGAATTCAATGGAGTGTAAATAGATGCAAATTGCACATTTCCGACAACGAGTGAGTTTTGATTAGCAACAATGGAGCTTCCTTCCTCGTGATTTTTTGCTTGTATTTAAAAAACCAGTACTGCAATTAACTAATAAATCATGTATCGACTACACATATAAACGTATATCTCTTGCATGTCAACAATACAAAACTGAAGTTGTAACATGTTTTTCAGATATGGAATACAAATTACAGAATCAAACATCGAATGCGTCATTCAAAAGTTTGATCAGTTTATCCGTGTATAACTAAAAGTTTGGATTGTCTGATGTCATTTTGTAAATAACTTTTTAATCATTTTTTTAAATGTAGTATATGTTTTCAAACTGTACGACATGGCAATTACACATACACACATGTATGTGTAAGGTTATGTGATAATCCGTTAAAAAGAGTAACTATCGAGTTTCTTGCCGGTGTCTTCTCGGTAGAACCAGCTTTCCGAACCGGTGGTAGAATCACTTATCTTTTAATTATTTATTTATGACGATTTATAAGTGCATGTGAATGCCTATATAAATAAAGAAATTTTGACTTTGACTTTGACTTTGACTTCAAACTGTCAATTTTAGCCAGAGTTGTTTTTATTTTATTTATAGGCATACAAAAAGATGAAATAGTGCCGAAACTTAACCCGGCGTTCGCACAGTTGGGTCTATTTGACCCGAGCAGTTTTCAAATGAGCGTGTTTCTTAGAATTTGTGTGTGACATTGCCAAACTTCTTAGTAGCTGGAGCTAACGGTCCCCACTTAGTGCAGGATATCACCAATTAGTCGTGAAACGGCCGCAGCGGGTGATAGACACGGTCAAACGCGAAAAAGGTAGTTATGACCCAACCATACTATTCGTGTCGTAATTTTTGCGCCATATTAAAAATGATTTTTTAGTTTTGAAATGTTGTTAATTTTGTTATAAGACCGACACAAATGGTGTTATATTATTAGTCTATTAATTACTTGATTACCATGCAACAAATTAGTTTATATTATAGAAAAAGTTTGTTTTGATAAAATTTTATTACTTTAAGACAGAGGTTGTCTATTTTGTTATTTACTTGTGATACTTTTATAAACAAAAGTAATTAAAAAGATAGTTTCGTATCATGTTGTTTCTTTCTACTCAAAACCTATAACGATAATCGTATTATACAGATAGTATAACACAAAACCAAATTTATTTTAACTTTTGTAATTATGGCGTTTTCTTATACGGGTCGTGTCGACCCAACCCTACTGTCGTTGTTGCATATTTTGACTGTGCTGGCGCCGGGTTAACTAGGTTTGCAAAAAATATTAATACATGAGCTTGTTGACAGAAGATAATTAATATTTTATAAACCTCTGAAATATTCTGGTATTTATGAGTGGATGTTAAAACAAGTTTGGATTAATAACTCGAAACGTCGGGTCTTAGTAATGCGTACAAAGAATACTGAAAGCTGGAGTTGATGCGTTTAATTTTCGTTCACAAGTTGATATACGTGCTACGACCTAAAACTGATAAAATGTACTTCTCTCACTAATATCTTATATAAAAAGCGTCGATGGCCGAATGGTAAATGTCGTTGCTTGCCATAGTTGAAACACCGCCACGTACCACTATGTTTTTCCAATTTGAAATTCATATGTACAATTATTCGACGCTTCAACGGCGAAGGAAAACATCGTGAGGGTACCGGCACACCTCAGAAGAAATTCTTAGGTTGTGTAGTCGACCAACCCGTACTTGGCCAGCGTGGTTGACTAAGGCCTTATCGCCCAATTTTAGGGTAGGCCTCAGCAGTGGGGACGTATATGGGCTGATGATGATGATCACTAATATCCTAACCTATCTCTCATCTACAGATAGAGCGCGAGGTGATCCTCTCGTCTGGCGAGAAGAACTCCAAGGTCCCCATCCTTCAGGAGGCCCGCAAAAGAGGCCGGCTAGGGGCCGTGGCGCCCGACACCCCGCCTAAGGCCCTAGCTGCTTGGACACATGCTGAGGTAAGCACTCAGAACTATTACCTTCAGGTCCTAAGATGTCCACCGGTATAAAAAATAAAATTAAAAAAAATAGTATTCATGAATGCGAAATTTTTCAAATTTTAAATTTATATTTGAGCTTTAGCACGAAGTTAGTTAGCGGAGCGGAGATAATGAGAAACTTTAACTAGAATATGACTTCACGGTTCTTCGTATCCTACTTCATTAATTTCTAATATTTCTTAGTTTCTCCACTCTGCAACCTCCCTTCTCTCCGGAAAGGTAGGCTAAGGGTACGTCCCCATTAGATGAATAAAGGCGTCCGACCGATTTCAGCCATGGCGGCCGATCTCAATTGAGGTCAGCCAAGTGCGCAGGACATATTATAGTGCACAAGTGTGTGCGAACACAAGGGCACTCTCTATTACCTTACTCTCATAATTCGATGAGACGGCAATCCGACATGACCGATGAGAGATCGGGCGCAGGACCACCGGCTTAACGTAACCGCCAACTTCCCAACTACGAGTTGAATAATTTCATTACAGAAAAATTCACGACATATTTTGCCCGACCCCTTATACGAACCGGGGGCCTCTCGGTCCTAACGCAGCACTTGCTACCAATAGACCAACGAGGCAGTTCATGAATAGTGAGCAGCTGACAGTTTGCTTCCAGTTTGCATCCCTATTCCCTTTACATTTAAAATGGCGCTGCTCATTCACTTCGAATCTGGTGCATACAAAATCGGCAATTGAAACATTGCAAACTGTGTACATTAAGCACTACATTACAAGTTATTAATTTCTTACTCGGATTAATGGCTCGCAAAATTATATATGGATGGTATTACTATATATAATCAACAAAACATTTTCAATTCCTTAATAAAATTGTAAAGGCAATAAAAGAAAATAATACCTTTCATCAAAAAGCACAATCTTCTGTCTAGTCACAGTCTAAAAGAAATCCTTTATGAACAGTTTTACTAAATCAAACTTTGCCTCCACCTCTCATAGCTTACAGCTATTAAGTACAAAGTGGTTGTAAGTAGGGTAACCAGGCTCGCGAATGCAGGCTGCAGTGCGTCTGTCGCGGGTAACGGGGCTGCATAAACACCGATTAGACGCCATTGAACAGGGTGACCATCATTATTAGAACTTCGGGATTCTTAAATCATATAGTACCTTAAGTAGTCTACTAGAATAATTTATTTGGCACAGATATCTTACATATATGGTTAGAATTAACTCCTGAACTTATGATAAAAATAGTACCAAATAAGTCCAAGCTCAGCTATTGTCGACTCTGGTATTTTGCGGATACCATTTTAATAATAGTTGGCGTTTACCGGACCAGAAAATAATAAATAAATATTACACAACATCACATACATTGCTATTGGATATCAGTATCAACGGTGGATTCACAAATATACTCAAATATATTGCTTAACACACGAGTGAAAATTATAAATGACCAAGAAAAAACTAACTAGCTTGCAGCTGACGTATACCGAGTATTTTAACGTCCATTTCAATATATCTCCTTAAAGTTAGGTAACAAATAACCAGGTATATAATAATGAATAATCCCAATATAATTTGCCTGTCAGCAAAAATGATTAGTGGCTTAGTAGCCGCCTTCTAATACCTATAGCATGGCGTGAAAGCACGAGTTTAATATTTTGTTATGCAACTCTTACTATAACAGATCGGTATGAAGGCAGTTTGTGGTTTAACTTACCGAAGAATGTTTGTTGTGATCAGATTTTTATCGTTATTAACACGTAACGTAACGCTTATTTCAAGTTATGTGAGCATTTGAAGAAATCCTTCCTTACAAGGTTCTATCTACTTACTTAAAATCACTGTAAAACTTAAAATATGAAATGAAATCGCCTTAAAAAAGTAACAAGAACTAAAACGCATAAAATTAATTGACAATTTCAATACTACTATGTACTGTATGTATGTATATCTGACATTATATCTTTATCTTCATATTATAATTTCCTTCCGTACCTATTTCCATATTTAATATTTAAATAAAAATAAATATCTGGGACATTTCCATACACAGTCATCTGACCCCAATCGAAGCAGAGCTTAACTATGGGCGTCAGAAACTGATATAAATACAAATATATTTATAAGTAAAGTAAATGCACCAATTATGGACGGTTTAAGGATTTGTTTTTCGTTTTTTCTTCATAGTTTGTGTGCTTTGCAATATACGTTCGCAGGGATTTGAAGGTTAATAAGAAGTCCTTTTCTTAATAAGTATTCGATGTTCAAAATCAGTTATAAGCTAGCTTCAATAAAATATAATTTAGGAAAAATAACCTTTGCCAAACTCCATTTATGGACAGGGAAGATCCAGTTATGGACCCCCAATTATGGACGTTATCCAATTATGGACACCCATTTATGGACATTCTTCAATTGAATGCTTAAATCTATAACTCAAGAGTATTAGGGTTGAGTAAGCTAGTATAATGAAATAAAAACCATTTAAATTAAATAATGTAATAGGTAACTCAAATATCAATCAACAAACAGTTATCAAAAAGTAATAATTTACGAAAGTAACGGCAAAGGCCAAAGCCTTTAAGCCAAGAAAAACCAAATAAAAATGTCCTCTTAACTAGCTAGGTATTATTTAAATAGGAGACCCCTTCGTTGGTCTATTGGTAGCAAGCGCTGCGTAAGATCCGAGAGAGCCCCAGTTCGAGTCCGGGGTCGGGCAAAATTTGTGTGAGTTTTTCTGTGATGAAATTTCTCAGCCCGTAGTTAGGAAGCTGGCGGTTGAACGCCCGTGCCTCGGAAAGCACGTCAAGCCGGTGGTCTTGCGCCCGATCTCTCATCGGTCATGTCGGATTGCCGTCTCACCGAGTTATGAGAGTAAAGGAATAGAGAGTGCACTTGTGTTTGCGCGCGCATTTGTGCACTATAATATGTCCTGCGCACTTGGCTGATTTCAATTGAGATCGGCCGCCATGGCTGAAATCGGTCCGACGCCTTATTATTTAAATAACATTTGAATATAATCATCTCCTTCACTTCTCGATCTTTAAGCAAATTGGTTTAGAGGTTAAATAAAAATTTTAAAAACCTTCACTCTTTTCTATTCACTTTGCTAACAATAATCAAAAATCAAATGTCTTCTTACTAGTTTCATACCTATCAAAATACAGCTATAATCAATCTCAATAATTACTTATACATAAAATCACGCCTTATTCCCAGAGGGGTAGGCAGAGATCACTTCCAGCGATCCACTTTTCCCCTCTGTGGGAAACGTGACGTGACTGGTTGTGGACCAAGTCGCTGCCATTCTGCCTTGTGCATTGTTTTAACAAGGTTATTGCGTTCCCACGAGTAGCAAGAATATATGACGGGGAAAGGAAAAGGGGAGGAGGGATACTATCGCCTCGGATGATTTGGACTGAGTCGATAGTAGCTCGAGGACCCGGGGTCGCTTACCCGTATACCGTTCGCCACCCACCGGACAGATAGTTGTGATTGGTATCCCCTGACTGTAATATAATTATTATGTATGACATAAAAAAACACAAACAACTCAACTTTTTATTTTTAGAAATGTTATTCTAGTTATTATTTTCTAAATAGATACTATTATATATAAACTGGATATTTTCTGTCCTTTTCTCACTTCTTTAATTGCATTTGCCATTTGTTCTTTAGTATAAGCTTTTCTAGTCGCCATATCTAAAGTGAAACAAAATTTATTTATTTAAAAAATTTGAACCAATTTTGGACACCCATTTATGGACACAATGTTCATAATTCAATTATTAAATTTAAAGTCTTAATTTGCGACCGATTTAAAAATAAAGATAAAGGTAAACGATTGTACAACTATAAGATGCATGAAAAACGTATATTTGTAAAATATCCTTCATGGACAAAATGTCCATATTTGGGTACAGGCTTACAAAAATATCCAATTATGAACATCGATAAATTCCAAGGCTAAAATTACTATGAGGTTTTAGATTAGAATATATAATTAACCTTTTATTATCAGTAATTCAATAAATAATATCATTTTTAACAACAATATTACACTTGTCATAAAAAAAGCTAATAAATTTACTTACATGCATTGCGCTCCTTATAAAAAATTTCAAATCTCGACACCAAAACGCACCGCACTAGTAAGAATCGTTATAGTCGAAAATAATATAGCGGAGAGCTGTCAAATGTTGTTTACATCAAATCTAGAACTTTGGTACAACCGATTAATGTTGCTGTTGGAAAAAAAAAACTTACCGGTTTCTTATTATTGGAGGCATTTTTGAAAACTGTCCATAATGGGGTCCGCGTCCATAATAGGTGCATTTACCTTACATACTTATACATATTCACACTCAAACATGGAACAAAAACTGATTTTCATCACACAAATATTTGTCTCATTTGGGAATCGAACCCACGACTCTTGGAACCGCCAGCCAGGGACACTTACCACTGTTCCACCAAGCCAGATAATTGTCGTGTCATTTCCCTCAGCGACTCAAAAAACCTTATCCACATATGATCATTTAAAGTGTAAAAGCATTTCTACCCGAATATCCGCAAAGGCAATAGTAAAATAAAACTAGCTTTATGGATTAAACTCGCGTGTATTATAATCCTAAACATATTACAGTTAAATGTATTTAGAGGCCCGACGTTTCGAGCTCTTCACAGTGCTCTCGTGGTCACGAATTTATATCCGTAAAATTTATTTTATTTCAAATGTTTAAATTATTGGCAATAAAAAATACTAAGGTAAAAGTGTATTTTGCTTGAAATTTAGTACCCAACTGCTGGTCACTCTAGCAAACAGGTAGCGCTTAAACTGTACTGTACTAATAGGCCTTACTAACCCGCCTGGAAAATTAATAGCCATTGGATATTTCCATTTTCTATTGTCCTCCTACCGACATTGTTTATAGAATCACAGCCATCTAACTATCTTTCTTATTTGGACATTTATGACTATTACATTGTTTGCTATCGTACGGATAGTAGATCGCGTTTTAAGTGTGACGTATTAGATACAATTACTATTTTATTGTTTGCTATCAAGTTTAGATAATGAATAACACATAGATATGGCTACATTATCGTTAACTTAATGTATGTACATTAGAATTCAGCAACAAAACGTAAGAGTGTAATTAAATTTTCATACTGATAGTACGTAGCTACTTACTTGCAGATAGACGGACGAACCTCCATTTTTAGAAATGTAACATTTTTTTTTTAGTTTCAGTAACTTTAAATTTCATCATCAAATCAGCAAGGATCATGCATAGCTACGGGTCAAATGCTAGTGCCTAATAGAATTTGATCAATGCTAACATCGTATTTAGCTAATGCTAAATGTAATGGAAGCTTTTACTCCGACAAAGGGGTCCTATATATTTCATTAAAACCATTTACATGTAAACGTATTGTTACGTAAACGTAAACGTATTTCTATGTTTTAGTCATTAAACTGTTAAGCAGCTACTAACACTCACTGACCAAATAGGTTAAATCTTAAAGAGAGGTCAAATCAAAAGTACCCGTAATCGACGAGCATACATGAAGAGGTTAAAGGATGTGGATGAAGCGAAAGTGGAGTGCCAGAACCGTAGCACATGGCAGGAAGTGATCTCTGCCTACTCCTTTGGGAAAAAGGCGTGATTTTACGTATGTACGTATGTAACACTCATATTGGCCTCCTATACGGCCGTTTACCATCAGGTGGAATGGCTTAATCCTGAAAGTCGATTTAAAAACAGAACCCTCTCACCAAGTCTAATTATACTGACGTGGCAGTACTTTGGGAAGTTCAACCAAAGCTTCAAGTACATTTAAAGCTTTCTTGGCACGAACTTTGTCCCTCAGCGTGTCCAAGGGCAAGGAACTCGTCACGCTGCGCGCGCGCGTCAAGGAAGGTCGTCATGCGCCGGTAACCGCACCCCATTACGTGAATACCTCACTTGTCGAAGAGGTGGGGAGACAGGTGCTGTTCTCATATAGTTATATGCCGGATTGGACCACACCGAAATACAGAATTAGAGTGTTATAACGCGTTTAGACCCATAAAGACTAATATTTAGTTAGTGTCAATATATTATTTTAAACTGTCATGGTTACACACATTGGAAAACTGAAAATATCCGGGATACTTACCATGTTGTTTCCTTTAATGAGCTCCCGATATTTCGGCACTGTTGCAAACGCCATGATCACGGGTGAACTGCAACAGTTAAAACAAAACAACAGTTTTCTAGAGTGTCAATAGTATGCTTATCATCTGATGATGTTCTAATAAGAGACACAATTGACACTCTTCTTATATTCAAAAATAATACCTTCTAACCAATTTAATTATTAACTACGTAACTAACTGTTTCATCATCTTATCTGTGAATCGGTTTTTATGGAAAATTGCTGGAAAATCTGAGTTCAAATAAGAATAAACTGCAACCAAATCGATAAACCGCGAACGGTCCAAATTATAACACCCCTGCTAATGTCGGGTGTTAATAAATTAAGCAATCTTTCATGCTTACATATAATTGTCAAAAAGCTCCAAAAAATCGTCAGTAGTCAAAGAAAAATAGTGTCAAAAACCGAAAAAGTTAGCGCTGACTCGTGAAGGATTTGAACCTCCGCCCTCCGATGTTCAAATTGGTATTTATATCGGCGCTCTTACCCACTGAGCTAACGAGTCCTTGCAGAAACTAGCGAATATAATCATCGCTTCGAACGAAGTGACGTCATGCTTCCCTGATTCACCTGCTTCGACCTTGAAGCGGTCGAACGCGAGTCGAACAAACGAAAATGAAATTGAGCTTTTTGTTCAACATTTTGGAGTTGGCTTTGCTTTGTATCCCACTGAAGAACAGAATCAGATAATAGTTATCATATTAGAATCGCCACAATGCATGTTCAAGTTATTGCAATAATTAGCTTAAGGGTCTGTTACGCTCTGCCTGATAAAGATATTATAAAGATAATTTTAGTAGGTAGTTGAAAAATATTAAGAAGCTATT
Source organism: Maruca vitrata (assembly GCA_039566165.1). Taxonomy (NCBI): domain Eukaryota; kingdom Metazoa; phylum Arthropoda; class Insecta; order Lepidoptera; family Crambidae; genus Maruca; species Maruca vitrata. The sequence goes on from CM076926.1 coordinate 14,546,373, forward strand.
ATACTAAATATTACAAGACATTCGTTTTCTGAAACATCATTTTATGATTTGGCAAATACCCAGACTTCATTTATAATGTACAAAGCTTGCAAAGCTTTACGAGAAAATTATATGCAGCATAACGCTATGCTGCGTATGCGTAGGTACGTTCCTAAATAGCATACCTACCTACATCTCCTTAAATATATTCCTACAATTCTGAGGTAACTTTGCCTATTCTACATTTCACTATGTTTCAAAATCGAGGTAGACTTTGGTCGAATTAAGAAAAACCTAAAGAAAAATTATAATACCCATTTTTATTGTTACTCGACATCAATGTACCTTTGATAGTGACAATGATAAATCAATAATTGATTATACTTCATTATTTTACAAATCATGGTATCTAATCTAAAAGTACCTTCTTAGTGCACGGAAAAATGATATCTAACTCCTACACCTAAGAGCTGAAACTAAAATAAAATTCTGTAGAAGCGTCCAGTCCAGGTGAATCATATAAGTGTGACGTCACGTAGCATAATGCGTACACTAAATACAATTGCTCATAGCAAGACTCGTTAGCTCAGTGGGTAAGAGCGCCGATATAAATACCAATTTGAACATCGGAGGGCGGAGGTTCAAATCCTTCACGAGTCAAAAGTCATGATATACTTTTATTTTATTTTTTTCCAACGATTGCTTCCTTCAGAAGATAGTTAGGGGATTTTGCTTAACGAGCTGTTGCCCCACCCCACCACATTTTACTCTGTAGGGTAAACACTAGGCAAATTCCGAGCGCGAGTCAATTTTTATTTTATTTTAGACGTTCTTTTTATCCTAACTGTCTTATTATAATGGTTTCGAGTAATCTCGTCATCATTACCAGGCTTGCGCGGGAGCGGATGGCTCTCTCCCCTAAACTTGCGGGAGAGGGTCGGCACGGTAGAAATGCTTAAGTTTGTATGGGCCGATCGGACCGCGCGAGCCACAGCCACCATAATGTCCATTGCTGTAACCTAAGAACGTCCCGTATCTGCCTAATGCAGCGTTAGCTTTTACGGGTTGTATTTCGGAGAATCAGACGTTCTACCCACAATACGGTAACTACGATTATTTGACGCTTTAACGGTAAAAGAAAACATCTTGAGGAAACCTGCTTGAAATTCTTAGGTTGAGTAGACAACCAACCCGCACTTAGCCAGCGTGTGTGAGTGGTTGACTAAGGCCTTATAGCCCTAGTTTAGGGTAGGCCCTTGCCCCAACAGTGGGGACGTGTATGGGCTGATGTTGACGATAATGAGACGTACTGCCCACTTTGAAATAATTCCAAGTCATAAAGAACCCGTGTTTTTTTTAACTTCTACCTTATAGTTTGGGTCGTGTGTTGATTATATTTTTGTGTGCGTAAGTGCACAGACTTACAGCTAGGTATCTCGAATTCCGAGGAGAACTTACTATAATGACTGGACTGTACACCGTGAAATTGAAACGGTTTGCCTTTAGTAATACTATGAAATCAAGCAAATTATTCACGAAAAAAAATTTTTTTTTTTTCAAATTTTCAAAATAATAATTTTCCAACTCCAAAACCAGAGAAGCTATCGTTCTTTTATAAGATGTGACGTATTGAGGTACTGTTTGCCGCATGAAATCGATGCTTAAAGCTCAAGAAGCTCGACGCCCTAAGTCATAAAGCGGTTCGAACGTGCTTTCGAGTTTCGGTTAAACCTTTCGTAAAATCGGCATTTATTGATTTTAACAAAAAAGAACTGCACAAATCTATTGTGCTACTAAGATAGAATCATTTTACTGCGGGAAAACAACCACTAAAATTTCACGGTGTATAGTTCGGGTCGTGGGTTGATTATATTTTTATGTGCGATGCGTCAGGTCCAGTGAATCATAGGAGTGTGACGTCACGAACCAGAATGCGTCCTCAAAATTCAATCGTTTAAAGCAAGACTCGTTAGCTCAGTGGGTGAGAGCGCCGATATAAATACCAATTTGAACATCGGAGGGCGGAGGTTCAAATCCTTCACGAGTCGTAAGCCTTAAAACATTTTTTTTTCAGCAAATAACTCCTCCAAGTGCTTAGTAAGAGATTTTATGCCGTGGTTCATTTTTATTTTATTTTATTCTACAGATACGAGTAGCTTGCTCCAAGCGACTAGAGCTTTTGTTTTTTATTATTCATCGCAATCAATAATACAATGTAATGTAAACAATATAACTCAGATGTTCAACGTTCTGCTGCTTATGTGGATTGAGAAGAGAATACTCCTTCATTGGATACAAGTAGCGTTTAGCGGCTTTCGGGTCAAAAGCAAGTCGACGTAACGACAATTCACTGAACAGCCGACGCAAGCCTAAACAAGTCTTTTATAAATAAATATTACACAACATCACATACATCGATCTAATCCCGTAGTAAGTAGCTTAAGCACTTATGTTACGGATATCAGAATCAACAGTGGATACACAAATATACTTAAATACATTTAATAACACACCCAGGCACGGAACAAACGCCGATGTACGTCACTTAAATATTTGTCTCGGGTGGGAATTGGACCCACGACTCACTAACCACTGTTCCACCGGATCAGTCAATTAATCTTAAGTCTTTCATACTAAGTATCTAATGCTTTGAGCAAGCACATTACACCAAATTTACATAGAATAGCAATGAAACTAATTTTAAAAAAAGATCGTGCGTGCGTCACGTAAAACTACCCACTTCTGAATGTTGAGGGTAGTAAAACAAATATGTGCTTGTGCGCAAATAAAAGTTAAACATTTGCGCAAAATAAAACTAATTTTACGCATAAATTCGCGCTCCAAATAATGATATCTAAATAGAATTACGATTCTGAACATAATTGTTTAAGAGACTCATTCTGTTTTTTATATTAATGGTTTTATGTATAATGCTGTTGCCTGCAACATCGTTTTCATAAAAAAAATTACAACTCCAGTTAGGTGTTAAATTTTTAGCTATTACATAGCTTTTAACGCGGGCTTTGAGCGCGGCGACCGATCCTAGAAATTCCGTATCGAAAAAACCTCACAATCGTCTAACGTCGTTTCAGTTCGGTAAACTTCGAAACTCGCACGAATCGAGACGAGCTGCTCCGAAATCGGACAATGCTATGCAATAGCTATACCGCGGCAGTCCCCAAGTGCCACACGTCTTTTTCATGAAAACGATGTTGCAGGCAACAGCATTAATAGCTCCTAGTCGTAAAAAAAACTTTGTGCTAATGCTCTTATTTCTATTTTTTGGTTGTGCGTTGATAATTATTATTGGGTGCCAAGCCAAGTGAATCATAGAAGTGTGACGTCAAGTAGCAAAGTGCATACGCAAAATTCAATTGCTCACAGCAAGACTCGTTAGCTCAGTGGGTGAGAGCGCCGATATAAATACCAATTTGAACATCGGAGGGCGGAGGTTCAAATCCTTCACGAGTCAAAAACCTTTGTCCATTTTTTTTTCAGCGAATGACTCCTCCAAAGTCAGCTACTCGTAATTAGCATGTTCACACCTAGCGATTAAATACTCGCCGCGATCACGCCGCGATTTCGCGCGGCTACGCCTCATCCAACCTACCCGCTTAGGGCATGCGCCGCATTCTACAGCGCAGGTCCGTTCATGTTAGAAATATGAACGCAGTAAGCGGCGATATCACCGCGATCGAAATCGCCCAACAATCGCTATGTGTGAACAGGCACTATAACCAACTCAAACTCCCGTTCTACTATGTTTGAAACTTTAACACCATAATATTATACCCTATAGGGGATGAATTTAGAAAAATCGAAAATCTATTTCGATGTCATAATGAAACCTTGTGAACATTTTCAAAGGAGAACCACCATTTTGGGCCCAACGTTACAGGATTAAATTATATATCAAAAAATCGGTCTATTTTTATAAGTTAACTTATAGAAATCTTAGCCAAAACAGTAATGGCCAACAGGGAAAAAAGCAGATTTTTTTTCCTTATGTTACTGGTTTTGTAAACGTTGATTTATATTATTTATTAATAACGTATCTATCTTCGCAAACGTGATACAGAAATCTATCCATAGAGTATAGTAAACAGAATCTACTTATGACATTGATCGATTTGATTGATGTCGATTAATAATTAAAATGTTTTATTATTTATCATATTTATTTAGATAATATCCGAAATACTATCATTCGGAGATGTACCGGAGTCACGGACATTACATCGATTGTGACGAAGTTGAAGTGGAGACGGGCCGGACATATGTGCAGAAGAGAGGATGGCAGATAGGCACGCAGAATTGTCGAATGGAGACCTAGACTCGGACGGAGAAACGTTAGGAAACCACCTATGCGCTGGGCCGACGATATCACAAAAATATTGAGCAAGACCTGGATGCGAGCAGCAAAAGACCGGGTCAAATGGAAAGCACATGAAGAGACCTATACCCAACAATGGGTGATACAGGGCTGAAGAAGAAGAAGAAGACGCACAGTTTTTAGATGCTATTTTTTTTTAGATGTATTATGATGATAAGGATGAATAAAATAATTTATTATTATTTTGTAATGACCTGCTTTTATTTACATTTATTTTTTATACTGAACTGCTCTGTCCAGCCATAAGCAAGTATGCATTTAGAGTTAGGTACCTAGTTCATTATTCACTTTAATGAAATCTACACTAATATTATAAAGAGGAAATATTTGTATTTTTGTATGTTTGTAATGAATAAACTCAAAAATATCTAATAAATTGGTTTTATAGTTGACTGGCTCGATGCAGCAGTTGCTAGTGAATTCTGGCTTCTAAACCAAGGGTCATGGGTTCGAATCCCACCCAGGATAAATGAGGAGGAGACTGACACCCAGGAGAATGTCTAAGATATAAGACTTTGACTTCATAAGTCGAATGATTGCAATATCCATAGATTTATTCTCATTACCTACTATGTAGCGTGCTTGCGTGTGTGCGCGGTGCAGTGGGGCGCAGGGTTGACCGGGCATTGCGCCGTCAACGACGCTTGGGAATATTATGTTGTTAATATTCTGTTATTAATATTCAGAATTAGCCAACAACTTAACAAATCACAAAATCATATTTCACGGACACATGCAACGTTCCCTGACCAATATAGATGACATAGAGCTTATGTCTTGAATACTATTTTACCACTTTATCTGTACTGTTGGATAGCTTGTATACAATCTGTAATGCAAAACTTAAAAAAGAAACACCCTACAAGCTTTCTTTCATAATAGAAAAACAGATAACCTCAAAAATATTCACTGTATTTTTAGTGATTTGGCCATTGCGGATCAACATGAAAATTCGTCTCATGGAAACCTTTTATATGCTTTATCTGATGGCCAACTTTCAGCTTTGTAACGTTGGGCCCAAGTTTGTATGGAATCGGGTGTTCTCCTTTATAGACTTGACTGGCTGCGGTCCAAGAGTTGTGGGTTCGATTTCTATTCGTGTTTAATATTAGTGTGATAATCAACGGTGTTTGTTTCGTAACAGGGTGTGATTATATATGTATAAATATATGTATGTATATCAGTCTTTGACGGCTATAGTACATTCAAGCTCTGCTTAGTTTGGGGTCAGATTTCCGTGTGTGGAGATAACCTACATTATGTTATTCATTACTAGCTGTGCCAGCGACTTCGTTCGCGTTTCCCCCGTTTTTTACACATTTTCCATTGTATCTTTGCTCCTATTGGTCGCAGCGTGATTTTATATAGCCTAAAGCCTTCTTCGATAAATGGTCTATATAACGCAAAAAGATTTTTTCAAATCGAACCAGTAGTTCCTGAGATTAGCGCGTTCAAACAAATAAACAAACTCTTCAGCTTTTATAATATTAGTATAGATGTTAAGTTTCGGCTGTGTTCCTTTCATTGGAACCGATACATCAGGTCCAAGTGAATCATAGGAGTGACGTCACGAACCAGAATGCACACAGTAAATTCAACCCCTCTCCGCAAGACTCGTTAGCTCAGTGGGTAAGAGCGCCGATATAAATACCAATTTGAACATCGGAGGGCGGAGGTTCAAATCCTTCACGAGTCAGGGCAGTGACCTATTTTTCTTTTTTAGACCCGTTGCCTAGACAAAGGTGTTTTTTTGGCGTTTCAACAAATCACTTGTCTTCGAACACGATTCGTTGCCGAAAAACGAATATAAATACCAATTTAAACATCGGAGGGTTCATAAAGCTTATGAGCTTTAGTTAACGGAGTGATGGATCTTTTTGTTTATTTCCTTTTACTTATCAGCACAACCAGTGAAGAAATTATCTAAAAAATAATAAGTTTCGGTATAAGTTAAGTATATTTTTAATAGTATTTATCAAATTCGAAATCCACCCAAAAATTCATTACGTAATAAAAACTTAAGTAAAATATTTGATGCAGATTAGCAGCATAAATATCTATGATAGAAGCGAAAACTCTCAAACCAGTTAATTTACTAAGCTGCACTGAATTTACTCTGGTTTTGATAAGTATGGGTTAATAACTAGTCAAAGACCATCTATGGGGGTAGGTAATGACATCTTACATCATATATCGAGACTAAATGCTCATCGCCTTGCACAGAAGTCTTTAGTCTTGTGTATTACAATGAAATAAAAGTTATCTTTGCCAAATATTAGATATATAAAATGTTATAATTTAGCTAAAAAGTCTAAGCATAGTGAAAAAACACACTCTTGAAATACACCGAAGGTTTGAAGTACAAAAACATTTTTATGTAAGTCAATTCCAAACCAATAGTTTTTCATGAGGGAGTTAAAGTATAAACTATCCACTAGATGGCATTACGTTGATTTTACCTCCAAGGAAGAACATGGGGGTGGAAATATACAAAACATGACCTTTGACACCTAAAAAACACGCCTTTTAACTACGATACCTATTGTTTGCTACGAAAACTAAAACTACTTGCTACGAAATACATATGTCTGTGTTCTAATGCTACGAAAGTTATTTATGTTATTCATTTGTTAATACATGAATATTATGTACCATGCATGGCTTTAAAATGTTATTTTATGTGAATAAGCAATGTAACATGTCCTGCCCTTTAAACATAATTAGTTAAAAGCTATATGTAATACGGTTTTTAATATTTGTTTTAGTAAATTTGTCGGAAATCATTGTAATTAAGATAATCCTGTTGTGGATTGGATAATAAGATCTTACCTCTTTTTAAAATATCTGTAATGATATTCAGATACAACTATGTATGTAATAAGATAATGATGACATGATGAAACAGTGACGAATTTTATAACAGGTGTTTCAATAACCATACTTTTTACCGCCAAGTAACGTGTGCATCGACAGTTAAATTAACCCTTAACTACCCAGTAAGCTTTTGTAACGTAACTGACCAGTAGTGTCCAACAGACACATATGATGTGTGTGTCACAATGTAAGGTGTGATGAGTGAAAAACAAGTTATTTAAATTAAAAAGATATTAGAATGAACTTCAGTAATGTACTTTTGCACTTTTGGAGTTACAAATGTATATTTTTTCAAAATGTTTGTAGCAGTCATTATGATTGTACTTATCACAACACTTGATAGAAACGCTGTTAATATCGAAGATTAAACTAACAACGCTTTATCCTTTTCACAGCAGATTCAGATAATTGAGTAGGTCAGCTTCTACATGGTTCATGGCTGCTAAGTGCTTACTTGATGGACTTTCCTAACTTTGTCTCCGTGGTTGAGGTGTCACCAATACTGTTGCAATTTTACGCATAAATCGTTTTTTTGTGTTTTTTATTTTGCATGTGTTCTAGTCATATAATGACATCTCATCATCATCATCAACATCATCAGCCCATTTCTGTCCACTGCTGGACATAGGCCTCTCCAAATGCACGCCACTTCTCTCTCCACGGCCACTCGCATCCAGCTCCTACCAGTCGTTTTGCACAGATCGTCACACCACCTGGCCTGCGGGCGTCCTACATACACTACGTTACATAATAACACCTTATATAAATAAATATATTTTAAATTTGCTAGGTACCTATTCGTTTTATACTGAACTCTACTACCTACACTCATGAATCATAAATCATCACCCTCACTCCAAGAATTATAACTTCTTCTATATATATATTCTTCATTACCGTTTACATTTGCCGGTTCTGTCACATTTTTTTCAATCTCGAATCAGTATGCACAAAAGTATTTTCATCGTTCCTGACAACATGTTCAAGTTGAAGTATACGACGTCTTATTGGTTGCCCTTTATCTATTTATCTGAATAACACTGAATAAGAGGACAATTATATGGTGTATTGTGTATCTAGTCACTGATATACGAGATGAAAACAAAGACGACAATTATAACACAAAAAGGGGTGTCAGATTATTATCACTATAAAATATTCATCGTTATGCCCCACCCGACATCATAAGATTATACATTAATATAAATAAAAAACAATCTTTGTTCACATTCTCAAACAAAATGTCATTGTGTCTGTTGGACACTTGTGGGTTGATGAAGTACTATTTTTGTTTATTTATAATAACTTATAAATCTTACATGTTATAAATATTTAAAAAGCACTTTTAGAATCTTAAAACACTGGAGATCAAATAGGTAAAAGGCCGATTCATAAAAATAAATACTTCAGTTTTTATCAAAACTTAAACGCAAAAATGTGTCCGCGAGACACTTGTGGGTTGTTAAGGGTTAAAGAGGCTATCGTATAATTGTGTACCGCCACTTCCTCGGTCATAACAAAGCCATGGGCCACGGTAATAGGAACCCATAAAAATTCACAGCGCGACCTCAGAGCTGTTAGCTACGTCGAAGCGAACCAACGGTGTTGCGCCGGCTTGCTACGACGAATTTTGATTGAATTTGAAATTGCACCTATTTCTATTAATATGCATGTACGCTTCTTAAAACTAAAAAGAAGCATTTTCTTTTTCTAATATGAGAAAAATACTGATCGCGATATTTTTTTTTAATTTTTTTGGAATAATTAGCATATAATAGTAACACTCACTAATTGAGAATAGCTAGCAACAAGTATATGTATATGTATAACCATTAGGTACTATTAGTTCTATGTCTAATTGCAGCTAATAATTTCGTAACTTAACAAAAGCTCTTTACATAATATTTAATTGTGGATTATAGTACCAACTAAATAACTAGAATAGGAAGTTATTAAATTCGTACAGCTAGGTGTCATCATCAATGCCCTATACGTCATTAATATTTCACGGTGATTCTCAATAATAATTATAGCGCTCATCAAAACAACGTGCACCATTCCATACACGATACGAATGAAAACAATTTCGAAAGTGTAGTATTTGTAATCGTTTTAAAACGCAATCGTTTTGTTATTATTACGAAACAAATTGAGTTCTATCTAATACCATCAGTTTACTTAGAACCGAACTATTTTACATCGTTGCAGTATTGTAAATGACTCAAAATCATTTTTAAGTTGAGTGATTAAGTATAAAATATAGGGGTTTTTTTCCGTTTCATTAAGAAAACTAACCTTCTTGAGTTCGCGGTAGTTTACATTGCTTTGACATGACGCATTGTATGTGTCATGTTATAACTCAAAACCTATATAGATGCCTAGAACTGTTTTTGACTACATAGGTAGTAAATAAATAAATAAATAAATATTGCACAACATCACATACATTGATCTGATCCCGTTGTAAGTAGCTTAAGCACTTGTGTTACGGATATCAGAATCAACAGTGGATACGCAAATAAACTTAAATATATTTAAGATTACACCCAGACACGGAACAAACACCGATGTTCGTCACACAAATATTTGTCCCGAGTGGGAATCGAACCCACGACTCTTGGAACCGTAGGTTATGAACCTGAGTCACTAGCCACTGTTCCACCGAGCCAGTCAAGGTAGGCATATATATTAAAGGTTTCTTAACACAATATTCGTCGCAACGGACCCGCACTCATTTGTATCGCGTCGACATGCGCAAGCGCAGCCGTCATTGCGTCGCGAGCGGCGGGACGGCGCGCAGTGACGATGGACAGTGACAGTGTGACTGAGTGACGAACTGACTGCCTGTAGTGACCGAGTGCAGTGACTGTGGAACTAGTGACAATGGTCGAGTTCGCTTTGGAGAATGTTAGTGATGTGTTGTTTTTTTTTGTGATAGTCAAAAGACCAGGCTACCCCTCAGGGATCTCTTCAAAGTTGCTTAAGTACTCGTGTAGGGGATCTTACCACTGTGTCATCTCTAATACGAGTAAACACCGTATAACGATAATTCCAAGAAGAGATGGGTTAGGGATCTATATCTTGGTAGAAAACCATGTGAAGCTCCCAAAATGGTTCGTAATCCGAAGTGTTATTTGGATACCACAATCTAGGAGATGTATACGTCTATACAGACAGAGATAGGTTAGACAGATATCTAAGAAAAGCCGATGAAGTATGTGTTAGTACTCGCCCTAAGGAGTCTGAACAATCTTCCATGTAGAAATGTTCTGATCAAACACCATTATCATACATGGAAGTCATTAATCAATCTTTTTAGCATACGCATTAATATCAAATAAATCTATTGATATGGATCTTATAAATGCGTTATGTTAGAAGCTTTTATTACACCTTAAAGAACACATAAAAGTCGCTTAGATATTAATTTCAACTTGATAATTCCACGCATTCCGGAGATAACATCATACACACTAAGATGTAACTCCATAAAATGTCAGTAATATAATACAGGAAGAGCCAGCTATGACTTACAGTCAGTCCACTCCACACAATGGGTCGTGGAATCGATAGCCGGAAATCAATTTGTGCTAGAGTGTAGTGAAACTCTGGATATAAAGCAAGCTTTGTAGAATCAAAACGACGGCTAGCGCACATTGTCATGCCTGGTCGGTCATGTCACATATTAATTTATGTATATCTTTAGATATTATATTACAAATACATTTCACAACTTCAATTTGGAAATTCTTAATCAGCATGTTACCGACAATGTAAATATAATGTTATTTTCATACCCTTTTTTCTTTATGTACCTATGTTTCATCTTATGGAACAACAATTATATCGAAGGGTTATAAGGCATATACTCGAAACAGATACTTCGTTTCTTGACAGATATTTCGGTTGTTGTTTCGAGTTGTGATTTCAGGAAGTGTTCACAAATGCATTGTTACAAAACATACCTTCGTAGTTATATAAGCAAAGGAAATCTAAATGTACTCGAGTACCAGATGAAGAGATCTGTATGCAAATAAGTCTGCAATTCTAATAGCTTTCGTTATTTTTTCCCCACTGACAATCGGCCTTTCTCAAACGTGATTTACACTTAGACAACAGACATACAGCTACGTGATATCAAACTGGTGGCAATTTAAATTCCACCAACCAATAGGCCATTGTTAGACGTTTCCCATCGCACAATACAACTGTAATATCACAGAAAACTATGTCTTTCGCAGAGCCAGGCTGGCACGTCGGGGGACAACTTCAGGCAGTACCACGAGAACTATAGTTACGCGATGCACCAAAACCAGAACCAGGGTGCCGTCTCCAGGAACATCCAAGGTTATGAGAACCCGAAGCCGCCGATACCTGCCAAGAACATGTATGGACCGAAAGGAGAAACGCCAAACAACTCTCAGTTGATCACAGTAACAGTTGAGACTGGCAAGGATAGTACCAGAGACGCGCCCAAAAGTAACAAATCGGTCAGCAAGACTTACCACACCCTCAAAGATATGATCTCAAGTAGATTTAAAAGCAAAGACAGTAGTGAGGTGGAGAAGAATAATGAGCCTGAGCCTAATCTGAACAACAGTGAGGAGAGGAAGAGGCCGGAGACCAGAGAACCGGAACAGGTGACGCCAAGAGATACGGGAACAAGGAAGGTGGAACAGGGTATATACGGGAGGCCGATGCCTCAGAACAGGCCTGATATGCAATACGGACACGCCATGGCCAACAATATGGCGTATCCCAGTCCTTCGCCACACAGGTAATTTTCAAACTGATTTCATAGAAGCTTTGAACGTCATGTATTGCAGTAAACTGTGTTCTATGAGAATCAATTCAAAATATATTTTTTTAAATACCTTAATGAAGAATTGCAGTTATAAAATACCTTTGTTGACATTAAGTAATTATTCTGTAATCGCTTATGCGTTTGTCAAATATTGTTAGAACTTTTTTCATTTTCTCATAAACATAAATATAATTTATCGGTTCATTATCGGTATCGGTTAGTATTGACCAGCAAAAAATCTGCATAATTAATGAATACTCCTCTTTCGATTCCACAGACAGCTGATGCAGCAGCAAATAGTACAGCAGCAGATGATGTTGAACCACCACCAGGCCAGATCCCAGGAGATGCTGGCTTCATCGCCCCACTCCAGGCCCCAACCACAGGCTTTAGGGGCCGATGCCTTGTACCAGCAGTACGGGCCACCTGGAAGAAGAAGCGCCCTCTACCAGAGAGATGTTGACGTCAGATCCATGGCAAACTTTACTTCGTTAAAAACTGGACCTCAGGCTCAGGTATATATTTCAACAGTACACCAATTTGAGACAGTCTTCTGTTTAACGTAAATAAAACTAGGTGCAACGGCATATGCTCCTTAATTTTGCAAGAACTCTTTATCTTGCGGACTAATCTTCAACAGAGACATGAGATAATTCTCGCTATTTTAGTGTAATGTGATGTATTTATTTACCTCTCATAATTGCCTCAGGTAATTTCTACATTTCAATAGTTCATTAGCCCTCATTATAACTATAACCATCAACCTCTTACAACGTCTCCGCACTCAGGTCATTCTTTCTAATAATAACGACGGTTATAATGAACAATATCTTGAATAGCTTCACCATGGGAAAGTTTGAAGTAACAACTCGAAATGCAACACTTTAGCCAATGCCCAGATTTAATTACTGTATGTAATATTCATTGACCAAAAACTTTGGGATTACGGTTGGAGAGACTGCAATAGGCGTCTTGCAACACTTTTCTTGGGCCACAGTCAGTTCACACTGGCAACTTCTACACAAAGAACAATGGCTCCCAACAATTAACCAGCTGTTCCCACGGAGGCCACAATTACAATAACATGTACATGCTTTGTGATGCCGACGAGAGATCTTGGAACTTATTTTTACGTTCCCCGCAAGAAACTTTATTGAATCATTGTTTTCTTTTTCATAAATAAGTCAATCATGTCAGTCAACTCGAATTTCTAATCCGTCTTCCTCTAAATGCGTAAAATCTCATTAACTTGCACGGATCTGTATTCTATCGCATTATTGTTTACTTTCACATGTTCTGATTAGGTTTTGTTCTTCCGCTCTTTTTTGTTTATGTTACAATGCTCGTGAGTATTGGTTATTATTACTATTTGATAATTATGAATGAATATTGAATAATGTTCTATTTTAAAGCTAATCGAAAAAGCTACGTAAACATTCTTAATTGATTTTACTTTCAAACTTGAAAAGCAATTACTTCAAATCAATGTATTCCATAACTAGCTGTTTCACGCGGTTTCACCCGCGTACCGAGGGAACTACTTCCCGTACCGGGATAAAATATAGCCTATGTGCAGGATATTTTACAATGACGAAACTATTCAAGTATTTAAATTGACAAAAATGTACATGGAAAAGCATAACGTGAACAAGGTGATTATTCTCATAATTGTTTACACAATTTATAGTTTACGACTGCCACTTAAAATAACGACATGAATCTATAACATAAACCTAAACCTTTTGAGACGGTAAACAAGATATGACAAGAACAGAGGAAGTCACTAATTGTTCTTGAACTGTATATCTGTTTACTGTTAGCTCCTCAGCGAAGTGGTCATTAGGTAGTCTCCGTGGCTTTACGGCCAAATTAACCCATCTTTATTACTTCCCTTGTGCTACACGTATTTCATTAACTGAACACACAGATAAGTCTATGATTTATAATATGATATAGAAACTTATGATTCATGACTGAGCGTGTGACTGTTTGGAAGTTGGTCTGTCTTTCTTTAAGTTTCCCCAAAGTCTAACATTCAGATTTGTTTGTTGTCAAAAGAATCGGTGGTACCTAATTAAGTCATGAATTGTGACTAGCTTTATGACAGCTACAGTTACTTTGCCATATTGATTTTCTTTTCAATTACCTACCCATTTAGACTGACGTTTTTCTCATAGTAAATTAAACATATTACTTTAAGCAAACCGTTTATCTAAACACTTATCCAACTTATGTTACTTCCAGTTTGAAAACTCACATTCAAGACCAGACCTGCGAAGTCCTCAACAACTAGAAAGGGAAATAATCCGCCAAAGAGGTTTAGTGGAAGGTAGGCGAGCCGCGTCCCACCCGCATTTACTGGACGAACCCCAACAGCGAGTCGAAGTCACTACCTCTCTAATCCACGACAGATCCAGAAGGAATTCCCATGGGAACCTCCTGGAAATTCACGAGAATGAGCCGAGGAGACACGACGAGAGAGAATCGGACGACGGTGGTTTCCGACACAGATTAACCGCCCAGGGCAGGTCGAGTTTCGAGGAGAGAATAAGGACTAGTGGAAGGTCAGTTGAGTCCAGGATACAAGAGAACGCTTACAGAAGAACTCCTGATATGCATAAGGAGTCGAGACGGACGCCAGAGATCCATAAGGAGTCTCGAAGAACTCCGGATGTGCATAAAGAGAGGCGGACGCCGGATATTCATAAGGAGTCCCGTAGGACGCCTGACTCGATAGGACAGAAGCAAAGGGAGAGAGAGGATAGTCACGTGGAGAGGAACGATGAGAGTGCAAGTCAGAAGTCGGCGGATAGTGTGTACAACTCGAGTGGGAAGGCTGAGGTTTGCCACCCGCAGCCGTCGTCTTCAAGGCAGACACCGAATAGGATAGAAGATCTAAAGGCCCATGGGAAGAAGGGGGCCGGTTCTGGAGCTAGTTCAGGTATTTATGAAAAAAAATTCTAGTTTTAACTTTTATTCAAGTCGTGCAAATATTTATTTACACTGGCCTTCCGTGACCACGGTTGCCGGATAATGTCCGAATGGCAGGGTTCTAAGAGATTTGGACCCTGCGATTCGGATTTTAATATTTCTGGAACCAATACTTTATGCTAATGATGCTCACATACTATGTTATTATATTACTTAGTCATAATGATATTGTTAGAATGTCGGTTTTTACCTCGTAATACATATTATGGATGATATATTTTGAACAAATTAATGTAAATACGTTAGCAAATATATTTATTAAACCTCCAGCTAAAGATACTCAAATTAATATAGTTGTGAACTAATATAACATTAATTACATCGTAAAATATTTTATTACATAATGGGTGTAACGACTCGATATTGTGCTTATTAACTTGCTATTATGTAGATATAATTTAAATCAATTCCCAATCCCATTTACAGCAATCGTAGCAAAAATAATTGTTTTATTATGCAAATTACTCTTGTTAATGAATAACACTACTAATAGAAATAGTAGTTAAGAGATTTTTGTTGTAGGTTTTTTCTGGGCTTAAATGAATTGCTTGCTCAGTTTCTCTGTTTAATCTTCTTCTACTGTTTATTAATTTATTCAATAATGTGTGGCTTACCTACAGACTTTTTGTAATCCTTATCCATAGACTTTTCGTAATGACTTGATAACATTTAACTTTTGATGTATGTTGACTTGTTCTACTACGGATATACCGTCGGTGTATATTTCCCGAAATACCTAACTTCCTACCAGCCAAAATAAAGTTTTGCTTTAATTATACATATTCTTAACCCCGCTTAACGAATAAAAAACTACACAACCTAAGAATTTCGTCGTAAAAGGTTCACTGTTAAAGCTTTGAATATCGTACAGTTGAATTCCAAATTTGGAAAACACAGTGGTACGTTGCGGCGGGGATTGAACTGGCGACCCAACCCTATCTGACCCAAACAATTTTTTTTACAGATTACGACAAGAATGGCGGCCAATCGTCCAACGTCGACTCGGGGCGAGGCAGCGTGGCGTACTCAAGCGGTCGTCGACCGGAAGCGAGCCTTCACGACACGTCGGCCGACTCCGACGCCGTCGGACCGTCGCGCGCGCAACCGCAACCCGGGACTAGTCAGCAGACCGCTGGACAGAGTGAGTCTAAAATGATTACACTATAAATATGTAGCCTAAAAAAATTACTAACAGCAATAAAAAAAATTACTTCGAATCTGGCGATGGACTTCACTTTACAGGCTCATTTATAGAAATTAATGACTGTAGGTATTTTCACATTGAGTTATATGATTATTTGGCTTGGCTAAGCAGTATCAACTCATTCGCAGTCGGATACTCGATACCCGCTTGTCATGTCAAAATCACTATCACCTAAGACAATCAGATGATAACTACACAGAAAACTTCACTCAGTACAGAGTCCACTTACGCACGTACGATAACTAACTGGACAAATCTTCTAAATGCCATCTTAGAATAGTACAAAATGAATGTAACAACATTATCAACTCTCAACATTAGCAAATATATATTTGTCTATTTTTATTTGCGTGAGCACTACACATTTGAAATAAAACGGGCAAGACACCGTGACCACGAGCGCTGTAAAGAGCTCGAAACGTCGGATCTCTAAATAATGTTTAGAATATCAATACACGCGAGTTAAATCCGTAAATTAATTTTATTTCAAACTAGCTGTGCCAGCGACTTCGTTAGCGTTTCCCCCGTTTTTTACACATTTTCCATTGTATCTTTGCTCCTATTGGTCGCAGCGTGATGTTATATAGCCTAAAGCCTTCCTCGATATATGGTCTATACAACGCAAAAAGATTTCTACAAATCGAACCAGTAGTTCCTGAGATTAGCGCGTTCAAACAAACAAACAAACAAACAAACAAACTCTTCAGCTTTATAATATTAGTATAGAAGTATAGATTAGCAAACATCACAAACAATTACGCCTCAATCTGTTCTAAGTTCAAATCATCAACTTTCGCTTCCAGGTGGGGAGAACGAATGGGCCGATCTGGTGGAGTGCGAACTCCGTCAGATCTTGGAGCCGAAGCTGGCCGGCATGAGGCTGGACTCCTCGGGCAGCTCCGACAGCTCGGTGACGCCCCCCCTGCCGCCGCTGTCCCCCACATCTGACAACATGCATAAGAGGAACAGGTAATACTTATCATGTGCCTATCATCATCATCAGCCCATACTTGTCCACTGCTGGACATAGGCCTCTCCAAATGCACGCCACTTCTTTCTATCCTCGGCCACTCGCATCCAGCTCCTATCAGCCGTCCTGCGCAGATCGTCACACCACCTGGCCTGCGGGCGTCATGTGTCCTATACATACATACATACATAAAACCACGCCTTTTTCCCAGAGGGGTAGGCAGAGATCACTTCCTGTGCTACGATCCCATCACACCACTTTCTCTTCTTCCACATTCATCAACCTCGTCGACTATGGGTACTTTTAATGTATCCTATAGCCCCGGATTTATCAGGCAGGGGCGTAAAACTGCTAACTAGCCCGCTTAGATTAGCAAGTTTTTTACTTATTTCTATTGGATAACGCATTATTTTTTTTACAATAACCGCGCTTACTCAGGTTCAAAAACCAACGGTTCCAAGAGTCGTGGGTTCCAATCCCACAAATATTTGTGTGACGATCATCGGCGTTTGTTTCGTGTCTGGGTGTATCATTAAATAAATTTAAGTTTATTTGTGTATCCACTGTTGATCCTGATTTCCGTAACACAAGTGCTTAAGCTACTGACCATAGGATCAGATCAATGTATGTGATGTTGTGTAATATTTATTTTTTACTTTTTGTTTCTTAGAAAAAAAATTACAGGCGAAAATATTACATTTAATATAGGCCACTGTGGTAACTTTTACCCACAATCCTGAATGTTAAACGAGCATAAATCGCATAACATTGTTCCAAACTATTGAGCACTTTTGTTACGTATCTCATCAATAAAAATGCATATTTAAATTTTCCATGTAACAATGTAGATATTGTTCTTTTGTGCAGTCTACCAGGTAGATCGGCAGAGTATCCGGAAGACCGTAGGCGCGGCAGGGACTCCCCTCGCTGGCACTCCCACAAGAAACATTCCTCCAAGAGGGATCACCATTATAAGAAACACTGTAAGTATTTTTACATGGATCTTTCTTCGAAGATCTTTTAAATATATTATTTGTATTATTAGCTAGTTATGCTTTTCTGTTCTGTTCCTGTTTATTAAGTACAATGCACATAAATAAATATGAGGATTGGCAATATTTTTCAGTTAAAACTAAGCATGTATGATGTAAACTTAGTAAGCAAATAGATGATTTGATTTGAAAACATTGTATGTAAGTAATGCGTATGTAGGATAAGTTTTAAATAGCTTTGGTTAGCAAAACGACCTGGCCTTATCCGGGTAATGCTTAAGAGGACATTTTTGTAGATTCGGCATACGATGATGATTTTGACTTTAAAGTCAAATATGTCTATTTTTTCTTACACATAACGACACTTAAGACTACAAACTTAAAATCTATTGAACATAAACTCTCGATCTACATGTTTAATGTTAATCTACCTTCCACAGTATTCGGCCTCGACACCACCGACATGACCTCAACCACGACTCGAAGCCTGGACCTCTCGTCCTTGTTGGACGGGCGCACGGACAGCGACGCGTCCACAGGGGACGCGCGTGCCATCCGCCGACAACTGCGAGGGCTGGAGAACATGTACGCTGAGGTGTTGCAGCTACTTGGCGTGAGGAAGCCGGCCAGCCTGGCCAAGCATCCCACTTGGGAGTCGAGGTGAGAAAGACAGGCGTTAGATTTCTAGATTGCAAGTACTTCCGTGCTATTGAGGTAAATATCACACCAATTAACAGATTACTCCCTGATAACTGCAAGTACTTCTGTGCTATTGAGGCAAATATCACACCAATTAACAGATTACTCCATGATAACTGCAAGTACTTCTGTGCTATTGAGACAAATATCACACCAATTAACAGATTACTCCATGATAACTGCAAGTACTTCTGTGCTATTGAGACAAATATCACACCAATTAACAGATTACTCCGTGATAACTGCAAGTCCTTCTGTGCTATTGAGGCAAATATCACACCAATTAACAGATTACTCCATGATAACTGCAAGTACTTCTGTGCTATTGAGACAAATATCACACCAATTAACAGATTACTCCGTGATAACTGCAAGTACGTCTGTGCTATTGAGACAAATATCACACCAATTAACAGATTACTCCATGATAACTGCAAGTACTTCTGTGCTATTGAGACAAATATCACACCAATTAACAGATTACTCCGTGATAACTGCAAGTCCTTCTGTGCTTTTCAAGCAGATATCACACCGCAGATATGACTGTTGAGTGTACGCGATGATTGTCTTACTAACTAACGCAATGGAGGTAAGGAGATTCGATAGAAAATGGTCACCCAGTAGCGGTAGTTAGCTATCGAAAACTTACGTACGTTAAAAACCTATTGAATTGTTTTTTTCGTACTACCGATTTTAGTTCTTAGCGTGACCGCTAGGGGTGCTGTACAAGTTTTTCATAGACATATTTACATAGGCGATATCAACTACTCACCACTTATGATTAATCTAACGGGTATACCCTATATTTCTAGACTGTCATCAAAGCGGCGCTACGGCAGCATGTCATCGTTACCCTCCAGTTCAGTGAGCAGCCGGCCTGTCCGAGACAAACGGCGCAGCTCCAACGAGCACCGGAAGAAACACGACCTGAAGGTATACCACCTCTACTTGCAAACACTCCTGAGGCTGATTTTAGAGTCGCGGTGACCGCACGCTGACCGTCAACGCTTAAAAGTACAGTATGCATAGATATAGGGACCGTTTTTAAGTAACGCTGACCGGTCGGCGCCTGATACAAGAATCTATCAGCGCCGAAGATCTGTGTGTGGTCAGTGCGATTCTAAAATCAGCCTAAAGCTTAGGGTTTAAACAGACTAGTGACCGCTCGCGACTGTGGCGAACAACCTACAGATAGCATGCTCAATCTATGATATTGCGACTACCGCCGACTGCAGGCGAAAGCCACCAAGGTCGCGATCAAGAATACCCTCAGATGTAGTATTTTGGAAAGTTAACAGAGGGCCTACCATGAGTTGGCTATCGTAAACTTACGTACGTTAAAAACCTATCGAGTTGGTTTTTTTCATATGGCCGATTGTAGTTCTTCGCGTAACCACCCGGCGGCGCTGTACATCTTTTCCATAGACATTGTTTACGTAGGCGATATCGAGCGCGTAAGTTTTAAACTCATGGTAGCCCCACAGAATGCTACGGGCCTCCAACTAGAGGAGCTGGTTTGAGACTGTTTCTTGTTCAGGTCGGTCACGAGAACTTTAGCAGGCGACCAGATTAAAAGCCCCCAAGTATAATTACTTAAAGACATGGTCAATGTTCCTTTCCCCAGGGCATCAACAAGCGGTTCCAGCGTCTCGAGTCGCACGTGGTGACCCTGGCGCGGTCGGTGGCACACCTCTCAAGTGAGATGCGCACGCACCACCTCGTGATGCAGGAAGTGGACGCCGTACGCGCCGAGCTGGCCGCGCTCCGGCATATGTACAAGTGAGTCGGAAGGATCTAGGGACCAACTGATTGTACTGTACAGTAGACTAATGAGGTTGCAAGTGGTAGTGACAAGCAGTTACTAGTGAGTAGCCATCATCAGATAGTGACCACCTGATTGGTACAGTAGACTAGCTGCCTCATGATAACGCTGGCCACGGCATATGTACAAGTGAGTCGGAAGCATCTGGTGTAGAGACCAACCAAGTACAGTAGACTAACGAGGTTGCTAGTAACAAGCAGTTACTAGTGAGTAGCCATCGGTTGTGACCACCTGATTGGTACAGTAGACTGCCTCGTGGTGGTCGGTGGCACACCTCTCGAGCGAGATGCGCACGCACCACCTCGTCATGCAGGAGGTGGACGCGGTGCGCGCCGAGCTGGCTGCGCTCCGACATATGTACAAGTGAGTCGGAAGCTTCTGGTGATCACCTGATTAATACAGTAGACTAGCTGCCTAGCGAGACATCCGACCAATAGACCAGCGGGTCTTTTGGTAGCAAGAGCTACGTAAGGACCGAGAGGTTCCCTGTTCGTGACCAGGGTTGGGCAAAAATGTGTGTCAATTTTCTCTAAAAAAATATGCACGCCCGTGCACGTTAAGCCGGTGGTCCTGCTTAGATTAGCCTAGATTTGTGTTCTGATTGTTGTCTCACCAAATAAATAAATAAATAATATGTCCCGCGCACTTCTCTCTCAATGAGGGTTTTCGCGTATAAGAACTTCACTAGATGGCAATACGTAGACGTGAGGTCCAACTGCAGCACGATTGGTTGCTTTTGACGTGACATTGACAGACATGTCAATATTCACCAATCACGAAGCAGTTAGACCTAATTTCTGCGTCTTGCCATCTAGTGGATATCTTATACGCGAACACCCTCATTGAGTTCGGCCGATCTCACGGCCGTAATCGGTCGGACGCCTTCATACTGATGAGTTGGAAGTCACTTTTGAAACTCTTTATATAACTCCACGTTAACCCTTCCAGGTCCCAGCAGTACATCCGGTCGGGGCACCACCGGCACGCCGACCCGTTCTCCTTCAGCAACCCGGACCGCGTCAAGAGGCTCACCAAGTTCTTCGGAGACGAGCCGCCGCTGATGAGGCTGTTCCTTAAGAAGCTTGGATACGAGGTTGTTGAATTTTTTTTTATTTATTTATTCTTCATACAACATTCTAGCTTTTTTACACATTTTCCATTGTTTCTTTGCTCCTATTGGTCGCAGCGTGATGTAATATAGCGATTAACCTAAAGCCCTCCTCGATAAATGGTCTATCCAACACAATAAGATTCTTTCAATTCGAACCAGTAGTTCCTCAGATTAGCACATAACAAAACGACATGGTATGTACGGGCCAGCCGTACATTAGTTACTGAACTTTCGCTTTACTATATCATATTTAACTTGCTTTGCAATATGCCACGAAACCTTATTTTCGTTATTAATAATTATAATAGAATTGACACTGATGTCAATTCATCACTCATCGAGTTTGGTTATTTAGCGCTCTTCGGAATCACCATCCCTTAGCGTTAGGGTTAGCATACCGTGTGGTTGGTTTATCATATACTTACTCTTGGTAGACCTTCCATTCTTTTTGGTCCTTCGAGCCGGATCCCGGATATTTGCAGTTTCCTAATGTGTGTTTTAAAATTATATTAAGTGTAAGAATAGTAAGTAACTCGATTTTTTCACATTCTAACTATTGCTGTCTTTTCTTTCCAGAAATACGCAGCTCTCTTAGAAAAAGAGAAGGTTGGTGCAGCAGAACTGCCGTACGTCGGAGAAGACAAGCTGAGGGCTCTAGGCGTTCCGCTTGGGCCTCGTATGAGGATCCTGAAGGAAGCAGGGATCCACCAGGAGCTACACCACCTGGGCAGAGATGACCCACACAACACCACTACAACTCTGGCGATCGTTTGAGAGGAAAGACTTGGGTTCTCCCAAGATATAAGGAATTTTGTTGTCTTTAAACCCTTAATAAGACACGGGGAAAATAGTTTCCACCAGATTTTGAACCTTATGTAGTTGTAATACCGGCGAAAACCAATGAAAAAATTCTATATGCTGTATTTGATCAAGGGTTAATTTGTGGTTCGAAGGGGGGATAAAAGTGCTGGTAGGTTTGAAAATTGAGGCAGAAAAGACACCTACCTGGTTGTTTGGTGAGGAGGGATAATTATTACGCAAACAACCATTATTGACATTTCATAAAAGCAAGAGCTTTTATCAATAAGAATTGATTGCAATAGTGTTGATGTGCTCCAAATATGGACCTTTAATCAAATTCAAATCATTGATTGCTTATCGCGATGGGTTACATGTGGTAAAATTAGAGTATAAATAGGTACATCAGGTGCCACTTTAGGCGTTGAGGTTATACATTGAATGTGTAGAAACTACAATACATATAGCTGAGTACAATGCAATCTTCACACAACGAACTTAGGAATTATATTGCTCATAAGTAATGAGATTTATTATGACATGGAAACACAATGCTCATTTGCTCATTTGGACTATTCATACTATAAATAGGTATTTATGTAATGTAAGTATTTACTTATAAGTTACAATACTCTTTATTCACGACCATGACAAGTTTTAGTTTAGTTAAAATGTCCTTTTGTGTATATATCGAAATGTGTTCCTTTTTACATCAACGAATTTTGGTAAACTCGTAAGTAATTCTTAATTTTATGACCATGGTAGAAAACAAACAAAAGAAATTTTGTGCATTTGGTGTAATATATGGCCTCTTCATAAACTTTAATGTTTTTATATTCGAATGCAATAAAAAAATATTACTCTATATTCTAGCGTACTGTACAAGATAGTATTCGTCTCAGTTTTTTGTACATAAACTATGTCTCACTATGCAGCAGTAATTTTATATTTGAAGTTATTATTTGTAATAATTTAGAATAAATTGATTATTTTTAGAATTTTGGTGAATGTTGCATGAACTAAACGTTTATTTAAATGCTGATAATGAATACTCAAATACTGCCAAAATAAAAAGTTGAACATGGTTTGAAGGTCCGAAAGATTACTACGACTGACCGTTTATAAAAACAATTTAAATAAAAAATAGAAATTACCAAGGCGCAAAAAATAGACATTGTACCTATTTTAATAATATATAATTTAAAATATGCTAAAAGTGGCTTGTAATATTAATGTTATTTTTAATTATCGTATCAAAAGATCATGGATATTGCGTAAAACAATGACGTCACTTTACACACTGTTAGAATGCCAAAGAGTTGACTCTGTGTGTGTAAGCTGTGGCCTGTAAATAGTATTTTTAGTGTTTAGTATATTATAGTATATAGTTCAATAGTCGCTTGTACATAGTCTTATCGGAACAACGAAAATGTGCTGTTTAGTTTTAATATTTGTACCCTTGTTATATTTAAGGGTTTATGTAAATACGTTTAGTGTCCAATTAAAAAGTAAAATCTGAAGTATGTTCGCTTTTATTTTAAAACTTCTCTGTACCTACTTTAATTTGTTTTTTGTTGACTTACATTTAACATTACATTAGAAATACATAGCAAAATTCCTTAAGCACTTGTATCAAGAATATCAGAAAACAACACAGTAAATACTAAAATTAGTCTTTATGGGTCTACACGCGATATTAGGAGTAGCAAGTTACATAGCTACTTACTGCCCGACGTTTCGACTGGGTTACACCAATCGTGGTCGCAAGCGAACTGGCGCCGCCCGTCTTCGTCAGCCACAGTAAGAAAAGTCAGTAAGTAGCTATGTAATTTGCTACTCCTAATATCGCGTGTAGACCCTAATTTTATAAAGACTAATTTTAGTGTAATAGAACGCGAAAGTCTAAAATCTTACACAACACAGTAAATATATTTAATAACACACCCTAACACGGAACAAACTCCGAATTTCGTCACACAAATATTTCTCTAGGGTGGGAATCGAACCAATTACTCTTGGAACCGAAGCACTGCTCCACCGGGTCAGTCAAAATGACTGAAAGAGTAATAAACAACAACAAAAAAATATTGCACGTATTTTTGTCTCCTCTCTTTCCTTAATAAATCATTCCGCATTGATGACAAATCGATCGATCTAAAAACGAGTTGTTTACCAACCACTTACTTCCGACAAACAATAAAACGTAATCGACAATAACACGCATAATAAGAATTAATTAGCCTACTTAAGAAGACACAACTTCGCTTTAATGCATAAACATACTAAGTAAGTTCATAATCCTGTGCCATATAATGACCAGTGCAAATATCGACGTATATTAACAAATTGCCATTTATCGTTTGTCCGGGTCCTAATGTCAAAAGATAAATCATCATTATGCTATCTGTGCGTTTTTGTCTGTCCAATAGGGAAGGGACATTTACCAGATCTCATAGGATACTATACCTTATATTGTTGAGTAGCAAAAAGTTCTTAATGCTATGACGGCCCCAAGGATTTCGCTTTGAAGTTGGGTAGGATAGTCAGCTCACAATATTCACTAAATGTACTTTAAAGTACACTAAATGTACTGGAAATAGTTTACACTTACTGACTTCTCCCTCAACATTAATCGCGTGTCTCTTGGCTCGTACCTATTGTGACAGTAAAGATATATTATGTATCTATTCATTTTTTACCTACATTCATTCCTACCAAGTTTAATTTGAAATTAATGCAGCGATTAATGAATGAAAAAAAAATCAGTAAATATTAGTTAGTAAAATTTAAATAAGTTTGTCCAAAAATAAGTACATTAAGTTTATATCACCTCCAAAGTTTTCGCATATGAGAAATCCAGTAGATGGCTAGAATTAACGAGGTCTACTGCTACGTGATTTCACGTGATTGGTACATGTATGTCAATGTGACGTCAAAAATAACTAATCATGCAGCATGCTGCAGTTAGACCTCACGCCTACGTATGGCCGTCTACTAAATTTCTCACACGCGAAAACCCTCACTATTCGTCAAGCAGTCGATCTTCTATCGATATCATTATCGAATGCGAACAACACTAGCTGCGTCGGCGCATCATAGCTTGCGCATCCCAATCGGGACCATTCCAGTTGTGTTCCGGCGCTGTCAACACGCAAAATGAAGGTGGCTCTTGTGCTTGGACTCTGTCTGCTGGCCAGCCTGGCGGCCGCTGATGTGGTGACCAACGTCAAAAAATGTGATGGTGGTGAGATCTTTTTTTTAAATTATAAGCTAACAAAATGGACGTAATAGTTACTAAAGGCCGAAGAAGACATATGTAGATGGATTGCGTGAGAGATGATATGGGAGTGAAAGAAGTAGACACAGAGCTGATAAATTATAGGCCCAAGTGGAAGAAATACGTGTTACGTGTAAGTGTTGCGTCGAACCTACTTAGCGCAGGAGAATGATGATGAAAAAGCTAACAAAATTTTGTGAGTAGAGGTTGTGAGATCCACATTTATTTTGATTTATCTTTAACATTGAACTGTTGGAAGTAAAACTAATATATTAAGGAAACCGACGCGACTTTTGGAGGTCTTTACAGAGCTCTTGATCACAGAGTAGGATTTTTCTATGTGTAGTATTCGCCGGTCTGACAATTAAAGTGGCATACAATTAATTTAATTCGAATTATTTTGTGAGCTGACGTTTTAGGTTCTAAATAGGGCTCCTGGTCACGAAAGACAACAGTATTTTTTTGTAAAAGCTTTATCTTGAGTTCACGCGAATACTCTTGAAGTATTATTTATCACTATGGAAAGACGGAGGGCTGATTCACGCTTAACAAAGCGAAAGCTTAATGGCGATTGCCAATAACAAAGCTCTGAGTGAGTGTGCTGGAGAAGTTTTGTCATTGCACCTATGAGCTTTATGTCGAGTCTACATTACAGATGTTATATTACACGTTCAAACATCCATGACGTAGATAGGTACAGTCAACCAAGAAAGTGGTCTACCACTTTTGACATAAGTTTCTGCTAGATTTAACGATCGGTAAGGTTAACAATAGTCAGCGACACAAACTCATTGCCAGGGAAAATTGACCTTGTTGTTTCATCACGTTCAAACAAATCTCAACCGTAGGGTGGTAGACCACATTTTTGGCTGACTGTACAATATACAGGGTGGGGTTGTAAACAGAACTCACATTTTCCCGGGCATAATAATTTATAGGTACCTATTGACTATCAACTTATCGACCTTACAGAAGTCATTTCTTAAATAAAACTGTAGTTAATTTATGTGTTAGTAAGTCCTGTAGTTATGAATGAAGCGTTGTTATCAACGTGGTAGACAAATACAGATGAATCAATGCATCTCTTCGCACAACTGTTTATTTCTATTAACTTCAAATGGCAGTAGGTAATTAAGTATTAAATGATATTGGAAATAAAACTAAGTTTACGGATTAAACTCGCGTGTATTGTTATTCTAAACATGTTATCTAGAGACCCTCGTTTCGAGTTCTTTACAGCGCTCGTGGTCACGGGCTAGACTAGCCCGTTGCCCATTTTATTACAAACTAGCTGTGCCACCGACTTCGTCCGCGTTTTCCCCTGTATTTTAACACATTTTCACATTGGACAGCGATTTAGATCATACTTTTTCATTTCTAAGAATGTATGCGTTATGTTAGTTTAATGCTGAATAAATAAACATTACGTCTGAAATTAGCTACTTCACACGATAATATAACAAGAAATGTTGGGTTCGACGCACATTGACCGATAGATAGCTGACCTCCGGTGTTCATCATAAGTAGGCATATGCGAGTTGGTAACAATACGATAACCTCTTACGACAATGCCCACTAAATGGAGCATTCACTTGATAGTTCAAAAAAACATTGCCTTAGCGAGCTTTTTTATTGATGCTTTAAACGTAAGAGCTTTGAACGAAATAATAATTTGATAAAGCCTATTCCATCATCATCATAGATTACATTATTATTAGAAGGAGAGCAAGAACCATGGCAGATGTCTGTCCATTTTAATTTTTTTTTCAATCAGTTTATTTATTTTTCACAAGCTTTTCCAGCCATTTTGAAGCCATCTTCGATGACCCCAACTGTATAAACACCCACTTCCTCAAAGTTCCTGGAGATGGACAAGTATCTATATCACAGCTCAGTTACTATGAACACCACCGTTTCAGTGAGGCAACGTTTTCCATGAGCACAGTTACCGAAGACAAAGTACTGAAGTACCATAAAAAGCCTTAAAATCCAATGCTCAAAGGCAGTGATGGCTTTTCACTAGAGATGATCCTGCTAACTCTGCCACAATCATTAAGGATATTCACCAATGCAATCAATCTGTCACTGTCCAAAGGAATCTTCCCTGATAGATGGGAAGTTAGCAGTGGTAAAACCTCTGCCAAAGAATAACAACCCTGCATCTTTGGGTGACCTGCGTCCAATCAGTCTACTTCCCTGTCTATCCAAAGTTTTAGAAAAAATTGTCTGCGACCAACTAACCAAATATGTAGAGCAAAACAACATGTTACCTCCATTACAATCTGGGTTTCGCAAGGGGCACAGCACAGCAACAGCTCTGGCAGATGTAATTGATAACTTGCTCTCAGCTCGGGATCGGGGAGAGGTAAGCGCTCTGCTATTGCTTGACTTCTCCTAGAGCCTTCGATTCTATTAATACTGCCCTTTTGATTTCCAAACTGTCATACTATGGTCTTAACCCCTTGGCACTTAAGTGGTTCAACAGCTACCTCACGAACAGAAGTCAGTATGTGGAGGTAGCTAAGGTGGATGGTTCAAGGTCATGCTCAAGTCATCTGAAGGTGTCTCGGGGGTCCCCAGGGCTCCACCCTCGGACCAATCTCTACGCCCTATACAGTGCCGACATCATTACAACAATAAAAAACTGCCAAATATCATCTATATGCCGATGACTTACAGCTGTATTACTCTTTCCGACCTATGCAATCACATCAGTGCGACAGAGAGGATACAGGAGGACCTAGACCGCATTGCTATCTGGTGTGACACCAACTGCCTCGTGCTAAACCCCAAAAAGTCAAGCTATTACTAACGGGTTCTAGCCAGAAACATTGAGTATGATGAGAAACTCCCCTCTGCTCATAAAAATCAATGGTCAACTAGTTGATAGTGTGGACTCAGCCAAAAATCTTGGTATAACTATGGATGGACAACTCAACTTCGAAGACCATATAGCACAAGTCACCAGAAATTGCTTCTACAGGTTAAACCTCCTATACAAAATCAGGCCTACTTAAATGTCGACCTGCGGAAGTTGCTCTGTGAATCACTTGTGCTATCCAAGCTGAATTACTGTGATACAGTGTATGGCCCCTGCCTCTTAACAAGAACCATGAAAAAAAATACAGCGGGTTCAAAATGCCTGTACACGCTTCTGCTTTCACATCCACCCAGATCACATGTCACACCATTCCTAAACGCTGCTAATGTCATAAGAATGGAGGCACGGAGGAGAGTGCACCTAAGCCACGCTGCTCTTCAGGGTCATATCAACAGAGAGACCCACATATCTCTATAATAAGTTGCTGTGGGCAAGGGATAACAAAGGATACCCCCAAAAGAGCCTGCACAAACATTTTCACCATGCCCAAACATCGTACAGCGGCGTTCGGGGATCCCTTCAGATTTGCGGCCACTAAGTGCTGGAACGACCTTCCCCCACCGATGCGTGACCTGGAAACAATACAGTTTTTGAAAGCGACTCAAAAAATACCTAATAGAGGAGCAAAAAACTAAATACTCACATCACTAGGTATTCACATCAGGCTACGTCTTCGCCGGGGAGGTGGCTAGTCACTTTGGGGCACGCCGCAACGCCAAGCACGAGTCTGGATATACGCCATTGCCATACGCCGGTAACAAACGAGCGGCCTCCTTCATCGTTTTTATCTTTTCTCTTTTCTTTCTATCTGTTCTCTACCTTTTGTGTGTGCTCCTCACAATACATTAATTTCGCTTCTTATATGTGCCAGGTTGTTAAGTTGTATAAACATATCCTACGCTGTCGCTCTGTCTGTAAAATTTAAAACTGCTTCGTTAGTGAAATCCTACAAAATAACCTCACAACCACAAACTTTTTTAATTACTATGTACAATGTAACACACTATGCAATTATCAGATCATTGTAATTACTCACTTACCCGCAAGGAGATATAATACTAACAGCATCTACTTTTCAATTGTTATCATAAATTCTCAGCTTAGTAATAGTTTAATTTATAAATCACTCTCAACATGTTTTGGTTGTTTGTGTATTTGCGAACCCCTTTTTTCTTTACTTTTTTTTATTTTTCTTGTGTTTGTCCATGACCTCGAACCGGAGCCAACGTCCATAGACAATACTCTTTGTTGGATATTGGCTCTGGATATAAAGCAATTGGCTCGCTGAATTATTAAATTAAATTAGATTAAATTAAATTAAATTAAATTGTATACCAAATCAACTCTTAAAAATGCCATTATCGTTACCTGTTTTATTTATGTTGTATTGTGTTCATATATATGTATATATTATTATTGTAATTGTAAAACTGTTATTTAGTATTGTAAGACTGTAACTTCCTTCGTAGTGTAAATAATTTGTTCCTGTTTTTTTCGTCTTTGTCTTTGTCTTTATGAATTTTACTTTCTTAATTTATTATTTTTTTATTTTATTTTCTATGTTCTTGGTTTTCTAACTAACCAATCATAGGTTCTGCCAGAATATCAGCGCTGTAGCGTCTAGCAGGCGCTGCAGCACATGCTGAGGCAGAACCTGTTGATCCTATCATGTATATGTAATTGTGTGTTAAATCGTGCTATTGTATGTGATCAATAAATGTTTTTCTTTCTTTCTTTTCTTTCTTTCTTTTCACCCGCGACTCCGTCCATATAAGCTCTACATATTACGCATACGTATTGCGAAAAACATTTCTTACTCTCTTATGGGGAAGGAGGTCAAAAGCCTATGCCTATGTATCTCAGGCCCTAAACTATATCTGTACTAAATTTCATTCAGACTGGTCCAGTGTTTACGGAGTGATTACGTACCACAAAGGCAGACTGAGTTACTTTGGCATTTACAATATTAGTCAGGATTGTAAAGTACATTTATTTATTTACGGCACTTTAATATGTTTCAGTGGATGCCAGCCAATGTACCGTGGGAGAGGTTCGGATTGATCCTTGCAACAAGAAGAAGTTCTGCCGTCTGAAGAGAGGCCGTGACGCTAGTCTCTCCTTCGACTTCACCCCTAGTGAGTATATCATCATCATCAAGCCGTATAGATACATCCCAATTAAGCAAATCTACTCTTAAAAAAAACAAATATCAAAATCAAAAATGTCTTTATTAATAACAAGTAAATATTACACAGTGGAAGGGGTTCTCCTGTTGAGTATAAAACATGTATTAGGAGTAACCCGCTCTTTCTTTATCTATTGTAATATGTATAACTAAAGTGTTTTGTCATGGTCATAGGGGCCCCATGATCCTAATGTGCCCATCGTCTCAAATAGTTTAAAGACGGCGGTTCGGCCAGCGTGGCTGACTTAGGCCTTATCGCCCTAGTTTAGGGTAGGCTCGTGCAGTGGGGACGTATATGGGTTGAAGATGATGATGATGATGACAATATCCTAATAAGCTAAGTGCGCAGATCACTCTAAGACTCATTTAGTACAAATGATCGAAATCCCGTTTTTCTGTGATGCATATTTCCTAATTATTATTTCTACTAACCTCACATTTTACTCGCACGCGGACCAAATCCAAATGTGAGCTGAAATCCGCATCACAGTAAACTCTTTTCTGTTAGCTCGATGACCTCACTCCACCTGATAGTAAGAGTCCATGAGATGAGGACGACAGGCACAATAGAACCTATTGGGCCTGTCGTACTCACCCAGAAGGCCTGCTATTAGAGATGCCGTTTCAAGCCCCGCCTGAAGAGCCCGGGAAAAATCCCGGAAGCTAGAAGAGTATTCCATGCCTTTATGGCGCAGGGCAGAAAAGAGGAGTTCCTCTTTTCCGCCCCGCGCCATGATTGAGTATTAGGTGCAGTTGCACTTAATACTCAATTTTAATCTTTCAGATTTCACTGGCTCGGACCTGAAGACGGCGGCGTACAGCAACGGGATCATCTTCGACACCCTGGGCCAGGCCAACGCCTGCGAACTGGCCACGTGCCCATTCGTCCCCGGCACCAAGAACACCCTCAATTACAACTTGCACATTGGCAAGCTCCTGCCTAAGGTTAGTAGTTTTTTTTTCTAAATTACAATGATAGCTTGGAGTATCCCTGTCGTTATCACTGGAGACACTGGATTAGTGTGTAGTTATTATTTTATTGGTACATCTACAGACTGTTCAGAATTCCGTTTTTAAAACATTTAACATTTATAATCGCGATTAATATGTAAAATAAACCATTACAAATTAAATTCTAACTAAAATTGTACTACGCACTTAGTCTTACATATTATAAAGATGTTCTTATAAACCTGTACTGTCTAACTGTTACATATAGGGTTTTTGTAGATTAATTTCAATTTTCAATATGTTTCAGGGCAACTTCCCATTAACATGGAAGATCTGGAATGCGGCAAATCCGTCCGAAATGTGCTGTTTCGAAATTAAAATAGCCCTGCTGTAGTGTAAATATGTCTATTTATGTATTGTCTTGTCCATATATTGTTAAACGATAAGAAAAAAATAATGTAAATAAACGAATATGTCTACCTAATTTTTTTCAATAAACTACATTTTCTACAAAAAGTGTGGTGATTTATACAACGTTATATCTATATATGCTATCACCTGGATTTGGTTTACAAGACGACATAATAAAAAAAATAAGGCGTCCGACTGATTTAAGCCATGGCGGTCGATCTTAATTGAGATCAACCAAGTGCGCAGGACATATTAAGAGTGTGCGCGCAAACACAAGTGCACTCTCTGTTCCCATATTTTCATAGTTCGGTGAGATGGCAATCCGATATGACCGATGAGAAATCGGGCGCAGGACCACAGTCTTAACATGCTTTCCGAGACACGGGCGTTCATCCGCCAACTTCCTAACTCCGAGTTGAGTAATTTCATTACAGAAAAACTCACACAAATTTTGCCTGACCCCGGATTCGAACCGGGGACTCTCGGTCCTAACGCAGTGCTTTCTATAGACCAACGAGGCAGTTAGGTAGTATGACGACATTAGACGGATATTGAAAGAGCGCAATAGTGGCATAAAACTAGTGTTTTATTTTGATGTGCATGTATAATAAGGAGGGGAGAGGAAAAGGAATATGGAACACAGAAAATTCACCCAGGGTGCCGTGACAGAAAAAAAGCTTTGCTCAGAATTAGTTCAAGAGTTTAATGAGACCTGTGTATTTTAATATCGGTTTCGAAGCAGCATTGTTTCGTTTCATCGTCTTCGTTCCACATTCTCCACACCATCGTCAGTCGTCCCTACAACAAAGTTTTTGGTTAGATTTTAGACTTTCGCGTTCCATTAGGTATCCAGGTACACTAAATATTGGTCTTTATGGGTCTACACGCGTTATTAGGAGTAGCAAATTCATAGGTACTCACTGCCCGACGAGACTACACCAATCATGGTCGCGAGCGATTGCGAGCTAATATTTGAAGTTATCAAGGGCATGTAGGTATGTATCATCATTAAACCCTTGTAAGAGATAATAGGTATAGCAAAATCTGCCTCGTTGGTCTATTGGTAACGAGTGCTGCGTTAGCACCTAGATGTCCCCGGTTCAAGTCCGAGTCGGGCAAAATTTGTGTGAGTTAAGAAATTACTCAGCCGGAGTCAGGAAGTTGGCGGATGACACCCGTGCCTCGGAAAGCACGTTAAGCCGGAGCTCCTACACCCGATCTCCCATCAGTCATGACGGATTGACGTCTCACCAAACTATGAGTGTTAGGAAACAGAGAGTGCGCTTGATTTTTATTGAGGTCGGCCGCTATGACCGAAATCAGTCAGACGCCTCATTATAGCAATAACGTTGTCAAACCAATTCCGGTTATGTCAGCCAATCTCAATTGAGAATTGAGATCAGTCAACTGCGCAGGACTCAATAGTGCAATTGACGTTTAAGAGGTTTTCATAACAATGGGACGTCAGGCGCAGGACCAACAGAAAAATATAAGTGATGAATTACCTTTTCATACCAGATATAAAAAAACTGCCAGTCCCTAAAGGACTGAACTTTCCTACCCATTTCTTTAGTTGCTTTAATTGCTCCGCGTGTAGATTGTCTGGAAGATATCACTAAGTGGTATGAAATCATCTAAATTGTGTGCTTAGTAGATAGTTAAGCCAAATCTATAAATTGTTTTGTATTAAAGTGCAATGAAGTATAACTATTCTATTGATGATCCCCAAGTGTCCTGTATGTTTTTTCCTAACTGACTTACGATGATGACTTGGAGTAGCCTTGTTATCATCACCGGACTTGCGGGGGAGCGGATGGCTCTCACCCCTAAAAGTGTGCTGTAGTTTCTTACGTTGAACATGATCTTCGGTACTACGAGCTTGGCTGTGACGGTGTTAATCGTCCAGGGTTCCACGGGCCACGATCCTGAGGGACAGTCCCCAGGGAACAGCATCAGCGGCACCTCAGATTCATTTATACGGAACCCGAGCCTCAAATTGAGATCTGTTACAGGGAATTCTGTGAAAAATATCGAATCCTTACTAATATAAAAGATATTAAGTTATATTTTAAGCAACTGTGAAATAAGTTAAGTTTTCCATCTTCTTCTTATCGTGTGGTTGATGAACAACCTGGTGTCAGAGTTTAAGCCGCCCGTAGGCCTCTGACATGGCTTCACACACCGTTGAAAAATCTCTCAGGTGTGTTGGTTTCCTCACGATGTTTTCCTTCACCTTTAAAGCGTCGAATATTGGTACATATGAATTTCAAATTTGAGAATCACATTGGTACCTGGCGGGGTTTGAACTGGCGACCTCTCGCATAGCAAGCAACGACCTTAACCACTCGGCCATCGACGCTTTAAAAGTTTTCCATGATAATGGGTTTCTAGGCTGAATTACATAAAGCCTGTGACCCAAATTAGATGTATGACTGATGATGACAATAATGATATAATCATTATCCTTTTCAGGCCTCGATAAGGGTAGAATTTAGCAATATTATCCAGACAAACTGATGAAATCGTATGCTCAAGCCAAAACTAAAGAGGACCAGCTATCATTATAGCATTGGAATTCTGGAGTATCACTTACTTGGCGTGTAGTCTACAGTTATGGTGTTATTATGAATCCGTGACATATAACAAGGTCCATGGGTTCTACCGCATGGACTCAACTTGACATTGTGTATGGTGCAAGCATTGGTCTCTAAAAAAGGTTTTAACAAATGAGAATGATAAGAAACACACTATGACAACCTTGAAGCACTGCTGGCAAGTGTACACTTTTTGACATGTAACAAAAGATATAGTTTGTAATTATTCCATACCGTTTGCAACAAAACTATAGTATCTACGTGTTACTGCAGAACCAGGCAATTAGCTCAAAATAAAGAAAAATTATCACTATTAATCTGACCTTACTTAGATAGTCACAGTATAAGGTATTGGCTTGAGTTGATCAAATTGGACAAACAGAGTACACCTTAATACAGTACAGTCAAGCTAAAAATACGAAAGAAATACAAACTTTACCATCTGTACGTACACTCTTTGAATGATACCTTTCTGCCAGCAACTAATGCAGAGAGCAAAAATACAAAAATCACTTTCATGTTACAAAATATCTTCTCTGTATAACAAACAAACACTGAATACATTAATAGCAAGTAATATTTATCGAATATACCTTATATAATTAATATAAAAATAGATTACCTACCTGGAAAGACCATAAACAAAACTGCAATAATAATTTCCTCCTATTATAATGACATTTATTTAAAACCTACTGAAATTATATCAAACTAGCGGCCGCCCGCGACTTTGTCCGCGTATTAATGGGTTTTAGTGGTAATTATGTGTTAAAATAGCCTACATGCCTTGTAAAATTTGTTATTTATTAGTGAAACAAATTTTC
This sequence comes from Maruca vitrata, assembly GCA_039566165.1. Lineage (NCBI taxonomy): Eukaryota > Metazoa > Arthropoda > Insecta > Lepidoptera > Crambidae > Maruca > Maruca vitrata. Next base: position 14,582,133 of record CM076926.1, read on the forward strand.
ACCAATCCCCGAAATTCTCACGGGAACGGGAATAATCGGGAAAATCCTTTTGTATGAAAATTTCAAACCGCTTAAGTAAAACGCATGAAATTTGGCATGCAGGTACCTTCGTAAACTTAAAGCTTACTTGCAACAGGATATTGCAAAGTTTTTTACTAGGGAAGGGAATTAGCGGGAAACAAATTTTGTATGAGAAAATCGAAACTGCATAAGATAGATGATTGAAGTTTGGCATGCAGGTACCCTAATGAACGTAAAATTTTGCAATATCGCGTTGCAAGTAAGCTTACTTGCAACGCGATATTGCAAAATTCTTACGGAAACTAGCTGTGTCCGCGACTACATGCTGCAAATTTAGGCTTTCTAAAACGACGTAGGTTGCCTCTGTTTTGGGACACCTTTAGTTCGCGCTACCTGTGAAACGGCCCCGCTTTCGAGCAAGTGAGTACGCGTACTCTTCTAAGTACATACTAGACATGGAAATTCTAGCTTTGATAGAATGACGTAGGTCTGGCGGCCCTGGGATCTTGGTCCAACACGTTTTATAAAAATCTATAAACACGTAAAGTTCTCCCATAATTATTTTCACCTCAATGACCGCCATGGGGGTTGAAATTAAAAAAAAATTGCGCTTGTGTCTCTCCGAAATCCCAGCTACCTCCATACCAACTTTTATACAAATCGACAAACTCGTAAAAATTCCCCATACTAATTTTCACGCACGGATGAAATCTTGGATTCACGCTCATCTTTTGTGTGAATAAGTATGTACTGCATCTTAGTTCTGCTTTAAGATTTTTTATCAATATTAGTTACTTAAGTTATGCCACAAAGCATTGGTATTGGTTAATAATTTTACTGTTATCAATAATTACACTGGATGACCAATGGACTCCTCTTATCAAATTAGTCTCTACTAAGAAAATAATCGTGGTTTACGTGTCTGATCCGTCTGATACAAAAAACGTTTTTGTTTTTAGTATAAGCAAATCATAAATACATCATTTTAACACAAAAATCTAATTTATAAACCATGTACGAATATAACGGGAAGGAGAAGAAATGAAAATGTAGTCAACGTTCCCCATAGAAAAACTCATTTTGCTAAGGTACAATTTGAATCTCGCTCAGCTGTCCTATATAACAAAGTAAACAAAGCAACACAAATATACAACAAATCGTTCCATGAATGTAAATCTATAATTAGTATCTGGGTAAAAGACTTAAGCTACGAAGAAACGGAAAATTTTATTTATAACTAGCTGCTCACATAACTTCACTCGCGTTGAGTTTCTGGATTTTACATACAAATGTTTTTCCCAATAATTCCCGTTCGCGTGGGAATTTTGCAATATTATCCTATTGCAACAGGGCTTTATGCTTGTTAGGGTACCCGCATGTCTGATTTCAATTATCTATCATACGTAGTTTGGATTTTTTCACACAAAAGTTAACTCCCATTCCCGTGGGAATTCTGCAATATCCTGTTGCAACTATGCCTGAATTTTACTAAGGCTATACGTTGATGGATTACTATGTCAGTCAGTCAGTCACCTTTGAGTTATGTATATTTAGATTAAATTAACACATACAAATACACACGCACTATAATATTTATATTTAAAATAATAATATATATAAAAAAAAGTATATACAAGCATTCACAGTTATATAAGTATATATATATATGTATGTGTATGTATGTATGCATGTATGTGTGTATATGCATATGTATGTGTATGTATGGGTAAGTACCTATGCATTGTATATCATAGAATACACGGTAAACAAATAAATGCGGCTAAGTGAAACCTAAAATTTGTAAAATTGATTTATTTAAAATACTTATTATAAATCAGAATGTTTAATCCTAATCTTGTTTTAAATATTATAATTAACTTATAGCTCAGTGAAATCACTTACCTACTTAAAGTTGCTTACAAAAAAAAAAATTGTTTTTAAAAGTATAAGTAAATCAATATACCTGTATTATACTATATCTAAGAAAGAGCGGAATCCCCTGGTACAGGCAATTTCATGCTTAAAAGGGGGCTCCAACAATTTATGTACAATTTATGTTCAGAAAACCAATAAACAATTTTTATTTTTATTATTTATTTATTTATTTTATCATTTTAGCAAGCAAATTAAGAATCAATTTTAAAGGTATGTATAGTTTTTTTTTTAAATCAACTTTAGGATTTACATTATATCTGATTTATTATGATAATATGTTATAACCGCGCGTTAAGTGAGACACAAGTCTGTCCTAATAAGGGTACCTCCTTATATTATCTCTCTCTTACATTTGCGTGATTATTTGCATCGTCTGTTTCTTATTTCAGTTCCTAAAGTGTCAAAAAATAGCAGGGCACAGATTTAAAAAGTAAAGTAATGTTTACTTAAAGTTTAATAAATAAACACGCTCTATTATTTTTTTATAATCGACGCTCAGGATGACCGAGTCCTTAAATATTATCTAAGAATCAATTCATTGCAGATAACAAAATTATTATTTACTTTGCTGAGCGCTTATCAGTATCAGCATTTTATTTGTTAAAACATCTCTACATAGTATAAAGCAAAGTCGCTTCCCGCGTCTGTTCGCGGATTTTGATGCGGTTTTATTTAATAGATAGAGGGATTGAAGAGGAAGGTTTTTATGTATAAAATACCCGAAGCGACGCGACAGCTCGGTTCATAAGTAAAAAAGTTATATGTGAACGAAATCAAGCAATCAGAGTCGCGGGCAAAAGCTAGTATAGTAACATAATTACAATGACACGTTTGGAGGCGCCCTATACTCTTACGAGTACATAGTTATCATATCCGTAGTAAGTAAACTATCAACTCAGTAGTTCAGCTTATTTAGAACATCACACAGTTGTGGCAACAACAAATATGTCACTCCGAGCGTTACTCTTTGTTTCTTTGTGCGTAGTGGTAAGATCCGAGTTGGTTTACCATAGGAATTGCGTGAAGGGTACTGGTAAGTGTTTTGATTTTAAAGTCTGTAAATAATAGATACTTGCAGTTGTGGGTGACGACGGATTCGAACTACGTGGTCACAACGACGCGTCGTTTTGATCGGAATCGTAAATCTAGGGTCTTTACTACAGAGTAAAGACCCTAGATTTTGATTATGACAGCATAATCTCCCCATTTTCTAACCAAAATCTGCTTTGTGTAATTTTTTAAGGTTTCTAGATCAATCCATTGCGTACTTTTTGGCTGCCATTGCTATTGTTAACTTAGACGTGCTCATAACTAATTAGTATCTACTCGCATGGTAAATCAAACTTATAACTCTAAATAGAACATGTCAGGTTATTATACGCAAGTTAAAATAAGACAACAACTTCAATATTTTTTTTTATTATTAGAATTAACTAATATCAATAAACAAAGAGCCTTAACGCCATTATTAGGTATATTATCAGCTAACTTTACTACTAGACATTATTTTCATTTCGTTGATTTGGAGGACTATCCATGCTTTTCTTCTTGTATACGTTTTGAACTTAATATATTTTGAATTAACAACTAAATACCAATCATTATCATCATCATCATCAACCTAAGAATTTCTTCGTAGGTATGCAGGTTTCTTACGATGTTATCCTTCACCGCTAAAGCGTCAGAATTAAATTACAAATCGTCTAGTCTTAAATCCATTGCAGAATAAATAATTTCATTTCATTTCATTTTATATTTCTGGTAATTAATAAATGCTCATCTATTCTAAACACAATTAAGGATATATTTGATATATTTCTCTGATCTAAATTTGTGCCTAATAAATGCTCATCTATTCTAAACACAATTAAGGATATATTTGATATATTTCTCTGATCTATTCCAGGGGATTCCCCAAAATGCCACGTGAGCAGCGTAGAGTTTGATGCGTGCAGCCACGCGCCGCGCTTCTGCCGCCTTACGCACGGCAAGCGGTACCCCGTCACTGTCACCTTTGTGCCTTGTAAGTATCGATATTTATAATAAAACCGAGTAATTAACTGACCTCTCGGCCCTATAGCAGCGCTTGCTACCAATAGACCAACGAGGCAGTTAAAATCCGGGGTCGGGCAAAATTAGTGAGAGTTTTTCTGTAATGAAATTATTCGGCCCGAAGTTAGGAAGTTGGCGGTTGTACGCCCGTGACTCGGAAAGTACGTTAAGCTGGTGGTCCTGCGCCTGATCTCTCATCGGTCATGTTGAATTGCCATCCGTAATTCGACATGTCCATACCGAAATATGAGAGTAAGGGAATAGAGAATGCACTTGTGTTTGCGCGCACGCTTAGCACGCTAGATCAGCCAAGTGCACAGGACATATTATTGTGCACAATAATATGTCCTGTGCACTTGGCTGATCTCAATTGAGATCGCCGCCATGGCTGAAATCGGTCGGACGCCTTATATATAATTAACAGAAAATGTTCGGGATATATACCATGATTCACTTTTAAATGGAAATGGAATGGCTTGGTGGAATAGTGGTTAGTGACCCAGGTTCACTACCTACGGTTCCAAGAGTCGTGGGTTCGATTCCTAACCGGTACAAATATTTATATGACGAACATCAGTATTAGTTCCGTCTCTGGGTGTATCATAAATATATTTAAGTGGATGAAGTCGCTGGCACAGCTAGTGAGTAATAAAAAGCTTCCTTGCTTTCCAATTCGATAAATAAATCTTAAAACATGAATAAATCAAGAACTTGACTTGACTATTGACATATCAACACACAATAACACTTCATTTTACAATCCCATCGTAAGAATGAATCGAACTTACAACGAATTGTCTCGTTGGTGCAGTGAGGTGGATATGTTCAATAAATTCTCTGTATTTAAGAAAACTATCACAATCATCCTCAAGGCCGAAATGTGCTCGGCTTTGCTCGAATAAACAAAAGTTATTTTAAGTGTATCTGTAATTTTATTGTTCTAGTACGTAAGCATGTTGTGTGCACTATTTTAAGGTTATGGTCTAGTATGTAAGTTAGTTTTATAAATTATGCCATTGTCACGATCATAATCTGTTTGTGTACCTAAATTAAATAAATAAATATCAAAAGTCACCAGAAGAAGCTATTCAACTTTTGTAACAAAACTACTGACACCCAAAATCCTCTCCAGACTTCGCAGCAGAAGACGTGGCGATGAACACCATGGTTGACCTGAACAAGGACGGGAGCTACGTCCAGATGATGAAGACCAAGAGGGTGTGCCAGGAGCACCAGCTCGTGTGCCCCCTGGAGCCCTACGTGAGGCAACAGCTGAAGTTCGACCTGGAAATCACCGATAATTTGAACGTTAGTATTTATATTTATTTTTTTATTTTTTAAGGATTTTAAAAGGCATCATATTGAAGTGCATGTCACGGTCAATAAATACGGACCAAAAGTCTCAGCCGTACCAATGAAATATGGACTCTAACTTGTGTTAGGAAACTTTATAAAATGTTATACGTTTTGTTCAGTTAGAGCCATATTATACAGACTTTCCTCATACTATTATTATTTGTTAACAAAACAATTACCACTCGAGGTCCCGAATTCCCGTAATTTTGATAAAGGGTCCCTGCAATTTGTTTATATAAATTTAGTTACTTTTTAAAGTTCTACTCAAAGGTAATAAACGGAACCCCATTTAGTAGGTCTTAGTAGATTGTCCCTGTCCGTCTGCCGATTTGTTACCACGAAAGCTAGATTAAAAGATTTATTTCTATTGCCGATATCATGAGACCAAATAGTAAAAACAAAATAACACGAATTAATAGATTTAATAGGGCCTAAAATACAAAAAAACCCTTCGTGAACAATTTTAAATCGCACTTCACCGGCATTTTTATTTACATATTCTGCTTCTTTTCCAGGGTTCACATCCAGTTCTGGTGAACTTCTACAACGCGAAGAATGAAACTGATAATTGTTGTTTCATCTTCAAAGCGAAGACCACGGGCCAAGACCTGCCTTAGTCATGATCTTGGTGGTTCATAGATATATACTGTTAAGTGTGTATAGTACTTTGAAATTGATTATGAATTTGCATCATAAAAGTTGTATTTTATTTGTGGCTAAGAAATTATTTTATCAAAAACTTTTATTGCAGCATACATTGCTTACTTAGTTACTTTTCTGACAGAGAGTCAAATCATCTTATTAAATACAAAACAAGTTAAGTAAATATATCGATCAATCAACAGCAAATCCCAAACTCATATTCTTGCAAGCATATGATATTGAGATTCGCTGTTAACTGTATAAACTCTTTAGTTAACTTCTCACCAGACCAAATTTAGAAAAAGAAAGACATAACTGAAATTGTCTCGTTACGTAAACTTGGCCACAATTGCCTGTGTCACCAGAGTTCACTTTCTTTGAGCGAAAGGTCACGGAATCGAACCCACGACCATTGAGCGGTCAAACGGTTATAAGATTGGTGCACTTGAATTTAGTTCTTACGTAAAAAGAGATGCGGTAGAAAATAGCAAGTGAATGGAGTGGGAGAAAAATACTAAGACATATAACATAAGCATGAGCGGTAGCGGAACAGCCAAACATTAAATCTAAGTAGTAATATCAAACAAATTTTGTGCTTTTTTTAGGGTTAGGTAATCAGGCAGGGTCATCGACAACCTATAATTTGGTCTACTGCTCACATGCGGACATAGGCCTCCCAGTCCTAGCCTCTCCCGCCTATACTCGGCTACTCGCATTCAACTGCAAATATTTTTCCTGCTTTATTACTCTTCAAGTATTTCAAAATATGTTAAAAGGAAGTGATCTCTGCCTACCCCTTTAGGAAAAAGGCACGATTTTATGTATTTATGTTTAATAGTTTTAAAGTGTAAATATCCAGAAGCTGTACTGGCCTGGAATATTTCCATACATCTGGCATTGTTCTACTTGTATACATTTACCGAATAAACAAGGAGTTTGGTTCTTCATTTCTGCCCTGTGCCATTAAACCATGGGTATAAGGCAAGAGGCATTCTATGATCCAGCTCATGGGGTTTTCTCCCTCCTACAATTACTGGTTCTTCAGGCATGAAAGGGCATCTACCCAAGTCTTCAGGGTGAGAGCGACAGGCTCAATAGACTCTAATGTGCCTGTCGACCTGGTATGTAGAACTCACGGCCGCTTATCACCAGATGGAGTGAGATTTTCTTGAAGCGATGCCTGGGTAAAATGTGATGGAAAAATTCGCATTGGTGACTAAACACCTGGATAGCTCAGAGGTTAGAGCAGCCGACGCGATATCGGAAGAACGGGTGGTTCAAGTCGGTGTTCAGGCGGGGTCATGAATGCGATTTTTTTTAAATCTACAATTTTGAATAGCATTAAAAACAACTAATAAAAATATGATTAGATTTTAAAAAATATAACGCTCCCGCTACTGCCTCCGCTCGGCTCCCGCCAAGCACCACCAGAGGTGAACGTACGGACACAATGCGCACAATTTATAATATTAGATTGTTGCAAACGAGGACCCAGAGATATTTTGCGAAATTCCCCAAATCGTGTGTTTTTTGCACGCACTGATTGCTGCCAAATTGAATTTCGGTTCCGTTCCGATTGGACTTTCAAGTCGTCTAAATCGCGTAACTAAAGATAGTACAGCTGGAATGCAACATATTTACGAAGTATAAGTTAAGATTTATTCAAATACCTGCAGACAGGCAAAAACACAACTAAAATCATTGCAATGGGTATGACATTTAGCAAAAAGTAGTTATTTGAATATTACAAAAAGACACTTCATTTTTATTAAGTTGTGTAGTTTTGCGTTTCCAGAAATGTATTTTATATTTCTATTGTATTGAATAAAATCATCTTACACATTACAAGATCCAGGTCTATACCAATTGTAACATACACATTGGATGAGGTCATCATGTTGGCTGTAAAAATCCTATGATTCTATAACCAGCAATAAAATTGTTTCGGCAGCTATTACAACCTTTACATAAGCCTTTGTACAGACATAGCTTTAGATAACCGCCTCCCAATTAGACAAATAAGTTTCTCTTTCTGTCTAGTTACCATTTCTCGAGGCTTATCCAGCAGACACCATAAACAGAGGTCCACTTACTTTCGCCTCCTTTTACACCATCACAATGGTGTTATCGTCGATCAGTAATTATGTAGGGGTATTAGAGCGTCGGACGGACCCAATACTGTGAGGCTGTCGTCCGAGATCGGTCCGACGAGATGACTAAGGAAAAAGGTGAGAGCGGAAGCAACTCATTCCTGCAGCGGCGGATTTGGACGTAAATGGCAGGAGAAGTAAATAATATGGACTCTTACTTATTGGGCGTAATGGGCCACCAACGCACTAGTGGTACCGTGGTCACAGTTTACTTTGAATAGATAAAACTGGTCTCCTTATCCGACACCGCATTCTATAGGTCATCATCAGCTCATGCCCACTGCTGGACCACGGGCCTACCCTAAACTAGGGCGATAAGGCCTTAGTCTACCACGCTGGCCAAGTGCGGGTTGATTGACTACACAACCTAAGAAATTCTTTGTAGGTGTGCAGGTTTCCTCACGATGTTTTCCTTCACCGTCAAAGCTTCGAATAATCGTACGTATGAATTTCAAATATGTAAAACACAGTGGTAAGTGGCGGGGTTTGAACTGGCGACTTCTCGCAAGGCAAGCAACAACCTTAACCACTCGGCCATCGACGCTTTTCCTATAGGTCCTTCCAACTATTCCTGAAAACAGCAACTTGATTTCTCACTAGGAGGGCACTGGTAACAAATAGACCCCATACGATTTTTGCATAATCAGTAGCTGATTATGTTAAAATACGTGATATGAATATGTCATAATAGTCATCAACATCTATAACTCTCTTATTAAATAGGTGAATAAATAACACATCGAACATTTTATTATTACACCACTCAAAAACGATTATACAATACAAAGCTATTAAATCGCTTACTCAAATCTAAATGATAGTCAGACAGAACCATTTTACAGCTCTTATTTGTAGATCTGGTTCAATTGATCGCCGATCTTGCTAGACCAAACTATAGTTAAATAATCGTCGAGATCTCTAATTGTAGTTTTATCGCAACATCAAAGATCAATTAAACGCTATAAATGTATTGTCTATGGTACAATAAAAAGAAATCAACAGTTCGATGAAATTAACTAGATTTTGACAGGTTGTAGGTATTAATTATCTTGTTAGTTTCATCATCATCACTATTTTGATTATTATTTGCTTTGCGTAATGCGTATGAAATAGTATCCTTTATAATCAAACACAAAGAATATCTACCAGTTTTATGTTATATCAATTTTGTTACATAAGGAATCATGATGTTATATGAAGTGGGAGTAAATGGAATCAAACAGTTAAATAAATAAATATTACATAACATCACACACATTGACCTGATCCCGTGGTAAGTAGCTTAACCACTTGTGAAATCAAAATCAACAGTGGATACACAAATATATTTAATAATACACCCAGTCACGGAACGAACACCGATGCTCGTCATACAAATATTCGTCCCGGGTGGGAATCGAACCCTTTGTACCGTAAGTAGTGAGTCTGGGTCACTAACCACTGTTCCACCGAGCCAGTTAAACCGTTAACACCCAATTCATAATATTGGCATCACTAAACGAATTGCATTACACTAAATACTTATAGTTTTTTTTTTATTTCCTACCTGACATACGATGATGGCTTGGAGTAGCCTCGTCATCATCACCGGACTTGCGCGTGAGCTGATGGCTATCACCCCTAAAAAAAATTTAACGACGTTTGCCTGAGAGTGCCCTCTAACGGGGCTCGACCTCGGCTCAGGGCGTCGTTGGGCGGTCCCTAATGCGGACGTAAGTTTGGGGAGAGAAACGACCCGGCACGTGCCGGTATCCAGTAGTAAGTAGTCGCGTAATACTAATAGTGTTAACGCATGCAGTAAAAAGAGGACGTCTTGTTGGAATGCATTTACAAATAAGGGTTAAACAGCAAAACAACATAAGTGAAGCCTTCTACCGCCCACATCCTGCAAGAGCAGGGTTTTCATCACCGAGCCGATAATCAATATGGCTAGCATGCCCATTAAGTTTTTCCCCTCAGAGGCGTGAGGCTGGACAGAACGATATTAGCCCGATACCAAGCTAGTACTTAGCCTGTGACAGGATAGATGACGGGGAACTGTTTCCAATTGCTCACGAGATCCTAGGTCACGTGACAAAAATTGCTTTTACTCCAATCTAATAAGCCTTTTTAGTAAGTTTGTGCCTAACGGCTCGAGATGTCCGAAGTTCGCTTATGTTACTGGTCACAATTTGAATGGAAATTACTTTCAAATAATAAGAAATAAATAAATATAAATATTTCACCACATCACATACAAAGATTTGATCCCATAGCAAGTAGCTTAAGCACTTGTGGTTACATATTATATCAAAAAGGAAAGTAGATACACGTATAAACTGAATTATATAAAGACACGGAACAAACACTGATATTCATCACACAAATATTTGCCCTGAGTGGGAATCGAACCCATGACTCTTGGAACCGCCAGGCAGGGTCACTAACCACTGTTCCACCGAGCCAGTCGAATGATGAATAAGGTAATCCATTAAGGTAGCCAATGGAGATGCGTCTACGCAGACGCCTAGCGGATGCGGTCACAAACGTGCGCTTTTTGCGTCGCTCGGCGGAATTGCCTTCTTAATGACAGCGTGTACACCCTGGGAAAGGAAACCGGGGTGCGTTTGTGCAATCACGATACCGATACGTTATTAAATGAGGTAGCTGTTAACTATGCGCATTAGGTGGGTAAGTCATTTATTGTTTATTATCTTTACTGTTATAGAGTCTCAATTATAACTACTTTGGTTTACTTTGGTTCGAAATCAAAATAAATTTAGTTATCTAGGTTTATCATATTTGTGGGCTTGGGGTCAAAATGGCCGTGTGTGTAGTTGTCCCAAATATTTTTTAAATAACTCTTTGGAACTTCACCATTTCATTTTAAACAGTAGAGAATATATAATCAATCACTCAACACGGAAGGCAGTTCAAGGCACTTAGTTATTTCGAAGGTGGCTCAAGACCTAAATAATAGTTAAAAGAACAGTTTCATTGGCCTACCACTATTAACAGAACTATACTATTTATTTATTTATTCAATCATTGGTCACATACTGGCTTACAGTTTCCCAAAGCGCCAGTATTGTACACGTACATGTCAAACTTAATACTAAATTACATGTATGATAGAAATGATATAAACAATGTCAATGATAATTCGGTCAGTAAAAATAAAATAAAAAATTTTTTATAATAGTCGTCTTAACATTAAAAATAAATGATTAAACAAGTCAATATATATGTTACGGCTAATACCCGAAGTGCGGCTACACCTAGGTTTAGCCGGCTAGAACTAGGTGTAGCCACTTACTCTTGGCTAAACCTAGGTGTAGCCGATTGTTTTCGGCTAAAACTAGGTCTAGCCTTCATCATGCCGGCTACAACTAGGTCCAGCCATTCCATGTCGGGTAATACTAGGTTCAGAGAATCCCTGGTGGATCAAACTTAGATGCGAGTCCCATAAGCCTTCCGTCCTTCCCCGCGTCACACCAGACTCACAGCATCTGCAGCAACAGCGCGGGGTGGAGGGCGTAGCGAGACACGCGCCTCTGCAGGTTGTGAGCACCAAGTGCTGCTGATCTACTGCAGGTCTACTAGCGAGTGTGACTCATAGCGTCTGTACATAGTTGTAACTGCCTCGTTGGTCTATTGGCAGCAAGCGCTGCGTAAGGACCGAGAGGTTCCCCGGTTCGAGTCTGCGGTCGGTGAAAATTTGTGTGAGTTTTTCTGTAATGAAATTACTTAGCCCGGAGTTAGGAAGTTGGCGGTTGAACGCCCGTGCCTTGGAAAGCACGTTAAGCCGGTGGTCCAGCGCCCGATCTCTCATCGGTCATGTCGGATTGCCGACTCACCAAATTATGAGAGTAGGGGAAAAGAGAGTGCACTTGTGTTTGCGCGCACACTTGTGCACTATAATATGACCTACGCACTTGGCTGATCTTAATTGAGATCGGCTGCCATGGCTGAAATCGGTCGGACGCCTTATCTTACATACTTAGTTATAGCCGGCATGCTTTCGGCAGAGCTTTTTTAGATATTACAAAAACATCCAATAATTAGAAAACATGCATCTACAAAACCAAATGTGGCAACAAAAATTTAAAAGAACAATTTTAAAAGAATGAAAAACTACCTTGGTTTCTAATTAATGGATGTTTTTGTAATATCTAAAAAGCTCTGCCGATAGCATGCCGGCTATAACTATGTAAGATAAGGCGTCCGACCGATTTCAGTCAGCCAGTCAATCTCAATTGAGATCAGCCAAGTGCGCAGGACATATTATAGTGCACAAGTGTGCGCGCAAACACAAGTTTAGTGAGACGGCAATCCAACATGACCGATGAGAGATCGGGCGCAGGACCACCGGCTTAACGTACTTTCCGAGGCACGGGCGTTCAACCGCCAACTTCCTAACTCAGGGCTGAGTAATTTCATTACAGAAAACTCACACAAATTTTCACCGACCGCAGGCTCGAACCGGGACCTCTCGGTCCTTACGCAGCGCTTGCTGCCAATAGACCAACGAGGCAGTTACAACTATGTACAGACGCTATGAGTCACACTCGCTAGTAGACCTGCAGTAGATCAGCAGCACTTGGTGCTCACAACCTACAGAGGCGCGTGTCTCGCTACGCCCTCCACCCCGCGCTGCTGCTGCAGATGCTGAGTCCTGAGTGTGACGCGGGGAAGGACGGAAGGCTTGGCGGGACTCGCATCTAAGTTTTATCCAACAGGGATTCTCTGAACCTAGTATTAGCCGACATGGAATGGCTGGACCTAGTTGTAGCCGGCATGATGAAGGCTAGACCTAGTTTTAGCCGGAAACAATCGTCTACACCTAGGTTTAGCCAAGAGTAAGTGGCTACACCTAGTTCTAGCCGGCTAAACCTAGGTGTAGCCGCACTTCGGGTATTAGCCGTAACATATCTATAATAAAAAAATAAATATAATTAGTTTTTAAGATTTGAGTAAGTCATGTTTTGCAATTAAGATATTCAATATATTCAAAACCTTTCCTAATTAAATATCTGAAGTGGTCAGCATATAGTTCTCTATGTTCAAATTAAAAAAAAAACCTCCGATAGTGGTCGGTGCGAGCGTAAGCTCTGCGGCAGGGATGGTCAGCGGAGGGCAGCGGCGGTCATTGACCCCGCGCCTGCGCAGCCCCCCCTTACTGGAGAATGCCGAGCTTCGTAGGTACAACATTAGTTACCTTTTTATAAAAACAAATTTGGTTCCTGCGATACAGGCCGAGAGCCTAGTGCAGTGGCCGCTGTTCAAGATTCTCCACTGTCTAAATGAGCAGCTTTACACGATCACAATATGTTGTCATTTATAATGTAAATGTATTTTATTACCTATTAGTACGTATGTATGCCTAAATCTTTAAAACTGTACAACGCATTATGATGCAGTTTTTTTAATAGATGGAGGGATTTAAAAGGAATATTTATATGAAATGAGCTAAATGAAACCGTTTAAAAATCACCTGAAGCGGAGCGATAGTGGGTCACTAGTATGATAAAATATCACACAATATCTCAAAATTACTTAAGCAACTAATGAGTTGCTTAAGTAATTTTGTTAAGGATATCTGAAACAACAGTACATACATACATTCATAAAATCACGCCCTTTTCCCAGAGGGGTAGGCAGAGATCACTTGTGGGAAACGTGACGTGACGGGTTGTGGACCACGTCGCCGCCATTTTGCGTTCCCACGAGTAGCAAGTATACATGACGGGGAAAGGAAAAGTGGAGGAAGGATATTATCGCCTCGGATGATTTGGACTGAGTGGATAGTAGCTCGAGGAGCCGGGGTCGCTTACCCGTATACCGTTCACCAACCACCGGACAGATAGTTGTGACTGGAATCCCTTGACTGCTGCTGAAACAACAGTGGTATATTAAAATATAAAATTTTGTAAAATAACATCCTCAGACACCACGGAAGAAACACCGATGTCTATCACACAAATATTTTGTCCCGGGTTGGAATCGACCCACGAATTTTTGGAACCATAGCCGGTTTAAACTTTCTGCAAGTCCAAATATAGATAAGTTGGCTACTAGTTCAATGCTCATGTATAAAGTTTATAAATAGTCAAGTAAACATACATACCAAATAGGTAAAATGAGCAAAATAGCCCCTCTGTCTCCTTATGGCGTACATAATTGTGCCTGAATACCTATTATTACGGGGAAACAATTCAATTTCGTTTTCAAAACACTTTTTAATACAAAAATAATGCGAAACTTGACTTATTTGTAACAAATTGGATAGACAAATACTAAATAAGTCTAATATTCTAAACATTCTAAAAGCCTATTCAATGGGCCTTGTATCTAATTAACGAGCACAGAACACAAGTCTCGAGACATTATTTGCGTTGGAAACACTTTCTTCTCAATTAATTCAGTTTGAACGTCTTTTTTGTTCATGGACCATGCGTATGTATTCGTTTTGGACAAAGAATCACAAAAGTGTAGACAGTTTCTCGATTTTGAAAGTATTTTTTTGATTAAATACAATCTAGTGATCAGTCTGTCACCCATAGTACAAGCTCTGCTTAGTTTGGGGTCAAACAGCCGTGTATGAAGATGTCCCAAATATTTTTATTGTTCTTATAAGTCTTTGGAACTTCACTCATTATTTCAAACAGTAGCGAACACATAATTAATCATTACTGAAAGCAGTAATAGAGTTAAAGTTATTTCAAGAGTTACCTATAGATAAAGAACCGTTAAAAGAAGCGTTTCATTTACCTATTTATTTATTGAACTACTTGTTAATTATTTACTTAATGATACCGTTAACAGATGGACCCTGGAACTTTCCCCACCATTAACATTTTTAATAAATCAATCGTTTTCAGAAAGTGTATTTCCATGTAGATTAAAAGTAGCCATAATAAAACCGCTCCCAAAAAATCGCAGAAAATCAACTGATCCAAGTCATTACAGGCCAATTGCAGTACTTTCAGCCTTCTCAAAAATATTTGAAAAGGCAATGTCAAATCGCATAACATCATTCATAGATAAATTCAAAATACTAGACAAAAACCAGTTTGGCTTTCGTAAAAATCGATCCACTAATCTAGCAGTTTATACATTTATTCAGGAAATCCTATCCTACATCCAAAACAAAAACTACGCCGTAGGCTTGCTGCTCGATATGAGCAAAGCTTACGATAGGGTTTCCCACGAAATCTTACTATTAAAATTACAAGGCATAGGAATACGTGGAGCAACATATAATTGGATAAAATCATATCTTGCAGACAGAAGACAATGTGTACAAATTGAAAACATAGATGAAAAAAATAATGAAATACAAATTGAACGCTCGAGCCTAATAACTACCAACTGGTCTATTCCACAAGGTAGCGTAATCGGTTGCATTCTCTTTATTATTTATATCAATGATCTCCCCAAAATATGCAGCTCATTGAGTGTGCTCTTTGCCGATGACATCACATTCCTTTTTCAGATTCCAAAAAATAGCCCAGATAACTATTCTATCATAGCGGATACGTACATGAACTTGAAGCGCTGGCTTAACGATCACAACCTAGAAATAAATATGAAAAAGACTAAAATCATCCAATTCAAACCATATCAAAAACAGGAAATAAATCTACAGTCAATAAAAAAGGTAATAAAAATAGAAGAAGTAAAAGACTTCCAACTACTAGGATTAACAATAGATACCCACTTAAATTGGAAAAAACATGTTGAAAAAATAAAAACAAAAATATCTCAATTTATTTATGCTCTTACAATATTAAAAATTAATACTAACAAACAATGCACCTTCTCCGCATACTACGCATACGCCTACGCGTGGCTCCGCTATGGAGTTATCCTCTGGGCCCACAGCGTAGATGCCAAACAATTATTTATCGCACAAAAGAAATGCCTTCGTATAATTTTAAACATCAAACAGAGAGTTAGCTGCCGTCCGCATTTTATTAAAGAAAATGTCCTTACTTTGCCTTCACTTTACATACTGGAGGCTGCTACATTTGTCAAAAAATATCCACATCTGTTTGAAGCTGTAAAGAACCGTCGTCGCAATAACAATATAGCTCTACCTGTTCCAAAAAATAGAAATGTTCAGAAATAGCCCCAAATATAGATGCATCAAAATATACAACCACTTACCCACAACCTTGAAAAATGAAGAAAACACTAAGAAATTTTGTAAAAAATTAAAATCTCTTCTTTTATCTAAAGCCTACTACAATGTAAAAGAATATTTTGAAGACAAATTTTAATAGGCATTTAGTACAATTTAGAACACTATAATGTTTAGCTTTCAGAAATCTTACATGTATACTTATTTCAGTTTTAACCGTTCTTTTGAAGTATTTAATAATTTTTGTACAGGAAACATGTACCTATTATAGATTAAGATAGTATAAGAAGTAAGTAATTTAATTAATTATTCATTTTGAAGTATTTAATATTTTTGTGCAATAAACATGTATGTATAGATTAAGATAGTAAGTAATTTAATAAAGCATTTTATTCATTTAGATTTAAGTTATGTATGTACTTGCTACACCCTCACAGGGTACATTAAGTAATTTGTCATGTTAGTATATGTTATTTTATGTGTGCAATTATAAATAAAAAATAAATATGAATACTTAGTTAGATTATAAGAAGAATAATATATGTAATAATGTAATAATAACACCAAACAATACCACTATTGTTTAAGTAAAGAAGTGAGCCATATGCTAAGCTATTTTATTATGTATAACCTTAGATATAAGAAAATTGCTACACCCTTACAGGGTTCATAAACTGTGCTGTAAAATGTACTTTTATGTGTGCAATAAATGAATAAATAAATAAATAAATAAACAACCAGATAACTGTAGCCGCTTGATTAAGGCATGAACACATTCCCTTTTTTTAGCCCATACGACTCTGTACCTCCGTGTTCAATGGCCGCTGTTAATTCACTCATAGATATCACTTTCACGGACAAGCTTGTCCGTTTGTTCATCCGACTCCCAAACTCTCACTGATTCTAGTTGCGACTCAGATTACATTCGCATTTCGTAACCAATTGTAAGTAAATCCCGTGTCTATGATTAAATCTGCTTTATCCTCTCTTTGAGTTGTGTTGAACAGTATTTAGAATTGAGTTTCATCTACCTTTAGGGGTGAGAGTCATACGCTCCCCCACAAGTCCGGTGATGTTGACAAGGCTACTCCAACCCATCATCTTAGTAAGTTAGGAAAAAAAATATTTAAAAAACCATATAATTGGACCACTAACGTATGCCAATTAAGTATCCTTATGTATGTAGGTACCAACCTACACACATTAGGAGTACAGGAACAGAGAGTCCATCTATGTTTGTGCCAATCGTACCTCCTTTGCTTGTACTTAGGATTGTAAGCCTTTAATTTTGCCATAAGTTCTGTCATGATGATAAGGCACCTTCCAGCAATCATCGCAGTCATTCAACTATAAATCAAACCATACACCCGTACGAATACCGGATTCCAACTAGGGCAACCGCTAATGGGTCATTGAATCGAACTATGTATTGTGATAAACGCTTGTTAGACGGCTCTCAAAGTTTTGCAATTGAAAGGAAAAAAGGAAAGAAAGAAAGAAAGAAAAAGTTTATTTAGCGACAACAAAAATAACTTCTACTACTAATAATAATAAAATATATGAAAAAAACATTAAACTGTGCCACTTAAAAGGTATGCCTCAGCATTTTGTCTCAATTTCTTTCACTTATGTTCTAGTTTTAAGAATTATTGTAACTGTGTATTTTTGTGCAATAAAGAATTATTAGTATTATATTATTTATTATAATTGAAGTGTTTATTGGAGACTATCTTTATCAGAAGGATGTATTATAAAAATTTATTAGATTTCCTCAGACTAAAATAATGAAATATCTACTCGTTTGATCCGGTTAAGGCTAAGACACTTTAGACTCTGCGGAGGTCTTAAAGCTTAGAAGTGTTTTTAATTGTCAGACTATACATACAACCTGTAAAATGTACGTTAAAGTAAAATTTAACCACTTCAGAGGTATGCACTCTTAACTAGCCTTATTTTAATGCGCGAAGGAAAAAGGTAGCTCACTGAAAAAATGGCTTATGCCCAGGAGTCATTTTGCCTTTGGGAACCGGTGGTGATAATCGGTGATTGCACTTTCTAAGAGACAGGTGCATTCTCTGAGAGCCTGCATTGTTCCCCTATGCTCGGCTTTCTACTTTACTAGATAATATATAGTTATTACCACAGTTCTATGATCGAATAATTGTAATTACTATTGTTCGATCGTTATAAATTGGAAGTAGTTTAATAAATATTTTAACGACACAATCTGATTCTGAGATAATATCTACGCACTTATTTAAGTACGACTTCCTACTATTATTAACTACCATTACTGTTCATAGTGATATGTATTGTGATATATCTGATATGAATCATCGTTAAAACTTTGTAAGAAGACTAAGTGTTGTGTTGATATGCTAATTTTTAAACGAGATCAAACTAACAAGACGATATTTTTTCCTTACTAACATACGATGATGGCTTGGAGTAGCCTTCATCGCCGGACTCAATACTCAATACTTTATTGCTTCTATAAGTGTTTACAAGGTGTTAGGGTAGTAATTATAGATACATACAACTTGCGGGGGAGCGAGCGGATGGCTCTCACCCTAAACAAAACTATAAGATACACTGCATGTATTTCAATACAAAATTAATATGATGCCTGCCTATCTCTCATCATAACCAGCTGCGCCAGCGACTTCGTTCGCGTTTCCCCCGTTTTTTACACATTTTCCATTGTATCTTTGCTCCTATTGGTCGCAGCGTGATGTTATATAAGATTTTTTCAAATCGAACCAGTAGTTCCTGAGATTAGCGCGTTCAAACAAACAAACAGACAAACTCTTCAGCTTTATAATATTAGTATAGATTGTACCGGTCTAAGGAGCACAGGTACAGTCATGGCTTGTAAAGTTTTTTTTCACAATCCACAGAAGCGGGCATTGACTTACTAGAAACATGGAAATCAGTCAATGATTTCTAACAAAAGGAGAGAACCCATAAATTCAAACATAAATACCAAACTAATTGAGGAATATTAATATTTGATATCCAATAAAAAAATGTCAGACACGATTAGTAGCTTTTATTATCACGAAAATGAACAGAAAAACATAACTTTTCAAGTCATTGCCATCTTTTATGGAATCTTAACGACTACTGTTAATATATAAGGGCAACACTTTGCGATTAAGAACTTGAAAATAGATATAAAAGTCGTAAATTGATATGCGTTGGTCACTTGTATGGTATATATCCAATTTAAAATCTATCAGGATGTAAAATCTAGCAACTGAGGTATTGTTGCTTATTGATAAGTTGTGAGCTTGCGTTGATGAGACTACTTTTTGAGGAGCCAGTTAAGATACTAATAGTTTTGGAAATTGACCAAATGCTGAAATGACCAGTTTGTAAAGGTAGACAAATGTTATTTCTTTCTGAACAATGTCCTACGTATAGAATTTATTTTATACTATCATATTTAAATGCTTTATACCTTACACATCATCATTGTTAAACATAATTGTTGAGATTATTGCAGATAAAATTATTTTCCACTGAAATAAATAAAATCTATACTAATAATAAATCTGTAAGGGTCGGTCATGGAGTAAGTTAGTTTGTTTTCAGAGATATTGTGTTTATAGACTCAATATATTATGATACTGATACTAATTTCTGTATGTGTACTTGTGTAGTATGTATGTTCCTCCATAACTTTTAAACCAATTATCCGAATTTGTTGAAATTTGGTATAAAACCACAAAGACATCTGGGACACAGGATAGGCTATTTAAATTCTAGCTCCAACGCGAACGGAGTCGCGGGCACAGCTAGTTATAAATAAAACTAGCGACCCGCACCCGCTTCCCTTCGGCTCAAGTATTTATTATTTCAGGTATAGTTATATGTGTTTCAGGTATCGATACATTAACCATAATATAAACCCTCCTTTCAAATCTTTCTACTTAAAAAAAACGCATCATAATCCGTTGCCTATTTATTTATTTATTTATTTTTGGGAAACATACATGAACGAACTTTTTTGTTAAATGTAGTGATAAAACCCAAATTTCACATATTGACCAGCCTATATTACCTTTCGATTGCAAAACAACACGAGTCGTCATACACCCGCGACACAGTCAAATGAGTCAGACCTAGATATTCTGGTCTAGTCCTACAAAAGGATAGGAAAGGCCGCCGACTTCGCCTAGACCCATTCAACCTGCCCGTGGGCTGTGGTTATGTCTGTTCTTATAGTAAACTGGTCGGTGAGTCACTCTTTTATTTTTGGTAGTGTCCAAGATCGGAGGATGTTGTGTTTATAAATAACTTGGAAACAATAAGTATTGGACGCGCATGATGCTTATAGGTTATGCACTCACGAGTACAGTCATACGTTTCTCAATTACATGGAATGAATGGAAAATTATAACATCTTGATACGATTTCATAATTATGTCTACAAATAACTATTATACTTATGTTCAGAGACGTGAAGTAACAGTAATTTCTTATCATTGTAGAAATGTGGCTAGTTATGGTAAAAACTTGCGACTTTGCATAACATAATATCATAAAGACAAAAAAATATATTGTATGTTATTTTCATTACATAGGCTCCGAAAGTATTTGATCTAATTTAAAAAAATATTTCTTCAAAAAAAATCTTTTACCGATCAACATAATTTTTATTAACTAAAAGACGGGCTTAATATGGTCTATTGTGTCTGTCGATCAGCGGTAGTGAGATCCACATATTCCACATATTATGTGGATCTCACTACCGCTTATCTTCAGGTTAGTTGTAAGTAGCGCTGTAAAGAGCTCGAAACGTCGGATCTCGAAATAATATGTTTAAATTACAATACACGCGAGTTTAATCCGTAAAATATATAGTTTTATTTTAAACTTGCTTTCCGCCCGCAACTTCGTCCGCGTAGATATGTTTAACAGGTAAAACATTACTACTTTATAGTGCAGTCGGTTAAAAAGTAGCTTATGTCCATGTTTTTCAGGCTCTGGAATATATCTGTACCAAAAATTTAAATCAGTTTAGTACTCTATGCGTGAAAGCGTAACAGACAGACAGACAGAATAACTTTCGCATTTATAATACCTATTTAGTAGGAGTAAGGATGTGTATTGCTCGCGAAAATAATAAACAATACTTTCATCTTGTTAGTCTTTTGAAAAAACCGTATTTTTTTGTGCACACTACATGTGCATGTTATGATGAGTATCGTAAGTGCTCTAGAGCATCACAACAGCACTATGGGCCGTCTCCAGGAGCCAAGGCCGCCATGTCGCCATATGGCCACCTCATAAGGAGCGCAGCCGGTATTGTACTTACCAAGCAACTTAGTGACATTTGTGGACAGCTGATGCGACGCCAGGTGACGAACTAGTTAAGTACCGGTAGTTCGACTATTTTATAAATGCGTTATTTGTCTTTTGAATAAAGTTGTAGGTGGTAGAATCACTTATCTATTACTAATTTATTTACTGCACCGACGATTTATAATTGCGTGTAAATGCACTGCAAATGCAATTAATAAAGGAATTTCGACTTTGACTTTGTCTTTGAGTTAAGTTATCTCTACAGATACCCATCTCAAGTTAGAATATAGGTTCACGAGACGCACAGCCGATTTATTTATACTTGAAGTAAGTCACTAAAATTAATAGTTGAAATAGATCAATTAGTGTTCTCGAGTCAAATATGTGTTATTTGTTGAAAGACAAAGTTGGAAATTTGAGCTCCCACAGAGTTTAATAAGTAATCCATTGTTACTATTACTTGTTGTACACCCGACAGCCTTCCTTATGATTTGTGGCTATCAAGGATAGGAGTGTTTTCTGCTCAATCCACAAGCTATCTTATTAGTAACTAGTTTTTTTTTTATAATAGGCTAACAAGATGACCTCACTCCACCTGATGGTAAGCGATAGCGAGATCCAAATATGAGGTCGACAGGCACAATAGATCATATTGAGCCTGTCGCACTCACCCTGAAGGCCTGCTTAAATGCCGTCTCACGCCCCGCCTGAAGAGCCAAAACAGAAGTACCTAATCAAAATTATTAATTCTTAACCAATGTTATTATTATGAACGGTTTAAATTTATAGCACTCTTTGATTGTTAATTATGCCATAACACAATAAAATAAAAAAAACACATAATCTATTTGAAGTCAGAAAAACGAAGCATTCTAAAGTTCGTTCAATTATTGAGAAATTTATATTTTTTTATTGTGCTATATATTCGGTTGCGTGTTCTTTGTGGATATAAAATATCAATAAACCGGAGTGCAGCCCACATGTGGTGTTACAGAAAGTGACCTCGCTGTCACTAAGCGCATTCTAGCGCAGTTCACCTTGGCCCTAACGTGCGCAAGCGCACGAGTCGCCGGTGGTACGCCGGTGATACAGTTAGGGTTGCCAGACCGCCGGGAAATCCGGGATTGTCCCGGAATTTTGCCTCTTGTCCCATGTCCAGTAATTAGCGCTTATTGTCCCGGATTTCGGAATCTTTTTATTTTTTTTTAAGTTTATTACTATTCAATTTGTCATTTAGTAGGTATTCATTGTCTACCAAAGTTATTTATTAACTACCACAGTATTTTATCTTATAATTATAACTATAGTTAATTATGTATTTAGTATAGACATTTAAGATATTTTCTAATATAACCACGAGCCAACATTGTTTTAGTAGAATTGTCCCGGATTTGATAAGTTACCATCTGGCAACCCTAGATACAGTGGCGTAAGTTTAGGGTGGTTATTGATATAAATAAGTAAATATATAGATTGAAATCTATATAACACCTTATAGAAATAAATATTAGAAAAAATGTGATTGATGCGGAACGGACGTCAAAAGATGAGCTTAAATGCACGTGGAGTTACACAATATGTTTTACTAATCAAAACTGTCGTAATTGTGGTTACTTCTGTTTCATCATCAGTCCAGGCAACATACGTCCCCACTGCTGGGGACCTACCTTCACCGTTAAGCGTCGAATAATTAAATTAATACATAGTATAAAACAAAGTCGCTTTCGCTGTATGTCCGTATGTATGCTTAGATCTTCAAAACTACGCAACGGATTTTGATGCGGTTTTTTTAATAGATAGAGTGATTCTTAAGGAAGGTTTGTATGTAAAATTTACCCGAAGCGAAGCGAGGGCGGGTCACTAGTAAATAATAAATTGAAAACACCTGGCGGGGTTTGAACTGGCTACCTCTCGCATGGCAAGCAACGACCTTACCCACTCGTCAATCGAAATACTTTTTCTTCTGTATAAATTTAAAAAATATGAATAATGTATCAAAATATTAATATAGTGGTGTAAGTAAATAAAATCTACTAGGAGATGACAACTCCATTTTTTTAAGTTGACATTTTTGGTGGATATGGTAACCACCACCTTTTACGATTCAAATTTCAAAGGGCTCTAAATTCTATCACAGCTTTCACTATGACCTGCCCTTCACGTCCCTGTAGTTTGAAACCACAACTAAGGATCGATTAACGTTACCTTAGCGTAGTAGGTATATCATAGGTTACAAATAAAAATGAGGCAACATTCTGTCTAGATACGATTCAGACTTTACTGTCACGACTGCAGAATAGTTTGTCGGCACGATATGAAATTTTTAATGGAGCTTGAAGGTCAAGCTTTTAAAAGGTTCACGGTAATTTAGAGCTTTTATTTCGCATTCAGTCACCTGCATCGCGTGTTGGCTGTTAAATAAAGTTATTACATATCTTAAACTAGTAATTTGTTTCGTAATAGGTCACAGATTAAAGTAATCAACGAGAAAACTGGATATTATCAGACATTATAAAGATTTTGGGAACGGAATTCGATTCTTAGATACCTGTCTTAAATGTTTGTACAACATAATTACGGTATCGTGGTAGATCCCCACATAAAAAAAACGTTCACCGAGTCTTTTCATGCCGACAAACCCAGTAAAAAATAAAAAATGTTATTTATTAATTATGTGTAACATTTTAATACAGTCCCGTTTAATCCGTAAAATAAGTTCAATTTGTAACGGTCAAAAGCGGGCAGTCAGAAGAATCGACTTTCTTATTACACAGCTCATTACCAATCAAAAGTATTGATAGCGATCTCACAGTTACATCTGACAGGTACCACCATGATAGGTGTAATACTAGCTGTGAAAGCAAACATTGATCCTATGCCACTATTATATACAGTGTACCACGTTACAGAATACGGCACCGCTCCGTGCCTCGGGCTGCTTCTCTTATGATTAGCGGAGCCCGGGCCTTCGCCACAGTACACAGAATGATGATAGTATTGCTTGCACATAAGTACAATTTTTATTGACTACAACCACATTGACATAAGTACCATTTTGTTGAGTATACCGAGTGGTATACCAAACCAATAATCAGTTCACATTTCGTTTGAGTTAACGCAAAAATGTATAAAGGTAAGTAGTATTGTTTTTATGTAAGAATACCAACTTAATGTCTACCCCTCAAATAAAAGAGAACAGAGATCTACATAGAGTCGAGAAGAGCCAGAATAGACTAATCTCATACTAACGATACAACAGAATATAAAGGTTTTGCCTGTAAATAATTAACAGGTTCCCATATCGATACCTTAAATCTCAAATGGCGTAACCACCAAAACGCAACTTTTTAGGAGAGCAAAAAAAACGAAAAAAAAAGTTCTTTTTTTTATATAACTTTGTCAATTTTAATGCAGTGAAAATGTTTTATACATCAAATTTCTTAGAATTTTGAGATAAATGCTTCAGTAAGAACTCTTTGCACCTGAATCTTTTAACAAACTAGAAGTCTTGTGAAAATATTACGCTTTTCGTAATATTTTCGGAGGCGTTTACGCCTCATAAAAAAACATGATTTTTAAGAGGTGAAGGTCGTATCTCCCGAAAGTAATTGTCTTTTGTGCTTTAAAATAACTTAATAATGAAAGAAAACGTAAAATTTCCACTCTGTATTACGCTTTTTACAAAGTTACGCCATATGTCACGTTTTCATAGTGATGTAATGGGTAATACTCACCTTATAAGTTTTATAATAGGATGAAGAATTTTTGTACATGGGAAATTTCACTTATAGTTATACGTAATTCGATTAATTTTGTCATTCGTAACCCCCGTTGCTGTATATTCACCATACATTTATCTATGTATTCAGCCATTTGCGTACTTGTGCGCATAGATTACGTTCTTCCGTGTATTTATTATTTTTTGTGACCGTTACGTTGACTTTGGCGCGTTATTGGTCGTTGATTCTGATTTGTGTTTGGACTTTGATTTAAAATGCCGAAACAGGGAAAAACAATAAATAGCCAATGTCTCCGCAATTTTAATCCCCCCGCGCGTCAATACTAACAATAATAATAACAATCATGTGTTCAGCGATTTTGGGTGTAAACGCCTTTCTTTTGTATTGCAATTTTGAATAATAGCGTGTCTTACGAGTTACGCCGGCAAATTATGTCCCTTACACCCTTTTGTTTTGACATCTTTTTCACGTCGCAATAATTTCTAGGGGCGTAACCACAAAGTAAATTAGACTAAGCCTTTTACAACCTGTTTACCTTATGAAAAGTGTTCAAATCTATAAAAAACATTAGGTCGTAATAACCTTTTTTTTTCCGAATTTTAAATATACAGATCGATAGAGAAAAAAAAAACTGAATAAAACTGCATTAAAAAGTCATTTTGACCAAATTGGCGGTTACGCCATTTGAGATTTAAGGTAGCGATATATTCGATAATCTCAATCAAGTATTGGTGTAAATAATTATTTCTAATTACAAACAGTCCTGTATTATGTTTCTTGTTCCAGGTATTTGCCTCACTGACGTTCAATACGCGATGTCATCACCAAAATTGCGGATGGGAAAGTGAAATAATAGAAAGGTTACTCTTGATGTAGATTAATCACCTTAGTCTTGACGAGCCTCTTGTGACGTGAGAACCGTAATTGTTGTGTAATTAAATCACTTAAAACAATCGCTACTAATAAATACATTATGCCAACTTAGCTGTGAAGGAAGACTCAGTCACTGCCAAAGTTTGTTGATTCGTTAAGCAATCATTTTGATCGGGTGCGTTTATCTCTTCAGAGGGCCTACCATGAGTTGGCTATCGTAACCTTACGTACGTTAAAAACTTATCGAGTTGTTTTTTCATATGGCCGATTGTAGTTCTTCGCGTAACCACCAGGCGGCGCTGTACATGTTTTTCATAGACATATTTACGTAGGCGATATCGAGCGCGTAAGTTTTAAACTCATGGTAGCCCCACTGGGCACATGCACATGCACATTTTAAGTTATACATAATGTAAGAATTAAAGTTTTCTAAATTTATAAACATAATAAGAAGAAAGGAAAAGTATAATATGTATTGAGTTACACAACACACATACAAAAAAATTGCTTATTTAATTAACAGGTGGACGAACATTTCCTTACATTTGCATTGTGTTAATATTAATGCACTCAGCTCATAAAATAATATTATAAAGACTTTGATGATTTGTAATAAATATGTATGTATGTATTGTGTATGTGTATGATTTACTAAAGTAATAATTTATCGTGGTTATTAAACATTTTCGCCGCTTGACCGAGTAGAGCAAATTACTACAATAACAGCTAACACTTTACAATTTGCTGAACAAAAAACACGACCAAATGAGACGATTAACTTATTTTTAGAAAGCATTGTTATATTAAGATCTATTCAATATAACAAATAGCTTAATAACTTGTTTCATCTTTAGCAAGAGAAATGATTACACGTAAATTATGTTTTAAGAAAGTATTTTGGTCTCGTTATTTTAGAAAATAATTTTGCAGTGATTATAAAAAACACAACAAAAATTGCAATTGAAGAGATATTTTTTCTGAAGGAGTTAGCAACGTAAGTGTGCTTACTTATTAACTATCTAATATCGTTTAATATTGATAGCTTATTGATGATGAAAAATCATCAACAACATAGTACCAATGTAAATATGCTACGATTACTAAAAAAATTCGCAAGGAGGTATTCATAATACATTACTTTCTTGATACTTTCACAAAAGTTCAGGGTAAAAAAGGCAAGTTATAGAAATCCTCTCAATATTTTAATGGACTCAAATGTTCACACTGGCTAATTACATAAACTATATAGTTTTTGCACATAGGTACGGATCTTACATGCGTCCGATACGAAACATTGGATTTCCGATACATAAAATATAGTTATTATGACTATAAAACATTCTGACTAATATATACCTATCTATCAAATAACATACAAATAAAAGTTGTTTTTCTAGGTACTTTAAAAGCAAAAGAGAGTTTAACAAGGTCGCGACAAGTGGTGACAGTTGAATATTCGATATTCCCAGTTTATTCACCTTTTTATCAGGCTGATTTTTGAGGAAATGATTTATAAAACCGTCAAGTGCGAGTCGGACTCGCGCTCGAAGAGTTCCGTACCATTATTGAAAAAAAATACGTTTTTTGTAAAGAAGCCCTCGTTATATTAGCCTCCGTTTAAAGTATTGTAAAGTATAGCAACAACATAAATACATCATTTCTGAAAATTTCAACAATCTAGCTATCGTGGTTCTTGTCGTACAGACAGATAACAGACAGACGGAGGGACGGACAGAAGTCTTAGTAATAAAACCCTTTGGATACAGAACCCTGAGAAGTTTTATTTGTAAGGATATTTTAAGAACTTGCCTTGCAAGAACCTATATTCACCTTTCCTGTTTTCTGTTTATCAGGGGTCAAACTCAACATGATTGTTAATATTTTTTCCTATACTCGGATTTGTAATTCAAGATCAAAAAAACTACGACAGATACGTCACTGTCAAAAGTGGTAAAGTCACTTATGTCACTCTCAAGTGATGATTTCAGGTTTCGACAACCTTTTCGTAATATAATTCTTTATTTTATTTAATGCCAACATCACTTATTGATAATTAAGGCGTATAAAATAATAATTTCTAAAAGTAAAAGGGTTCAGACTATATCTAATAATTAAATGCATTATTTAGATATAAGTTATACGTCAAAGTCAAAGTCAAAGTCAAACGTGTTTATTGCATTCATGAATGTAACAATACAGGTGGTATAAACATATTCCAGTACATCATGTTACCCTCTTGGGCATAGCTAACACAAACAAATTTATACGTTCTCAAAATTGTATTGAGCCTGACTAATACTTATGTATTATAACTTCTAGTAAAAAACTTATAAATAACTCATGTCTTTTTTTTTCATTTTGAGCAATAGTGGAAGAGTCGGAAAGATAAAAAAAAAATTCTTTGTTACGGATTTAAACAACAAAAACTTAACACAAAACATAAAATTAAAACAAAACAAAATCACCACGAAGAAAAAACATTCGAACACACAGAACAGTTACGCACTATTTCCAAATTAGTAATGATGTGTAATCTATTAATTGCTTCTGAGTATGTTCTTAACTTAGCTTGTAGTTTATTGCACCAAATGTTATGAATCCCTGAAGTGTTACAAGTACAATACCATGTTTGTTACCAAAAATTACCGAATTTAAGTTTTTATTAAGACGCCTTGCATTTATGGAATAATTAATAAGTGGAATTACTGATGAAAATCATAGGATTAATATTACCAATAAATTTGTTATATATGGTTGTTTTTTGCAAAAAACTGAATTTACTATTGTAAAAATATTTTATTGCAGTGGCAACCTTGTAGTAGTTTTTTTGATCTTGAATTACAAATCCGAGTATTCATCGGCGATCATCGAATTTATTTTGATTTCTAGCACCATTTAATATTATTGTTTTCTCGATCTTTATTACAATTTCAATTCACAATCAACTATTAATTACTTTCTTCTTGTAGAAAGACTTGAGTACTCTTGGTTTTCTAATTTCCAAGAGATATTACGCTGACTTGTGAAATCAATGAACCTGCTACATACATATTGTTAATTTTTTTTCATATCCTCCTATACTTGCCCAAAATACCGCACCGAGCTAAAACTTTGGCTACATTTCATAATTCATATGCAAATCTTTACATGTGACGAAGACCTTTAACGTTCCTAAATAGGCAATTTATTTATCTTTATTTGCCTATAAATAGCTCATTATTAATGTAAGTTCGCATTTAATCCTCGTAATGTCGATCTTTATTGAGTTATCCGGTCATGTGGCTGATAAGAGCCAGTATCGCATGACTGGATTGTTTGTCATTTGGTTTTATATTAATTTAATGGCTTTGAATGTGTATTACTAATAGCGATTGAAATAGCTAGTTAAAAATACAAATCCAGATTCAGATAGTAGCAGTAGTAATTTAACAGTTTATGAATGCTAACTTTTACATAGAAGGACTGTTACAAAAAACTTGTTGGGTAACATACATACACGTATACTAAAAATTTTTGATTGTCATTAATCGCTACTATTCGGTGCCCTTTAGATAGTAATAGGAACCTATGTAACAACAGATCAATCGCTACTTCTCATAACTAATCAAAATACAGCCTAATTGCTGCACAACAAACTACGTCTATCAGCCTACGACCCAGTCTATCAACTAAACGTAACAGCACGATTTGATCTAGATCCAGAGTATTTGTTTACGCCGGCGCCAGAGCTGCGTGTGCGCAAGTCACGCGCAACGACGTGTCGTTACCTAAACGATCGGCCGCATTACTTTTACTCTTCAATGATGCAATGGCCAATGTCACTCCAAAAACGTAAGACCTTGGAAAGTTTTATACGAGCCGTACTTGGATTGATAGATGGGTCGAGTTTACTCTATTAGGAGTAGATAGGACACGTTTACTTATTCTCTGATCAATCCGTTTACAATACAATTTGAATGATTATTTCTTAAGGTTATGGATACATCATCCGGATGTAGTGGACAGATGATGACTGATGAATAGCTAAATCATATTTTAACAAATAATTTATCTATGCGATATAATTTTTTTTCGATAATTAGGTAAATACGAATTTGATACAATGACATTCGTACCGTAATACATGAATAACATTTCTCTTGTTTTATTTTGAGTTGAGTATCACCACAAAATTAATCCAATACTTAAATAAACGTGCCAACCATAGGTTTTTCTCCTAAAATGCTATAGGAATAGACAATAATGCTAGATAATATATTTACATAGGTATCCTTCACCTACTCGCAGACCTCTTATCAGCTGTGTCGTTAATAATACCACGTGTTATCACACCTAGTTCAAACTGCCTGCCAAATAATAGACCCATTCGGACGTTCCTTGACACACATACACACATTTTAGTTGACAAATCGCGGGAAATGATTTGTCATCCATCATGGTTGATCGGAACCTATTTTGGATTGCAAAACGCTTGTGTTTCGAAGGACATTCGGATAAAACCTTGCCTTGGTGTCTGTTTTCGTATTTCTTGGTCAAGATAGACAGTAATGCCTTTTCATTTAACGGAAATGTCATACCTAAGAGCTAAAACAATGAATAGGATCAAGGATATCTTCGGGTGTATGTGCCTTATTTTTTTACTATAAGTAATAAATAATCCTACTGCTGGTTAAATCTATTTTATACTCTGCGATAGCGCTATTTAAAGATATACATAGCCTTGTCTCGTTAACAAAGAGGTTCAAACACTAACCACTAAATTTTATAAAAATATTTATTTTATTTCTTAAAATAGTTCTAAAGTTACACGCGTGTTACACGCTACATCAGAGTATTTCAATGATTAAAAACCTATTTCGATTTATTTATTTATTTATTTATTTATTATTAAGGTATACACAACAGGTTACAATCATAAATTAATTTGAATAAAAACATTTAAAAATTACAAACCTAGATTATGACCCAAAAACGTGTACACACAGCATGGTTAAACAATAGCGCGTAAACTTATATTACATTTTTTATTATTATTACATTTTTATAACAAACCAAAGGAAATGGAAAGATATTGTGAGAAAATTAAGGATAGCTCAGTTGAGGATACTTTTCACTTTATGCCTAAACTTAATATATTTATTAACAAAAATATCCAACTCATCGTGTTCTTGTAGCATCTCATTATACTCGCGACACATCCGAACTATGGGGTTATAGTAAGAAGTATTGTTCTTGTACGTTTTCAGTGCAAAAAGCTTCTGTCTATTTCGCAAAAAGAAACGGGTGTTAAAATTAACCATTCTAATGAGGTTGGGGGTATCAAACTCTGAGTGAATGATTTTGTATAGATGAAAGAGATCCTGCTGCTTACGGCGCGTTTCTAGAGAAACTACCTTAAAATAACGTCGCCTTTCCGCGTAACTAACAAGCCTGCGACCCACACCTGAACGATACGCTGCTATTTTGAGACATTTATTCTGGATACCTTCTATCTTGTCAGAGTGAATCATATAGTAAGGAGACCATATAACGCAACCATACTCAAGGCAGCTCCGAACCAAACTGTTAAATAGGAAAATTAAGCTTTCTGGGTTTTTAAAGTGTATGGCTGATCTAGCCACAAAGCCTAATGTTTTAAGTCCTCTCATTGTTATATTTTTCGTAGTGCTCTTTAAATGTTAGTTGTTGATCAAAAGTAACCCCAAATCCCTAATAGTTGACGTTCGTTGAAGAATCTCTCCGCTCAGTTCATAGTCAAAGAAGATTTTGTTTATTGTCTTCTTAGTAAAGGATATGATTTGACATTTTTTGGGGTTTAATTGCATGTGATTACTAAGACACCATGATGTTAAAGTAGATAAATCGTGTTGTAGAATTTGACAGTCATTTTCGTTCCCAATTTCATGAAATATTTTCAAATCATCCGCATACAAAAGGCATTGACATTTAAGACGACCAATAAGATCGTCGATGAAAATAATAAACAACAACGGCCCTAGATGCGAACCCTGAGGCACACCAGACGTGACAGTGACAGGGTCAGATTTATATCCTTTGAGTGCAACAAGCTGACTTCGTCTAGTTAGATAAGAAGTAATCCATCTCAGAAGGTTGCCGTGAAGCCCATACCACAAATTAAGCTTCTGACAAAGCAAATGATGATTAACCTTGTCAAACGCCTTAGTAAAATCCGTGTATATGGAGTCAACCTGACCGCCTCCAGCAAAAACCCTACAAAGAAAGTCCTTATACTCCAACAGATTTGTGACTGTTGATTTGCGCCTCAAGAAGCCATGCTGATTTTGGGAGAGCAGGGGACCTACGTGGTTATATATATAGTCATACACAACTTTCTCAAAAAGCTTTGCCATAGCAGAGAGAATACTTATAGGGCGATAGTTACAGCAATCCGATCTATCGCCTGCTTTGTAAATTGGAGTGACATGTGCAGTTTTCCAGACTGAAGGAAATATGCCCTGTTGGAGTGATAAATTGAATGCCATAGTTAATGGTAGGCTTAGCTCACGGGCACATTCTTTTAAGAATTTAGGTGGAATGCCGTCAGGCCCAGCACCTTTGTTTATATCTAAGGCTTTCATTTTGAGTTGTACTTCCTCTCTTGATAGGACAATATCGGAGAAACAAGAGTTAGAACCTGAGAAGCTATCAGAATCCAACGGAGGCTGTATATTAGATTCAAATACTGAGCTAAAAAAAGAAGAAAACAGTTCACACACATTTTCGCCATCGGTGGCTGTTCTGTCTTGGTATTTCACAAATTGAGGAATATCATTGTTACCTTTTCTGTTGTTTATGTATTTCCAGAATGATTTTATGTTATCCTTAAGACATTCCTCCACTGACGAAACGTATGTGCTATAACATTTTTTTATCATGTCTTTGCAAGCAGTACGAAGAGTTGAAAACTCATCGTAATCTCTAGGGTTACCGTATTTCTTGTACTTTTTATGAAACTTTGATTTTTCTTTTAGGAGCCTCACTAGTTGGGGCGAATACCAATCCGGATAATTATTTACATTGATATTTTTAAAAGGAGTATATTTAGCGATAAGTGAATCCAATATTTTATAAATTATGTCAACTGCCACATTAACATCACTGTTGGAAATCAATTCAAGGGACCAGTCTATTGCACCCAACTCCTTCCTAATTTCTTCGTAGTTACATTTATTAAAATTATACAGTTTGGATTTATTTTTTCTAAGACATACTGATGATTTGGGTTTATAACAACATGTTTAAAGAATCATAAGGATCAAATGCGCATTCTTACGTACTACTTACATTCGTTACTAATGATGAAGTAGTTAAAAAAATAGGCGCCATCTTTTTATGTTATAATAGGTATACACCTGCTTACACAAACAGGTATTAGGCAGGTAGGTGGTAGTTGTAGCAGCCCCATTCCGCCTGTAGGACAAAAAGGACTTCTTTCCAAATATAGTTACGCACTTTACGACAGCAAACCTGTTGGCAGGTTGTCGAATTAAGTACCTACCAAAACATTATTTAAAGAACAAGTATATATATAAACAAGTTTTAACTACCTAACTTACTCACATTTATGAATTTTATTTTACTATCCACATAATCCACAGTTCGGCTGTGTACTTTATTAAGAAGACACAAACAATAAGTAGTCAGATATTAATATTTCATTTTACTTAATTTAAAGTTTTTCAAATGTTTCCTCTTTGAATGACAGACAAAACCGGATCTAACCGTACCCAAACATTCCAACATTAAAGAAAATACCTAATCATTGTATTATTTTCGTATAACTTTACATGTTAATTGCGAATAGGTTTTAAAATGTATTTAAAATATTGCAATCCTACATTTCTTCAGAAAAATAAATGTTGTTGATTACATTAGTTTCGGTCGACGGCCGCTTGCGCGTTCTGTCGGAAGCGCTAGTATCGTTCAAAACACCGTAGAGGTGAGACGTCGCGCGTGTCGCCCGTCAAACTCTTTACGATAGCTCGTAAAGGTTTTGTTGTCGCCTAATAATATAAAATCAACTGTGCCAGTTCGATTTGAAGTGATAAGTGCTAATAGTAGTGTGAACAAGCCTCTCAGTGGATCATATTTCAGTTTTTAAGTGGTTTTGCAACTAAAAATCACTGGTAAAACTTGTATTAACGGAACTTTGATCGCGTCGGATTTGCAGCTTCTATTGGGTTATTCGGTGAGTTGCGTTTTGCTATGGTGTTTAATTTCATGGTGAACTTTAACGGTGCAGCCTTGGATTCAGAATAATGAATTAGTCCGTAATTTTTGTTGGACGCATTGCAATTTTACGTTTGGCGTAATTTTGAATTTACAACGGTTTCTCGAAAACGGTTTCGTAACATTGTTTTATCAATTATTTTAGTTTTACTGATAAAGACACGCTTTCGTGTAGTTTCAGTTGAATAATAATTTAGTTAATTGTTTTGATAATAAAATCGTTCGGCATTTGTTTGCCGCCATATTTATAGCCAGTTGACGTTCATTTGTTTTATGTAAATCGTAGTTTTATCTCGTTATCGTGGTGATGGCGACAGGCGAGCGTTGAACGCGGAATTCGAAGCGTAAGGAAGGCTGCCAAACGGGATTTGTAAGGATGAATCGGCCGCCAACAGTCGAGTTGTTTACCTAGCCAGGGCTATTGTGACCAAACTTCTTGAAGGGTTTTGGCCAAGACACGAGAACTTTCATCGTTGAATAGGAATCTACACCACTATTTTTTTAATACGTAACATAG
The DNA here is from genome assembly GCA_039566165.1 of Maruca vitrata. Classification (NCBI taxonomy): domain Eukaryota; kingdom Metazoa; phylum Arthropoda; class Insecta; order Lepidoptera; family Crambidae; genus Maruca; species Maruca vitrata. The sequence continues at coordinate 14,617,098 of CM076926.1, forward strand.
GTATATCCTACATTAACTTTACCGACCAATCAAGATTCAAGGACGAAGTTTTTCTTATGATACGTTAGATCTAACCTACCTACTAGGTGCGGCTAGCTATGCAGTCTTAAGTCATACCACCACATACCTACCTAGTTTTAAATCATTAATATTTTGCAATTAATCTCGTAATCATTTCGACTTGCGCCACTGTCTCTTGGAAACATTACACCTACTGGCGCTCTAAACAATAACACCCTAAACGATACCTGTTGCTCTCATTAAGAAAATATTTTTAAATGACTTAGGTCCCCTACCTGTATCCAGTTAGGGTGTCAAGGAATGTGGAAAGTATGGCCGCCGCACTCTCGCAGGTAAGCAGAGGGCCATACCATGAGTTGGCTATCGTAAACTTACGTACGTTAAAAACCTATCGAGTTGTTTTTTTCATATGGCCGATTGTAGTTCTTCGCGTAACCACCAGCCGGCGCTGTACATGTTTTTCATAGACATATTTACGTAGTCGATATCGAGCGCGTAAGTTTTAAACTCATGGTAGCCCCACAGATCGTAATCGAGGTCGGCGCCCGGGCCTGCCTTGCCCAGCCTGGGGCTGCTATCTAGAAATAACCCTTACAATGTAAAAGGCATTTTGACTACAACCATGAACCATTACATTCTACCATTCAGCTCATACAGTGAAGAAAAAACGCCGTATATCCTAAAAGGTTACCTTCTCTGTTCACTTTCAGTCTTTTGTAACCTCCGGTCACAAAATCATAAATAAACTCATCACAACAAAAATCCGTTCAAAATATTAAGGCATACCTATAGGTTTACGTTCTTTGAGTAGGCATCAACTATTACATCTCCTCGAAGCGATGCGTCGATGGCCGAGTGGTTAAGTTCGTTGCTTGCCATGCGAGAGGTCGTCAGTTCAAACCCCGCCAGGTACCAATGTATTTTCAAATTTGAAATTCATACGTAACATCATTCGATGCTTTAACGGTGAAGGAAAACATCGTGAGGAAACCAGCACACCTGAATGATTTTTCAACGGTGTGTGAAGCCATGTCAGAGGCCTACGAGCGGTTTAAACTCTGACACCAGTTTGTTCATCAACCATATGATAAGAAGATTACATCTCCTAGAATACTCTCGTTTTCACGGAACTTAGTGACGTTCTTAAATTGACCCGGAATCAAAATCTGAACCTTTCGCGCTTAGTCATAGTTTTACTCCATTGTACTATCGATGGAGATGTAGGAATACATCGATTTATTCTGTCTGAAAGAGTAGGTGGGTAATTTAATGATTGCAAATAAATATCGTTCAGCTTACCAAAGTATAATTGCAGTTCTTTACTAACTGCACTTAGTTACATTAATCGAACGGATAAAGTCCCAACCCTAATCCTAATCCCACGCACCTCTGACATTGAAAACTTGCTAAATGAGGTAATTTGATTGCGAACATTACGGTAAAGTGTACTTTCTAGTCTGGGCCTATTCGGCACTACCTATCCTAATGAGATCAGACCGCACTGACTCATAATAGCTACACGGGGTTTATTACCGTAACTTATGGACTTTATCACTCCATCATCCTGCCTTTGGAAACAGGTATGGCGATTCGTTCCGGAAATTACGATTTTTGAGTGTAGAAGCAATGAAAAGCTCGGAATACCTGGTAGTTTTTCGGTCGTCGTAAGTCGCAATACAAGTGTAAGATATTGCATGTTTGAAATTCCGAAGTAGGTATATTTCCAATATACATACAACATTCCTAACACTTAAGTATTTTGCATTTATAACATGCACAACAACGAGGTTAAGTAAAAAATTGTATTTAAACAAGAATATTCTTAGTACTTAATGACATATAAAATAGATTACTAAATACCCACGATAATTGACATGTTTCGGTATTAGATCGGACATTGCTCATCGTATTAAAAAACATACGAAAGCAGTAGTTTTTTTAATAACATTAAGGTGTTACAGTCCAATTCCTAATATTGTCCTCAATCAATCAATCTTCTACCCTGATTACTAATTGCTCAGTAAATTATCGAGTATAACTAATTGATCGGAATTCCAATATTTTCAACATATTACGTAACCATCTGCAATAAATTGGCTAGGAAGTAGTGCACCCAAGCCAATTATATTGCCCTTATTAATCGTAACCAAAAACGTGTAGACTTCGCATTTACATCTACGTTATTAGATCGAACTTTCAAAGGGTGACCCCATACACTAGCATTGGCAAAAGTCAACCTCTGCATGGCTAATGATACCGCTTACGACCCGTCTGCATTCCCTCACGTATCTACCAGACGCCTCTCATTACCTTCGCCGTTTACGGCCGAGATCAGTGCTGTACCGGCGAAATGGTGGAATGCTTTTCATTAAAGGTCTTGTTACTAAAAGGCGCTAAGAAAAAGCATCGTTTTCAATTATTTTCCTAAGAACACTGTTTCGCTTTTAGACTTTGGCAAAGATAACGCTGATCAAAAGACTATTAATTCAACCTTGTTCATGTTTAAGTTGATTTAATAATAATCGCTGCAACTTAACGCGATAACAAATACTGTAGCTAGTAAACACATAGACCGACGATTCAAATTCGTATTTAAATAGTAAAAACTTGTCAAATGACATAACAATAAGGTAGTAGGCAAAAACCAAACAAATCAGATCGCTTAGCTAGGCTTATTTGTCATCATAGAACGGTCATCTAAGAATCTTAATACCTATTGGATTCTTATTAGAAACGAGGTGTCGCAGATATGCTCAAATGAAAGGCAACGAAATATAATACGCGGTTTCAGATTGGCGTGAGAATAAAAAATGTAGAAACAAACGCGAATTCGAATTAAATTAAACCCGAGATGTAACTAGAGGTCGTTAGTTCGATGGAGCGGGTGATAGCGAGTGCGGTTCTCACGCTGCGCTTGGCGAGGTAGCTGACCGGACGGTGGAGCCAACTGGAGCACTCAGGAGATGTCACGAGTGTTGGAAGAACGGTTTAAGTTCAAAGGTAGGGTTCATTCAAGCAGTAAGCCCTTCTGAACTGTGAAAATGGGTTAAATTAAAAGTGATAGTCGCTAGAGGGTTACGTACGCTTAATCTAAAACATTTATCAATCATTAGTTTCTTTTCACGGCAGTCTAAGAAGTAAATCAGCACAAAAACTCAAATTTAGAAAACTGAAAATTTCCGGAATGATGTCTTGTTTTAATGAGTTCCCGATATTTCGGCACTATTGCAAGCGCCATGATGACGGGTGGTATCTATGTATGTCTACTTGTGATAATCTCAGGTCATTTTTTTAGGTCAAATAAGATAAAAGTGAAGTTACCAGGATTACTTTGACGGGTGTGAACGACATTCGATGTTGCAAAAACAGGCTTGGTTTCAAACGTTAATTGTGTCCAATTAGAAATAAATACGCATTCAATCAAGCTGAAACTCTAATGCGACGTAATGATCGATGTACTTAATAAAGGCAAGTTTAATTTCGGAGTAGGAAGTGGATCGCTGAATTTGTAGGGCCCTCGATATCAGCTTGCGAATTTATCTTATCGTAGTGATAACACGCGAGTTGATGGAATTGTTGTCACGCGTGGCTGATATTGTTATAATGAAAACAAACACGTGTTTTGTTTATAAATATAATGTTTTAATAGAAAATTATCCGAGTCACACACTGCGCATTAATTAGCAATCGAATAAGTAAGGTTTTACAGGAGCATTCAAAGAAATGAATTTTAAATATCCTAGCAAAAAGAAAACCTATGCATACGATGAACCACTAACTAAAACTTCGAGAGTACAAGGTCATGTTTTCTAAAATATTATATAAGGAAATACTTATTACCAAGTCGAATGAAGTACAACAGCTGTCAAAACATTTCCAAAGATCTTGCACAGCAACGCGCTGACGTGGTATCATGCTAATCAACTGGCTGGACAGTTGTTGATTGATGAAATTAGGTACTTTAAACACATACTGTGACGCAAAATTAGAATAATTAGATGGCATATTTAATACCTACTCAAAGTAGGACAATTGTTAATTTATTTCTGAACGCTCTGCAGAATTTTATCCTGGATTTTTTGCAAAGAGGTTCATACTTGGCCACGGTGTAGGCAGACAAGCCAACAATGCATTTCCATGTTTGGGACGACCCTGGAGCCAGCTGCAGGCAGGCTGATATGGCTCGAACTGGTTTGCGACCTCTGCCACAAAACGGCTACATTTATTGCTAATTATGTAACGCGATTCAGTTCTGACCTTTGACGATGACGAGCCGTCAAATTTTGAATAATATGTAATGTAGTATGACAGATCGATTATCTTTATGTAGCAGTTTAAAGTATTCATAACATTACACTTATAAGTTTACTGAGACTTTGAGTAAGTAATGTGACAACTAAGACTGATTGCCAGGTATGCGATGTCTGAGTAACTTTTCACAACAAAACTCCGTCATACAATTTTACATTGTTGAAATTAATAATCTAGGACTCTAGATCATAACATGCAGCGTTTATTGCAAAAGAATGTTAGTAATTCGAGGTGTTGAAACTTAATCGTGTACGAGTGTGTGGGTGTGTGTGATCGGCTCTGCAACGGAACGGCTAGCGATCTGTCACTGATCTGCTGTCGATAAAATCGCAATTTCCGCACCGCTTCAGTTGAACACCCATCGAGCATACTAATTGAGCAACGAGTCGAGTATGCAATTACCATTATGTAAACACGGGATTATTCTATCATGTCAACTCGCTTTCGAAACGGCCAACCATTTATTCAATTATGTAAAGAGATTGATTGTATTGCTCCCCTTATGGTAGGTACTACATAAATAGATCGACCGCCCAGACAGTCATTAATTTTCATCGTTATATCAATCTAATATCGACGTGGATGTAAAATTGATGTTACGTCTTTGCTTTGACTTATGACCCGCCTAAATTGAATGAATGATATGCTAAAATAGGAAGTTCAATCAACATTTTTCATTTGTCGTTAGAATAATACACTTACTCCTAGGCATTTGAGTCCATAGCGCTATCCTAGTTCTCTCTCTAGCTCAGTTATCTGAACTCCTTTGTCACATGGTTGTTTTTTTCACCAAAACACGTTTTTAGGTACACCTATTTTCCTTTTTCATATATTTTGGCCACCACCTGCACCACACTACCAACAAGTTCATTGAAATATTAATGGAATTGGAATTAACAGAAAGAAAATGTATCTTTCATGATGTTTATTTTAGACCAAACAATATTAAATCACTTATTAGGTAGGAAAGCTCAATTTCGGGCAATAGTTCTTCAACAGTTAACTCTAAACAGCCTAATCGATGGACATACTCGTACACAGAGTATTCGCGAACAGATTGCGAGATCCGTTACCGTTGCCAGATTCGGTGCATTTGGAAAGAAAGTCAAATGGTCTGACGGTAAACTGAAAAGGCATAGTGCGGCGCGAGAATACAGGCTCTAATTAGAGAAACGTTATCAGCGGTGCTTCGTTAGCGGCGAAAGGCTTGCCGGAGACAGGGCTGGCAGCCTAGCTGGTTAAAATAGCTCCAACAACCAGTCCAGGTCAATAAACTTTACTCTGCACTGATAAGTCGAATTCCAAGATAAATAAAGCAAAACAGTTGGCCGGTGTCATGCTCCAATCATGATGAACCAGTACCTAATGTACACTGTATTATCTTAAAATTATCATTCACATACGAAACTTAGAATAAATCTTTTAGCTTAAGTATCTCTCTCAGTTTACAGTAAAGTGAAATGCCTCAGTTGCACTTCTCTGTAACATTTTTCTGCTACTTATTTAGTTAAGTCAATGTCTCCATGTCAGTATGACGCCTTGTCTTGAAAGCATACGAGAAACCATTAAATGCAGAATTGCAGACCATTTTCATAGGATAGGTAAATTGGGATCTCTACTCAATTCTTTAATTATCACAGTTATCTTAGTTAACATTTGCTAGCCCTGGTAGATACAATTCAGCAGGGAGCTGCTTTCGCCATCTGTCGCATCTGCATACAATGCTCTCTTTAATTGGAGCCATGAGAACGGCGTTTAGTCCGATGATAACTATTCTTGCTCTGCAAAATTAACTTCCGTTAATGAAATCACTTACGTAATCTGTTTCATTACATGTTCCACATGTTGACATATTAACGCCCGTTTGTTTGACCGGACACAGATCTGTCAGGAAATTCGCTTGAGGAAATTGAGAAATTCCTAATGCAATTATAATAATAGGCGGGGTATGATCAATATTTATTTATTTATTTCATACACACAACACATTACAATCAAAAAAAGACAAAGTACAAAGATATGCAGTTTGGAGCAAGATTGCAATACAGAAACAATGTGTACATTAAAAAAAACAGTTGAAATTAACTTATATAACAGATGACAGAAACAATTATTATACAAACAGAATAGCAAAAAGAAAAAAAGAAATTTATGGTATTATGTGTTATTATTATTAGGTAGGTTCACAATTTGTTTACATACGTGGAATTTTCTTCGATGCTGATCAGATCCAGCATCGTCACCGATATGAAAGAAAGAAAAACTTTTATTGACCACGACTTGAGGTGTTTATATGGATGGTATTAGAAAGTAAATATAGGATGAAGTACAATTTACTGTACACGTTTTTGTAACATTCAAATGTGATAAGTGTAAGAATAACACGCTTACAATTTCTGAAAGCATGCTGGTTTTTTGACGCTCCTTGGTTATTTGTATCAAGATATTCCATTTAGTTGATGTTATTTTTGACAGGATTCATCTTCATGCAACGAGTACAAAATATTTTTTTGCATGTATTCAAAATTGTATATATATAATCCGTGTCCGTATCCATCATTTGTTTGTTTCAATTCCTTACTCGTTACAACTGTTGCATCCTTGCTTGACAGCATAATGTCTGTTACTGAATAATTATGTCTTGCGATTGTAACTGCACCCATTGATGCCAATGCTATGTAACGCGAGCAACTGATCGATTGCGCCATTCCTTTCGAGATCAACTCGTCGGCTTCGCTATTAAGCGCGTTAGTATCATCATTGTGTTGTCATCGCTTGTCAATGATGCTTTGGGCGTATCGGCGAACTTTGAATACCTGAGATAAATCGAGCCGATTAGATTTCGAATACATTCAGAGTTTTATCTAGTGCTAGTTCTAATTAGGTACTTAAAATGTTTAAAAACAAGGTAGCTACGTCGAATTATTAAGGAATATAGTCTGCAAAACTAATCAACCACAAAATAGTTTATCATAAATGCCTATTGAAGCTTAAGTTTTATCGATAATTTCTTTTAAACGAAATAAATTAGAGAGATAATAATATGACATTTGATTAAACTATTCAATGTAAACTTTAAAGGACATTATTAAGAATATCCATCTATTTTGAATGTTTGATTGATCCCAGTGTATAATTTCCCATCTCCTTCCACTGGGCTTACGACTATTTAGTATGTGTAACATGTTAAGTAACTATTAAACAGGATTCGTATTCATCTTAATGTTAATACCAATTGCATTGGACACTTGATAAGTTGCATAGTTAAAGCGCAAGATTTGCAAACCTGGCGGTCAGGAAGTTGACATTACTAATATAATGTTAGTAGTATACATAGAGTGGAATGTCTTTTGTATTGTAGATTAGAAATATTTATTGTTCGAGGAATATAGATAAGAGGCTTGTAAATTAAAAAAAAAAAAGATATTCCTTCGTCGTTTTGCCAGTCTCTTTTTCTTACATCGTTTTGGCAATGATTATTTTCATTTTCAGATCACTTGTAAGAGCTTTACCTCTTTCTTGAAAAACACTCTCAGCATTTATTTTGTATATATTCTTGTCAATCTTTAAAATACCAGAGCACTATTACTGCTCACAGTTCATCTGGGTATTTAAAGGTACCTGGAATTGTACGACGTATCTATTACTTATTCAAGGATTTGTTTAGAATCCTATTGTGACGAAAGGAAACAAGCACCCTGGTATCATGGTTGGTTTCTAATCCCGGTGTTGCAAGTAACTAGACATTGTTTGACGTGTAACATCAGCTGCAAACAAAAAGTGGCGCCATCATTGTTTATTTTTTTAATTCTCGTGGCAGACTGCGCCGACGCATCGACCTACACCGCTCCCTACACAGGTAGCTAGGGCTATCACCAATGTTAGCCTATTTACAGAAGAAACACATTTACTTACGTTATTTGTTCCCCCACAATATTTAAATAGCGATTCACTATGACACTGCTCTCGGCTATATTTTCTTATTCAGCAGTGTTCTTTACGAAAATAATAACTTTTTGCCTCCAATATTTGCCAACCTACGACCAGGTAGGTCGGCAAGTTAAATATAACTTCCGGTATTTCCCTTGAAACATTTCATAAATCATGTGATATTATCGAAAGACATGTTTAATGCTTCCTTATTAACATAAGAACCTATCTTTTGAATAATCTATAAATTTACATACATATCAGATGTTGCAGATGATGACGTAAATCACTTGCTTTCGCAGCATATACTGTATCTGATAATGTTTTCTGATAACAACAAGTTCGTATTATCTGTACCGTATTGCCTTGGTTTAGATTGTAGTGCCAAATGCATTAATGATTGCATCTCGAGTTCAAGAAATATTAGTGTAATTTTGAAATTGGTCATTAATTTATCATTTAGTCTTGCCGATATCCCTTCCTCATCCGCAAGCATTCATATTTCCTTACTCCACAAATTTGCGCCCCCTGGTTTGCCGGTTGGACCGGACTCGTGGCATAATGCCATCGCTGGGTGTGGTGCGTCGTATCCCATTGTATATTATAATAAAACACTTAATACACAGCAACACGTTTATTATTGCAGCACTCAACACCTTAATCTATAAATTACATCTTATTTTTCGTTTACTCCGCTCACTACACCTCATGTACCAACGCTCGGCCTAGAATGCCGTTCCGCCATCTTTTTCACTAGTGTTGCCCATCTATAGATTTCTAAAGTATCGGTTTACAACCCAACCAAAATAATCAGTTTTAATACCATAAATTAAAATAATATTTAAAAGAAATATGACAATAATTGGGCTTAATAGTGTAAATAAAAATTGATAGCTAAATCACATCTACTAAAAACATTATATCCCTTACATTCGCCCATCCTGACACTGTGCATGTCCTCATGCACAATAGGTATTCCTATGGGTACCACAGGAAACACACAAAACAAAATTATTTCTGTAAGTATTTGCAACCTGCGACGAACCCATCTATTCTCGCCGCTGATCAAAAAATACAATAAGAAACATAACAAAGAATGAGTCCCATTTGCAGACCCATCCATTTTTGCAAATAGGAAACATTCCATACTCTTGAGATATAGACCATTTACCAGGTTGGCAACCAGTCCATGTAAATTACCAAACTAGAAATAGGACTTGGGTATTCCCATGGGTACCACAGGAAGCACACAACTAAATTATAGCTTGGCAACCAGTCCATGTAAATTACCAAACTAGAAATAGGACTTGGGTATTCCTATGGGTACCACAGGAAGCACACTTCACTAAATTATTTCTATAAGTATTTGCAACTTTTGCAAATAGGAAACATTCCATACTCTTTAGCCTCCCTCGCTACTCTGTAGCCTCCCTCGCTACTCTGTAGCCTCCCTCGCTACTCTGTAGCCTCCCTCGCTACTCTGTAGCCTCCCTCGCTACTCTGTAGCCTCCCTCGCTACTCTGTAGCCTCCCTCGCTACTCTGTAGCCTCCCTCGCTACTCTGTAGCCTCCCTCGCTACTCTGTAGCCTCCCTCGCTACTCTGTAGCCTCCCTCGCTACTCTGTAGAAACTACATAACTAACAACTTAGTTATACAAAAGACACTAACACTAAAATGCTAGGACATTACTAAAACGATACAGTAAAAACATGTAAAAACTTACAGCTAAAATGCGACTAAAATTTAGATAAACGTCCAAATGTTCGAAGGCAGGAATAGTTAAGATGAAACTAGAATTTGAGGTTGTTTCAAACATGACACAAAACACAAATTTGCAGGTGTTGCTCGTATTGACTCTTATTTGGGATAAACCGTTATGGGCCGGTCAGGACACGAACCCATCCATTCTCGCGCCTGACCAGTCAACCACAGTGGGGAAGTCAAGGCACGAACCCATCCATTCTCGCGCTCGACATCCCCACCAACGGTACAGCAAGATAGGATCTATCCAACCGGCCAACCATCGCGGACAGGTCAGGACACGAACCCATCCATTCTCGCGCCCGACCAGTCAACCATCGTGGTAAAGTCAAGACACGAACCCATCCATTCGTGCCTAACCTCCCCATCAACTGGATAGCCGGCTAGGCAGACTCCATCACAAAGATTCAAGCATCAGTCAAATAATATTCTATCATGTATACATAACATTTGGCTAGCCAATCACGTCGTGATATAATAGATCTTCCCACAGAAGACAGACAGGAGACATTCCCCGGGCGGCTGTGTTCGATTCTGGCTGCGCACTGAGCAGGCGGTTGAGATCATTTTCAGCCATGATACGGATTGCGAGCTCCCGTCTTTGACATCTCCTTTCCTGACAAATATAAAATTGAAAGATATAGAACACACTGATAAATTTATAAAACATTTAAATATTCACCTTTTCAATAAATCTTACTACCCATTAAATGATTTCTTTGCCGATAAAATTTATAAATATAATATAAAATAATAGTTAAGTATCTCTATTTTAAATTATTGTAAAGTTATTTTATTTCCTTGTGCAATATAATAATAATTTAAGCATACATTTATTCAGCTGTCCACTCTTTGCAGTGCCCTTACCGAGTGTCATGTATAATGTACTTTCATATTTTGTTACCAACATCATTGTAAACCATGTGACTGCAAATAAATAAATAAATTCATCCAAAGCCTTATAGGGAGTTTGCTAAGGCTCCGGTCCGTTCATTTTTGGAAAATCAACAGATATCTACCGAGGTATAAAACTTTACAAAAATAAATTATAATAACAAAAGTGCAAGAGAAACATACGAGACGTAGGGACCAGTTTATAATGTACTCCGTTGTTATGAGAACTGCATTCAGACATGAAAGGGGCACTAGCAGCATGTATGTCGACTACCGCAAATCATATGACTTCGTGCCCCACAGCTGGCTTAATCAGGTGTTGCACCGTTACAAAGTCCTCCACACAAATTAAAACGTGCCTGCACGCATGTATGAAAAACTAATAATATCAACCTGAAAATACCCCGATGAAGCAAGGAATATTCAAAGAAAACTTTTAGTTCCATGTGGTGTTGTGGTTTTAATAATATCTTGCGGCGATAAACCGGCCCCATGTGGACAGAGGGTGGCTTCAGAAAGGTGAGCTCTTCCCAGAGAAAGAAGCGTTTATGGCTGCCATACAGGATGAAGTGATTGCCACTCGCAACTACAGAAAACACATCACTAAAGAACTTAATTTTCCCACCGACCTGTGTCGTCAATACAACAGTGCCATTTAGACTATACAACACATTACTGCAGTGTGGTGTAGAACCCACACTATGACGTCTATATTAAAAAAATTTAAATAGTTCAAAAACATATTTTTGTACCATCTTTCCTACAGCCCCACTACAAAAATAGATTACATTACTTTAAAATGAATACGTTAAAAGAACCATGCTGGACAATATGTTTCTGTTCAAATTGGTGAATGGATTAGTTGACTGCCCGAATCTGCTCTTGAAAGTTAACTTAAATGTACCTATTCAATTACCTAGAAAGACTAGATACAATTTGTTTACCCCAAGAGTTCTAAATCAAATTTAGGTTTATTTTCCCCTTTATATAGAATGTTCTCTAAATATAATTCTCTGTCTAAGTCCACTTCAACACAAATTTAAATCTAAATGCTTGGTCAATCCCTGAGTGGTTGAACCAACTATTCGATTATTGTTATATAATATGTTTCACTTGAAGTTTCGTAAGTATTAAAACTAAAACCACTTCTTGTATTTTAAATTAGATAAAATTCAAAATGCCTGTTGTCTGAAATGCATGTAGGTAGTTGTCACCTATAATCAAGTTTGCGTTTATCTAAATGTTCATCTTGGTCATGTTACTTATATCATATTGTTAATGTAATCTTGCTGGTGATCTTAAATAAATAAATAAATAAATTACTAGTGCTTGTAAAGTATTGGCCAACACGGACTACAAACACCGTCACGACCAGGTTGCCTCAGTTATCTACCAATACTTAGCCCATAAATACAATACATATTATAAGTATAAACCTAACCCTGTTCTGGAAAATAACAAACACAAAATATATTGGGACCGCACTATATTAACAGACCAAACCACTCACTATAACAGACCCAATATAACAATTCATGACCAACAGCAAAACGTAGTATACTTCATTGACATAGCAATTACCAATACTTATAACATCCGAATCACCATCAACGAAAAACTTACCAAATACACAGATTTAGCGATTCAAATTAAAATACAGTGGAAAATACAGACCGTCCATATCGTACCGATAGCATTATCAGCCACAGGAGTCATACCGAAAACACTTAAGAAGAGCCAATACACACTTCAGGTACATCACAACCTTCTTAATGTTGAACTAAATAATAATAATAAAAAGCTTTATTGTCAAACTATAAGTATCACAAGTACATACAAACTTATTCTAATAACTAATTAACATAAGCTATAAAAAAAAAACATTAATATCTAAAGTTAAGTTTATCAAGAGTTTATTATTTGATATTAGGTACCAGTATTAGCTACCTTTTTCTGTCTTGTGTTTCTCCCTTTGTCAAACATACAGAATAGTAATGTTATAAATAAATAACACCTAGTGGTACAAACGTAAGCGTATGGAAACAAAAGGGTCTGCATAGGCGCCACTACAGAGACCTTCAACAGCCCCTTGCTGACATATCAACATCCAATCGCGGCTGCGACGTCCTTATACCAAAACCTTCATAATCGCTATTCAAGATGAAAACAAAGAATTATTAAAAAAATACTGAGGAATCACCAGTCAAAAGATAGAGAATAGCCCAGAACATATTCAACACTAGCTGTGCCCGCGACTTCGTTCGCGTATCCTACAGGATTTAACATACAGAAGTTGTTTCCCAATAACGCCCGTTCCCCTGGGAATTTTGTACTATCGCGTTGCAAGTAAGCTTTACGTCCATTAAGGTACCTGCATGCCAAATCTCAATCATCTATCATTCGCGGTTTAGATTTTTTTGATACAAAAGTTTTTTTTTTTTTTCTGTTACCCCCGTTCCCGTGGGAATTTTACAATATCCTGTTCGACTAAGCTTTAAATTTATTAAAGTACCTGCATGCCAAATTTCAAGCGTCTAATACAAAAGGATTTTCCCGTTAATTCCTGTTCCCGTGGGAATTTCGGGAAATCCTTTTTTAACGAATGCCTATGTCATAACATCTACCTGCATGCCAAATTTCATCTGGATCTGTCCAATAGTTTGGGCTGTGACGACTTCGTCCGCGTAGAGACGTTTAACGGGTAAAACATTACTTCCTTATAGCGCAGTCGGTCAAAAAGCAGCCCATAACCCTCCAGCCTCCGGACCATATCTGCGCCAAACCTCACCCAAATCGGTCCAGCACTCCACGCGTGAAAGCGCAACAGACAGACAGACAGACAGACAGAGCCACTTTCGGATTTATAATATTAGTAAGGATATCGCCTGCAGTGTTATAGTGCAGGTACAGGCACGATAAAGTAGCTGTAATGTTTAGCCCTCAAGTATGATTTCCTAAAAGAGATTACCATTTTATAAATATAAACCAGATGCAATACTAGGAAATGAGAAACGACAGAACAATTAGGAAAAACAGTGCACTATACCGGACCGGATCCTAATATAATCAATAAACAGTTTATTTAAAAGACTTAGCCAGATGACTACTAAGCCATAACCTCCAACCAACCCTCACCGAAAAGATGAAAAGGTATCGTAACCTATCTATAGAAATACAAATATAACAAAATAGTGCCATTCGTAGTCTCACAACTGATTATATTCTTCGATCACTACATACAAGTTTCATTACACTTGACATACCCTCACACATTATAAACTCGTCTAAAAGGCAGCAATTCTAAATACATACCATTTATTTGATATCCTCTTTGGAGAGTATGAACTTAAACTAATAAAATAATAATAATCACACTTTGTACTGCTGTAGGAACCCTAACGTAAAATTTCCGTAATTCTCAACACCTGCAGCCGGAGGTTCCTACAGGACGACTTCTCATTCCTGTCAGAGTAATCACTTGGCAAGTGACCTACCGTCTAACACTAAAATGTAAATAATAAAAATGGAGAACTTAATATCGTAGGAAACAACAATAATAACTGATAATAATAACCAGGCCCAGTTTCACAAAACCTCTCTCCATAGATACATATATTTACATGCCAATCCGACCTATATGTTTCTGCGCCGGGTATTACTGCAGAGCGCATCGTCATGTGCATACAGGAGTAGCATATCCATTTCACACTTATAGTAAACGTCCCAAGGGGCCACTACGTGTTGGGCCTGTGCTCACACGCAAGTCTTCCACAAGGGCCGGGAAATTAACCCTTACTGTGATCATCGCAACAGAGACAATAAAATGATAATAATAATTGGTTAAACAAGGCTAGCTACTCACAATAATGCTTTTGATTGACTCATTTAATTTACTTATATACCTTAGCATATCCTCCGGTGACCGACTGAAAAGCTCCCATGGATAACAGCCAACAGTTAAACCTGCCATTCCTCCCATACAAACAATATCAGGCCACTTTTGATGGAATGATTTGCAAAACATATTTTGAGGTAGAAGAAAAATAAATGGGAGGAGTACATAACCTTGTGAGTTGTCAAGTCCAGCGCTCGGTGAGCCGGGGAGTCCTCTGCTTGTTTCTCGTTTTCTGCTGCTCCAGCTTGTGACGCTCCATCTCCGTCTTCCTCTCCCGTAAGTGCTGAAGCCGCTCATGCGAACGCGATGCACGTGAACGGGATCCCGTTCAACTGCACGCTCGCGGTCGCGATCCAGTTCTTGAATCCACCGATGGCTGTGGCTGCGACTGCGTCTTCCAAGGCTGCGGCTCCGTCTGACTTCGACGAAAACGGCTACCGCGATCCTGCACCACGCTCCGTGGCTGACCGCGACTCAGCCTGCCTCCATCGTCGTCGGTGCGACCAGCGCCTCACGTAGGAGTTTTCAATCGGCGATTCTTGTCTTGCTCCGTTGTTTCATGTAAAAACAAAATGATACGGCATTAGACTCACTTCTCAAGTGAGACTCAAAATCCTAAATTAGGTAAAAATAAAACTTCATGTATCTCGAAAACGAGGCGTCCTATCACAAAATGGATGAAATTTTCGGGTCCCTCTAAGACACCCACACTTGTACTCCAAAACTTTGACCTCAAAAGTGACTTCAAGGTCAGCCCGAAGTTAAGATTTCAATAATAGTGCATAAATACAAAAATAAAAATATAAGATCAACCGTCACTTCATTCAAATTATTGCATCCCGTTATTACGTTATTGCACGCCAGCATATTATTATTATTATCTCATTTTCTTTTAACTTAATCTTTCATATATTTTAGATTAATATTGTATCAACTATATCGTTGGGAATGGTAATTTCAAATACTTTTAGGCATTTTTATGCGACACTTTTAGTCCAAAGCCAACGTTCGTAACCCGTGGACCAAATCGGTCGTCACTGATAACGGTTACCCACCGTTAAGTATTTTATATTTAAACTTTATTTTCCGTTATAAGACAAATACGGGTACTTACCACTTCTGAAGTATAATAAAACACTTAATACACAGCAACACGTTTATTATTGCAGCACTCAACACCTTAATCTATAAATTACATCTTATTTTTTCGTTTACTCCGCTCACTACACCTCATGTACCAACGCTCGGCCTAGAATGCCGTTCCGCCATCTTTTTCACTAGTGTTGCCCATCTATAGATTTCTAAAGTATCGGTTTACAACCCAACCAAAATAATCAGTTTTAATACCATAAATTAAAATAATATTTAAAAGAAATATGACAATAATTGGGCTTAATAGTGTAAATAAAAATTGATAGCTAAATCACATCTACTAAAAACATTATATCCCTTACAATATATAATATCACCTTTTAGCTGACCTCAATTGAGCAGCAACATCTACAACATTTTAAAATAACTGATCTTAAGTAACATTTTAGATATTCCACACAGATCTGTCGATGGATTTTTCTCTAATCATGTCTCGCCAACCCTGAGGTAACCCATGTGACAGCTGCAAAGCATGTCGCAACCCTGCCTGCATGAACGAGCACCTTCCTATGCGCTCAGTCAACACACAGGCACAGTATTTAGCTATCAACATGCACTATGTACCCGGTACTATCTATACCATATGTGGTTAAAGTTAATCCAAAGTAACGGCGGTCATAGGCGATTGCCTACTCCTGACAGCGAGTTTGGATTAACTGTAAACATTGATGATTACTAACCAACACAACAACTTTAACAGTGCTGAAATATCGGGAACTCGACAAAAAAGGAAATCTATACTAATATTATAAAGCTGAAGAGTTTGTTTGTTTGTTTGATTGTTTGTTTGTTTGTTTGTTTGTTTGAACGCGCTAATCTCAGGAACTACTGGTTCGATTTGAAAAAATCTTTGCGTTGTATAGACCATTTATCGAGGAAGGCTTTAGGCTATATAACATCACGCTGCGACCAATAGGAGCAAAGATACAATGGAAAATGTGTAAAAAACGGGGAAAACGCGAACCAAGTCGCTGGCACAGCTAGTATCAAAATAAAACTGAATAGTTCAGAAACTATTAAGCTAAGGATGAGATCCAATGGTTCCAATGAAAATCGAACGTGCCAATTAAGTGACAGTTCTTAAAGTAAGTCTTATTTAAAATATGGTTTTGCAATCTATGTACTTACTTACATACAGCTGATATCGGTAAAGGTCGAGTTTTATCGGCGTGGCTTCGATTAATCGATAAGAGCGAGTAAATTCTATATTTAATTTACTGTACAGAACAACATTACGCGGATATAAGAACCGTGTCAACAATCAAGATCTAAAATCAAGAATTATATACCAACACGAAAGTTGTAATATTATAAGGAAAATGAGTAGATACGCACACATTAAAAACATATGCGTGCAAACGCATATTTTGCAAAACATTTCATTTTACAGTAACTAATACGGAAACCAAATGAAAATTCATGACCTAACATAACAAGCGAATTTTGCTAGGTTTGCCTAGTTACCTGCTAGTGAATTCAATCGAATAGTTAAAAGGAAATTATAAAATAACTGTATAAAGATACTGATGAACGAGCAATTTAATTAGTTATATATTTAGTTTGCTAACGTTTTTGCCGTTCGATTATGGCAGCCGGCCATTTACCACCTTTCATAATTTCTATAAAATACGCACCGGTTTGCGAACGATAATGGCGGTACTCCATTTATTACTTTACGCGCTGTAATACAAACGATTTACACGGCGCGATTGGCAATTCTTAAAACACTTTATTACTCGATAATTCGAGAACCAATAGATTTAATTTTCGTAATTACAATTGCTTCAACGTGTAGGTACAGTTAGTCCACTATACTGACAGTTCAATATTAACTCCTATGCGAAGGATAAATCAGCCGCAAACGACTGTACTTCTTGGTCTCTATTTCCTATTTAATTTTTTTTTGTTTCAAAAGTTTTCTTGTAAGGAACGGGTATCTTAAAAAAGTAAGTAAATCGACTATGTACTTATCCTAAATACTGTTAACATTGCATAACTGGTGTAACCTGATGCTTATAATGTAAAGATTATTTCATTAAAACATAATCCATCGTAATTGATTCTATACGTCTGTACTTCAAGAAATAGACATACGCGTGACCGGTTGCAATTCAATCCATTTCACCTTCATTCATATTAGCTATACAAGGCCGCCACGTGAAAACGCATAACCCAGATCCGTAATAGAATTGGACAGAAACAATATCGTTCCGCCGCGGCTATCGGCCATAATGGTTGCAGCCGTACCCTTTGTGATTGGACGGTACAATGACATCAGACCACAATGGTATTGCTGGTTAAGCACCGCAGGCCCAATTACCAGAGGACCAAATGTGAACGTGATGAAGCTCTGAATCAATCGAGAACCGATGTGGCACAGGAAATTCCAATGGAAGCTGATTTGTCGTTTCGATGCACTTATCCTATTATCATATCATTGATATTGTTTTTATCGTCTCTTGTAACATGGTCTGTTCTGTTTATATCTCATATGATGAACGCTGAGAAAGTTTTTATTGACTTGAAACTGATAAGGCTAACTCTTTTTGGTGACTTATCTCGCGGATTCTTATGTATGACGTCAAAATAGTCAAGAATATATAATAAAGCAGTATAGTTAGCATGATTTATACGTGCCAAAAAGTAAAATCCCGGGTAAAGACCTGCACGATAGAATTTTCAGCTATTAGGGTATTTGCTGAAATCGGCATCGTTGATAGGGCTGTCTGAGTGGGCTGGTGTCCTGCGTGGGAAAATAATGGAACTGATTGCACTACATGACTCCTTTTAGGGTTTAATCCTATTTGGAGCAGGTCAACATCTGACTCACATGTGAACGTCAAAGTACCTGTACCAACGCCTTTCCTAAAACGTACCTATTTATTTATTTGTAAGCCAACCTATAAGTAATGGATGGCATCAATTATTTTGTTACAGAAAACAGACTGATCTAACTTCTCCATATATTTTTATTGTACTGAAGAATTAGAGCACAATATGTGTATTTGATTAATATTCGACGCAATGCCCACCAACTTGTAACCATGCACTTCACATAAGCCATAAACCTTACATCACTGTCTCCATATACTTACTAACCTTTACAAAAACAAGTCGCAATTAATATCGAATCTGTCATATCTAAACTTGTTGTAATCAAACTTTGGAGTTTCTTAATCCGGTCGTCGGTCAACAGCCCGAATGAAAAATGCGATAAATTACGAAATTCTTTTTGCAACTCTACTCAATGTTGCCCGTTGGCATTTCGAGTGCGTTTCCTTGTACGCTTAGAAGATTGAGTATCGTCATAAAGTATTATTTACTCATCGTTCTGGTTTCCTGATGATGTGTTGGTAATAAAGAGATACATAATTATTTTGTTACTTGCTCAAAGATATTTTTTTATTTTTTTAATATTTAAAATACAGAATGTCTTATATCATGATATCAATACTCGTTTATTCCTGTGAAAACAGTGTACAGTAATTAAGTACTATTAGCCAATCACGAAATACTTATGATCATAGTCTCAACTATGTTGATACTGTTGAGCGCCCTTTATAAAATTCTTCTTCAAACTAAATAAATGTAATTAATGATTATAATAAATTTCGAAGTTAATAGATGTTGATGAAGCGAAAGTCGTGTGCCAGGATCGTAGCACATGGCAGGAAGTGATCTCTGCCTACCCCTCTGGGAAGAAGGCGTGATTTTGTATGTATGTATGATGATGTTTTTTTTTTGTTTTGCAGATAGTCGCGATGTTGTTGTGACACCAGAGACCACGGCGTGATGATGAGGCTCGACGCGAACGAGAAGCAGCACCGCTACCACAACCTCCTGCATGAGGACCATGCCAGTGAGTACTCTTCACATAAAAAGTTATACATATTAGGCGTCCGACCGATTTCAGCCATGGCAGCCGATATCTATTGAGATCAGCCAAGTGCGCAGGACATATTATAATACACAAGTGCACACTATATTCCCTTACTCTCATAATTCGGCGAGATGGCAATCCGACTTGACCGATGAGAGATCGGGCGCAGGACCACCGGCTTAACGTGCTTTCCGAGGCTCGGGCGTTCAGCCGCCAACTTCCTAACTCCGTTATACATAAAAGATAACCAAACAGTTTTTTTCTTAATGACATACGATAGGTAGTGGCTTGGAGTTAATAGCCATCATCGGGGGAGAGAGGGACGTATGACGGCTCTTAACCCCAATTGTTTTAAGATTCCATACCTGAAGTTTATAAACGGGATTTATTTATTAATTTAAGGCACATCAACAATGTAAAACACAAACATTTTTAAATTATACATGCATTATAATTATGTCTGTACGTCCAACCTTCTGTTACCAGGCTGTATCATGAAATGAAATTGACACAAATGATGAAAATAAACAATTTTATCGGTTTAGCAACTTAAAACAAAACTAATATTTCCCATAGATAGGGCTACTTCAATTGTAGCGCGCGCGTAAGTGCTATCGCACTTGGCCGGTCTGTATCTGTCACACGACTGTCAAATTAGCGTCCTGCATGGGTGTAAGAAAGAATCACCTGAAGAATTTACTATGATAACTCCTCCACGTTTGTTTGCTAATAAAATTTGTTACGCAACTGGGTAAATTTACACTCCCGGTTTGTATTTGATACCGATACGGTATACCAACACATAAGCTTTTGAGTGGAAACAAGTAGCATCATTGCTTGTTCAAAATACATAAAAAGGTTCCTTGTAGGCACAGCTTTTTTATTTTGAGTTTGTTCAGTAAGTTTCAAAGTGTAAGGGTAAAAAAATTCCGCCAATCTCTTTTAGGTTTTTTATGTGATTTCATTCAATAAACCTTCCATTAACAAATCAAAATGATTTCGCTGAGCGGATGAACGCGTGGATAAAACTGCACGTGATAACTTGCGTAGAATACAGTTGAATAAACCTTCAATGACTTTAAGTAGAAAACCATATAAATCTAGTTATCATGGCCGACATACTTGGGAGCAATGGTACCCACAGCGGGCCCCTTTCTCTTAACAGGGTGTGCCTAAGCGCTATTTTGCCCAAAGCAATGTAAGTGAATGCCTACTTACTCATCATTAATGGGCACTGTGTAGTTACAATAAGTTTAAAGCTCGCCTGTGGTGAGAATTGATTTCGAAGAAATGTTACGCTAATGAATGTAAATTGAAAATAGAAAGCAATCCATAATCCACGAACCTTCATTAATTTGAATCAAAATATGTATTTCGAAGTACACTGTACTAAAGTTA
The DNA here is from genome assembly GCA_039566165.1 of Maruca vitrata. Taxonomy (NCBI): domain Eukaryota; kingdom Metazoa; phylum Arthropoda; class Insecta; order Lepidoptera; family Crambidae; genus Maruca; species Maruca vitrata. The sequence continues at coordinate 14,638,340 of CM076926.1, forward strand.
AATATTACAGTTTTAGCAGTCTTAGTGTCTTCAATATAGACAGATAGTTAATGATCCAAAGTGATGGTATTGTTGTTACAAACTTCTAATCCTACAATAGCAAACTTTGCCGCACGCATTTCAGAAATGATACGCCAAATGCTTTGTGGATAAGCCTAGGGTTGATATTTAGGCATAATAGTTATCTACTACTATTAATTATAATAAATATTAAACTAATTCACGGTTAACTGATTAGCAATTCACAGTTTTGTTTACACATCAGAAACACATTAAATGCGTATAACGTTATTAGTTACCTATTTAATTGAACAACGTAAGCACAACATGTTCCCGTTTAAACGACTAAACGATCTTTCAATTAAAACAGCACTAGAAATGCCACATCAACAAGAGAACAGGTTCTCAAACCGATAATGAACGAATAAAATGTTATACGGTTCTAAATTAAGATAGTGAGAAATGTAGGCGATTAAATCAGACGATTTCACAATACACCTATTAATTTGGCCGTTATCACCTCGTTTAAGTTAAATACGTATTATTACAGTATCTCAGGGCCTCGTTCTAAAACTTGGGATTGTCAATGATTATGCTCCTGATAATGATTTTTTTTGAGAAGTCTTTTTTTTTGTAAAAAAGGTCTGTCTGAGAGTGTATCTGATTGTTCTCGATTTCTCAGAGTTCTTGCTACAATTAGTTTCGCATGCACGACTCTTACAATACGTTCCGTACAGTTAGACCGAGAAAAGTACCTTCAAACGATGATTTTTTTAAATTTAGTGTTAGTCCGGTTTTGTCCAGGTAAAAATATTAACACTGGGAACTATAATTTAATACTTAAGATACAATATTTTTTTGTTTTTATTTATTTTTGTTCAATTCAAAGTGCATTTGGCTTTATTCTTTTCTTTGAAAACTGTACATAAGGATGTTTTTTTCTATTGTAGTAGATTTACTTACGGTTCTAAACTAAACTCTGGGGTCTGGAGGTAAGCAAAAGAGACCACATTCATATAAGTAACTAGCGACCCGCCCTCGCTTCGCTTCGGGGATATCTCTATCTCTATGTAATATATTTTAACCCCGTAAGAGAAATCTATTATTTTTTTATCTAAAAAAAGCCTATGACACTCAGGGATAGTGTAGCTTTCCAACAGTGAAAGATTTTTTCAAATCGATGCAGTAGTTTCGGAGCCTATTCGAAACAAATAAAAAATAAAACCTTTCCTCTTTATAATATTATTATATTACATATTACATTGACTCCCCCGTACCCCAGTGACGCTTACATGGAGCCTACATCGCATGCTGGTTAGCTGAGCGCGGTGGCGGCAAACCACGCGACTTTTTTCTAATACTTGCATTTTTAAACTCGTGATATCTTCCGAATTAAATGTCCGAATTGAATAATTCAAAAAGTTATAAAAAGGTATTGAAGCCGTCTTGAATATAAAGTAATTTATTTTGATAAGGATTAATACCAAGGTACAAATAAAGAGCCCTTTCAAGCGGCGGCATATAAATTAAATTTTTAGAATAAAAAACCGCTTGCTGTGACATAACTATAATATTTAGACATATGCTGTCGCGACACTTTTTGTAGATAATGATGAGTTCTGCAAAGTCTTAGTAAATGGTTTTGTTCTATCTTCAATAGTTTTCGCAGCGCACGCGACGTAAGGAATTTTTCAGGTCTATTTTTTACACCTTGGGTTACATTATTGGAGTTTTAGTAAGAATCCCTAATTTTTTAAAAATATAATATAGCCTATGTTACTTCTGAATAATGCAGCTTTCTAATGGTGCAAATTATTGCAATCGGTCCAGTAGTTTTTGAGTTTATTCATTACAAACATACAAAAATACAAAAATACAAAAATACAAAAAATACAAAAATACAAAAAATACAAAAATACAAATCTTTCCTCTTTATAATATTAGTATAGATGAGTTTATAGTATTTGGCGATGATATTTAATCTGATACTTAGTTAATAAATGATGAAAATTTGTTTCTTAACCGAAGCACGTGTATTTGAAACTTGTTGCGAAGCTAACTGTACAAGTAAGCATATGAATGAGAAACTACACTCACAAAGGGCATAACCGCAGCGATGGAATCGTTTGTGGGAATATTCACCTCACGAATACGCGTCGTGTCACACGCATATACAAATGTAGGCCCAACTCTTTGAACTTATGTAAATACCTTACAGTACAAGAGGGATTTCTTAGATTCTAGAAAAAGCGCCCGCATAATAACGCCTCTGTAGCGCTTGTGGGAAATAGCATATTTCCATTTAAAGTAAATCTCATTAGCTTTTCAAATTTGTACCTACATCGCGTCTGGGTTACTACTGAGTGTGATGACGGAATACTTATGAGGCATAATCTTCGACTCGTGCAAAATACTAAAGGTACATAATATAGACTTAAGTATAAATAATTATCGATCATTCTATTCATAGATTATGACAGGATCAACGTAAACACGCAAAAGAAAAAACTTACAAATAAGTTATTTTATCAACAAAATACCTGATCTCAGACCCAACCCACACTGAATACTCGTAAATCATACATTTATAAATAACTGAATATTGTACAACCGACTAAGTGAGCTAAGGTTTCTTGACCATTAGTTTTTTCTAAAAACTGGTATATTACAATATGGCAGCCACAGTACATTTTTCCACGTTTAGTTTTATTATTTTGTTGGTCAAAGTGCCATCAGTAATGATTGACGACCTACCCATTTTTGTTAATTAGCTAGAAAACTGTGACAGACAACGGAGTAATATAAATAAGGTGCCATTGGCACACTTCGAATAAAGATTAATAAAAAAATATCCCGGGTATCTCTAAAAAGCCTATATTTGTACGACCAACACAGGCCCAATACAAAACACAAAGACCGATCCAACCCCAACCCTGCGCATACGCACCTGTCGTCCCGTCTGCTTCCGCCTCTTTGTTGTTTGCCCGTGACGTCACGGGTCGCTGCGCCCGGCCGGAGAGGGGTTAAAATCGATGACCTTAGTAAAATAAACTAATGACCAATTTTACTCATAGCCCGTTTCGCTTCGGGTATTATACATAAAAACCTTCCTCTTAAATCATTCATATTAAAAAAACCGCATCAAAATCCATTGTGTAGTTTAAAAGATTTAAGCATACATAGGGACAGACAGACACCGGAAGCGACTTTGCTTGATGTGTGTGATTATGTAGTGATGCAATCGCCCTTTTAAATAAAATATGGCAGCCAAGGATCCTTAGTTGGCCAGTAGTAAATAATGTTAAAAGAAAATTCCAAACAGTATTTTGCCGACGTTTGACGAATTCAGACGATGTGTACTATACCGGATTGTACGAGGAGACAGACAGGTCGAACGTGCAATAAATATTAATTCAATTTTACAGATAACTGTTTGTTTATGTGATAGGTGCAGATGCCAACCATCAGGTTTATTAACAAGTCTTTACATGAAACTTCAAGATTCAGTAATACAGATAACGCTTAATGAGTTACCTATATTTATTTAAAATCATGATTTTGCCCTACCTACCTACCTATTTAGTAAATCCTAGCGACATTAGTTACTGTGCAACCCGTAATACCAATTACCCCCATCGTCCATTCATAGGGAATGTAAATAGATGTTAAACAGCAATAATTGTGATTGTGCAACGATGCAAGCGTGACGTGCAATTATGACGTGACCCTGGCACCGCCATGTTGCATCGCGCCCACGACGCATTGTTGCTCAGAGATCTACGGGCTGATGTGACACCGTACTTTATACTAGAATTATACTAGACAACATCGACCACCTATAATAGTGATAGTAATAAGTAAGTAAGTGAATGCTACTACTCAGAATACTCGTTTGTTATTTAGGGCCAACTCTGCGTTACGCAGGATAGGTCTCATACGAAATTCCCCGCAACGACAGGCTTTGACATGGCTCAATATTGTATTGTATGAGCAGCGAAACGCAGCATTAACATTGGCACTAAAATAATTGTTCAGATCGCATTCTCTTATTTTAACTCACTCTGTACACCGTTAAATTTTTATGTGGAATAAAATCGGTTGTTCCAATTACAATTGAAAAAAGAAATCTAAAATGGGTAACTGCAATTTTATCCCTGTATGAAATTAATAACTTATACTACGTCAGTCAACATATATGATCTAACGCCGGCGTTATCCCACCTTTTATGATAATCAATCTGAACTTTATCGTAGGTATATGCTTAGACATTGAGATGATTTGTGCTCAAAACAATTAAAAGAGAACTTTACGCAGCACGCAATAGGAGTTATAAACTTGACACTAACGTGTTATTAATAAAACGTATTGTATTACGTGGGATGTAGCTTCTGGTTCAATGACTGGTAACATTGAATAAATTATGGGAGTTAATAGCAATTTGTAAAATTCTACAATTATTCGGTCGATTCATATGCAAATTGATATTGACGACAGCATTATTTCTGTAACAGAAGTGACAGTCTAGTCAAAACAAGTCAATAGCAGAAATTAAATGGGGACCAAAAGAAAACGAACGTAATAAAATACTAAACATAATAAACTAAATGCAATACAAGAAGATTTTAATGAATGCTGTTAAGAGTAGCAATAAGAAGTGTAACTTTTGTGAATAGTTCGGTCAACGCATTTGTTGAATAACCCATGAAGTAATAATTTTATTTGCTATAGAAATACCAGATTGATTCCGGCTCCGTAACATCGATCTTACACCTTTGGTCGAGTCGTGTTCATCATCGTAATTGCGGATTAATTGCACGTATTCACTGTTCCAATGACGCTACATCTTCTCGATACAAAGTCGTTGCAACAACTTATTTCTTTGTTTAGAAATCACTCATAGATTTAAATGGATGTCTGGGATAACAGAGCACAAAGTATTCCTACGTTTAACATGAGCTATTTTCAAAACCGGGGCACGGAACGGAGGTACAACTTCATAACTCCTAGTATTGTGATTTCCGATTTATGATTTTCAGGAAAATCAGTCTAGCACTTGCCATCAATTAAATAAACTTGATAAAGACTATACTGCCTTACTACTCTGAGTCGGTTAAATATAACCTGCAAAAGGCTAACTTACATATTATATTTTGCTAATACATATAATTTTCTCTAATTGGCCTCTTCAATCGATCGCAGTTTTGTATTCGAGTTAATTAATCTCAAAGTCGTTGCAATCCGTGTGATAAAAAGCATTGACTCCTAACCTTCAACTGAAAATGTTAATTGAAAGTAATCGCAAGTTAATTGCCTGAATAGAATCGCTGACAGCCGACAGACATTGTGGGAATATAAGACAGAACTGTATAAAAGTAGAAAATAATGTAGAATACCATTTATTTTGGTACATTAACAGTTTTACAACAAAACTAATTGTCAAAATGTACTCAAAAATTTATCGACACTAAAATAAACCAGCTTCTTAATTTTATAATCATGTACAAGTATTTATTGGTGATTGAAGTTTAAAAAATGAGTACTATAGCAAATGTTCATTTAAAAGAAACCATATAGGAATGTATCGCCAGAGGTATATTAAAATTGCAACGAGCAGCCGACAAGTGTTTGAATTGCAAATCCAGCTTGCAGGCAGGTGCAATAAGAAGTTTACAGCCCGGGGTGTCGTAAAGATGGATTCTCTTATTGCCTGCATAACTGTGTATTAGCAATTACCGTGGAACGGTGTTTTCTCTATCCTCATTCGTCGCTTGGTTGTTAAACTATTCTAGCTCTTCCACTACTCTCCTTATTACCTTCTGTCAAGAATGTAGTCGCTTATGTTTTAAATATACAGCAATATGCGTATGCGCTTCGTATAAAAACAACAACTAAAATTTTATTTTCTTGTCCAATTTTTATCATTTATTACAGGTATTGTTATTGAATTTATGTTTTCGCAGCAAAGGCAAATAACACTTTATCTCTTAAATTTATAGGTGGCTAAAGTGTCTTGATAATCTCACTTATCCCCAAATTACTTGTAAGGTTTACTTCTAAACGGGATCAAGGCAGTTTACATATCCCAGTTTCAAAACAAAGTATGTAAATAAATGCATAAACTCAGATGTATGTTATCAGATAAGCCAGAGGCTATCGGATCTGTGACAGCGAAGGTCGCTCGCCAATTCAAATGGATGTGTGATGTCAACCTTACATCATCAGCGACCTTGGGCGCGGGCCAGTGATGCTCCTTGCGCATGTTTCCGTAATCCTTATACATAAAATACGTAAAAAAAACTGGTTATGATTGGTCGGCTTAGGCTTACCGATCTTCGTTTCTTATCCTAAAACTCTTCCTTACGCAAATTTTCGCCCCCTGGTTTGACGGTTGGACCGGACTCGTGGCATTATGCCATTGCAGGGTGTCACATCATATTATCGTCATAGTAAAGTTTTGTCGAATCTAATTATTGATATAATAAGGATGAGTGCTGTCATCAATTCCAATCGAGACCATGTTCACCTTTTGGAAAAAAATATCTGATTTGTGCAAAAATTGCGTATAATTTTTTGCACAGATGGATGGAAACTTTTTCAGAAAAAATATTGTTATTTTCCGATCTTATCGACTTCACTTCACTAAAGGCATTAAATACCTTTACGATAATACATACCAACATGCTAAAAACTAACTTGTTTTGATCTTGAATGGCGTATTTACCTTGTATAGGTACGACATTTGAAATTAAGATGGGAGCTTGAGACTGAGTGCGGAATCCATAAACATTAAGGATATTTAAGGGCAAATACTTATGTGTTAAGGACAATAGTTTTATCGTTTTAGCACTTTTATCCAAATAAGGATTGCTGGCAAACAATACTAATAAGGACACAGATAAATTTGGCTAAGCCTACATATTATGTTTATCGCCTTTTTTATGTTATGGTGTAAAAGTAAATAGTTTATTCACTATATATTAGAGTAATGGTCTAAAACTTTGTTGTTGTTTATATAACTCAGTAATCGTTATTTAACAAACGCGCGCAATTTGTCTGGCGTTCATATTCAACTTTATAGTTTTAAAAAAGTGTTCTGGAAAGAGTAAAGGTTTTTCCTCTACATTTTACTAAAATATATGTGATCTAATGATCGGAAAGAACCGTCGTCGTGACGATATTTAGGAATGTAAGAATATATATGGGCCATTGTTCTACTTGCTCAAGGCCTCAGTGTTAGTTACATCCACACGTGACACCTCGACAGACGAACTAAGCAAATCAAACAATACTATGTACACAACTGTCGTATTTCCTTGGTTACTGTTAGTAAATCCTCAAACAAAATATTTCAAATATTTACTAGAGTACGACTTGCAACATACCACGCATGCGCGACATTAGCAATCAACTTTCACTTCTATCCATTCGACAATAAGAGCCAATTTGCAAACGTCACGTCCGCTTCACGTTTCGAAATCCCATTGTGACACCCCACGCATGCGCCAACCTACCCCACTTACTGCGACAGAGTCCTCCTCTACAACCTCTTTACACTTTCTACTTTCATGACTAGTGTTTAAGGTTCGTTTCATTCCAAATCCTGAATTTAGGACCGTTTCAGTTCTATGTTTGATCAGCTGTCTGGCCCCAATTGATAATTCAGTTAGTGCTGAGGCTGCCGGCTTCGCTATACCTGAGCCTGTTTTACGAAAAAAAAAACAATATCAAAGAGTTCGCGGTTCTAACTGGCTGGTGCTAAATTCTGTGATTGAGTTGCTTGAAGAAAAGTGAGGTTAAGTGATAAAATTTAGGTTATTACGGTTGTCAGAGCAACTGGATGTTGGGCGTCTATTGTTTTTGATGTGTTTACGGTCCATTAGAGACGTTTTATGAATGTTTTATCGGTTTCCGCGTGTGGCAAAATTTTGCGTGATCGCTTAGAATAATCTAATTTGTGGGCGCGCCGCTTGGCTGATAGAAAGACAGCAAAGGGTTGCTTTTAGCTGATTGGAAGATAAATCGATGACTGCCAATGGATGCATTACTATTGGCTATTCGTTTTCCGTAAAAGGGTAAAAATATACTATCGCATAAAATGGCGAACATAACGTCAGATTTGATATGTGCTATATTTATAACTTTTTATTATGACATAAAAATATATGGATTATCATAAATTCCTTTGCGGTTGTTCAATAATGTAACCTTTGATTTTTATCACAATACATAAATAAATACTTTCTCTTCTGAAACGATGCGAATTTAATGTCTTCAATCTATCCAAATGGGCACTATCACTCGTGAAGGGCTTTAGATAGATCTTGTAACTATTCATAATTCAAAGTAAAAGTTACATTTACATTACTCTTCATAATAATATGGTCACGGTTGCACAATCTTGAGACTAGTAACTCAATAGGGTTAACAGCCAAGACAGTATCATGTTCGCTATATGTCTATCATAGATGTAATCATAGTTTTTGTTTGTTTCATTCGACAGCTTCTTTTAAAAGCTTTCTTTATAGATATTGTGATGATCGGGTTACATATTACTTACGAAAATAAAATGTATGGACACTTCAGTTCATACAATAAATTTCGTATTAATGTATTTTAACAATAATCGCTGACAGGTTCAACGATTCGATCCGTGTACGTTTGGGTTTTTCCCGAGGTTTTTACCACTGTGTGTTCAACAATTAGTAATATTTTAATTAAAAATCCATTACTTATATTGATGGACAACTTCAGTTTTGCAGCAATTTTATAGTTCAAGCGTAAATGTGTTTTTGCGTGTTTTGTCAAACAATGTAACTATCATTCAAGAAAATAAATAGAGGTCTTGGTCATAGTCATTATTATACGTAATAGTTGATTAGAATAATAAATTAGACTTTGCTTCACCGTACAGACTATATTCAAAACTAAAATTATAAATATATTTTTTTCAAAAGATTATTAGTTTTTTTACAAAAAAATTAGTAGTACTTTGACGTCAATTATTTGTAAGATTTAAACAATTTCTTTTGGAGCATTTGTTCCTAGGCCGCTGACAGGAGCCAAAGCTGCCTCGTTAGCAGACCTAGTGTTTTGTATTTCCACACTAATTTCGTCTAATGGCCCGCCATTTGGTGTATGACCGGGTTTTGATGGGCGGCCTTGCTTTGTTTCAACCGATTAAGGTTTGGCATTTTCGTAATTTTAGGACATTTGGTTAATAGGTCACGGACAAAAAATTCGTTCACTATTTTCAAAGCAATAATATTGTGCGTTATAGTTTAGGCCGTAAATTACAGACAGATCAAGCCAACAGTTTAACATTCCCGATCGTGTACCTGTTAACTTATGCAAATATTTAAGACTAATATTATCTTAGAATGACATCATCTATATAAACTAGACACGTTAGTACATTGTCAAGGCTAGTCCTGCCCAGTTTCATTGCAATCTTGGCAATATTTTGCGGTGGCTTAAAGATTTTCCTGGTTTGAAGATGCTTTGTATGTTTGAAGACGTCTAATGAAATTGTCAATTTAATATTTATTTAGTGAATGATTTGGCAATTATTGTTTACTTAAATGTATCTGGACTTTGATTTGGACAAAAACGTATGCTTTCTTGACAAGCACCCTTCTCGATAATGCCATAAAAACTGTGGTACAAAGGCACTTCATACGATTTAATGGTGAAGTGAAGAACAGTTTTTTCATTTAACAATACAACGTACTAAAGAAAAAGTTGGAACATAAAAACTACAAACTCGACAAAAAATAGGCGTAAACATATCGCCGTAAAACGGCAGTTTGGAGTATTTTTGTAAACATCACGCTTTGCCTTTCGCATAAATCACGTCTCTCGGTACAATGGTGTTTTTTGACATCAGCTGAAGCGCGAAGATACGCGCGAGCAGGCTATTCATAGACCAAGTCTAGACAATATTACTGCTCTAGGGACCATCGCTGACTTTTCTTTTAACCTTTGTAACTTTTACAGAGTTCAATGCAATGATGAATCGTTGGAAACATTGAGAAAGCAATTGAATGGTGCTCATTATGCATAATTTTAGAACACTCAGACGTGAGTTTGAAAATTTATTACACTCAAACAATTTGATCACGAATGTCGTGTTCAGTGTTTCCATTATCCAACAATTTAGCCTCACGTCATCTGACTTATACGTTTATGACAGAAACGTGTTCGTTTCATTTGATATTTCCACTGTCGATCCCTATTAATTCCAGTCATACCTTCACAAGTCGTGAACGCACGCGCAGATTTCCAATCACACCTATATCCGACATTGGACTCGCCATTAGAAATTGAAATGGTCTGTTGACGTCACATCCGCCGTTTAAGACTGTAGAGCAGAAATCCAATGTCACCTTTTATATTATAAATGTCTGACAAATATGGCACGAATTTGTAGTTAATAGACATTAAGGGCTGTTATGTCTTTTTATACCATTAAATAATGTAAAAAGGACATAAAATTTGCTAGTGAAACAGTCATTTAAGTAATTAAACCATTTTTGGGACATAAAAGTATCCAGTTGTTTTGTGTTTTTCTCTATTCTTCTAAATCTATTATAGTAGCACTGCTTTTCTACTGTCTAACTGAACAATGAATATTCAATTGTCTCTATAAGAACTAATTTATGGAGACAGTAGAATACTCATTCAAGCATTGTCATCCTTAAATAGGGCTTTGTTTACTACGAGAATCGTCCCTTAATAGAACATCCCCGATAGTAAGCCAAAACAATTCTCAAAACTACGTTCCACAAACAAGCAACAAAACTCCACAAAGTCCTGCCAAGGCACCCATTGCGTTGCGTACTAATGTCGGAATTCCTTACTCTACGAGCTGAAATTGCTGGCATCCGACATCTCCCGTCTAGACTCTGCGGCGCCAGGAAGAGATAAAAACCGGCCAAGTGCGAGTCTGACTCAGTTATCCATTTAATTTTGTAGTAAGTACGTCCAAGTATACGTATACAAAGTGTGAAGTAACACCAGCGGCTGATTCTCATTGATATCGAATACAAAAGGGCAAACAATCATGTTCATTGTATGGGTGACTTTCAAATATCTGTTTTATCCGATTTTAAGTATTATTACAGCGCCAACATAAATGCGTCTTCTGTAAAAATGTCAACTGTCTAGCCATTACGGTCCACAAGACATAGCCTGGTGACACAGAGTGGAGTCTGAGCAATAAGGTCCCGTTTGTACCCATTGACTACGGAATCCTAAAAAGGCAACAAATTTGGAACCACTCGCGCGGACTGAGGCGGAAAGTTATGGGGCTTCGCGCTTGGCTAGAATGCGTGCGCATATCCCTGTAACCATGGTATTATAGTGTGGTAATACCATGGAATCGACTTCCAAACTACTGACATAACCATGTAGCGGCGTTACTAAAGCTAAACATAATTTTATCTTTGATTCTTCCTTCAGGCTACTTGCTACGCTCACTTCCATTTTAAGTCTAATTTGACACCTTAGTTCCTGTATTATTCATCTTAAAAGCAGAGCTGAGAAGGCAATACGCCTCGGGTCTTCAGAACTATATATGGTGTTACACTGATCAGACAGATTTGACTCTTTTACACGAGAACTCTAATTTCCTGCCGGAAGCTTTGCTTTCCCACGCATATTTCGATATGGTATTCAAAACGGCTTATCAGCCATTTTGCTAAGCTGAAAATTCATTCCTTCTCCTATGTGTTTAGTAGTCACAAACATCCCATATTTCCTACGTATTTACTTTTCTCGAAGATCCCGAGATTATACGTGTCAGAAAATCTATAATGAAAATTGGAAAATTTTCGCTATAAATTGTAACTTTATATTACTTATAGGTACGTCAAGTTCCGTACCTAGACCGACTTCTTACATAAGTTCGCCCTAGGAACTGCAGAAACAGGTAGACGGGCCCAGCCCTGCCTTTTACTTACACACGTCAAGTGAACTGCAACTTAATACTTATGCAACTTGTCACGCGAAATCGTTAGCTGTAAGGGCAAGTGCATACTAAGTTTTATACCGGCATTGAGCTTGTTCAAATAGTTTTTAGTTCATATTCAATGTCATGTTATGGGAAAGCACCTTATCCCTCGATGAATAAATAGATTTGTACTGTGCAATAGGAAGCAAAAGAGTTCATCCAGAAGACTATTGACCAGTGTTCCCGAGGGATTACACGCACAATACATAAGTTTAATTTGACACATAACTGAATTAGTCGTCACGCCTTAGGAACTCTTTGAATATACTTGTAAATTGGTGAATCTCTTGAAATTATCTTTTAATTTCATGCCTTCAAAAACATAAATGGCATGCATGTGAAATTTTTAATGTCTCTTAATGTCATGTTTCCCATAGTCCACGAGCAGCCTTAACAACTCCAATTACAACTAAGTACGATCCGTACCGTTTATCACTTCGGTGATCATTGTAATCTCAAATTAGTTTCTCTCTCTTTTCAATAGGGTCTCAATTCGCGCAACAACGGTCGCAAGAACAATGCCTCTTAGGTGTTTTCTTGGATGTTCCCACGTTAACTTTCTCACCCGTGAGACTGTTGAGTCGTTTTTCTCGTATCACGTTGTTCCGATTTGTTACCTATTAGGGTGATGCGAATCTATTGTTTTAACGGTCACTACACTTGTACAATTTACGTTTAACTTAAGTTTAAGTATATGTCTTAGTTTGATATTACGGACATTTACCATTCAGTAATTTGCGGAAGTAAGTTCGGCCTAAAGAAATGCATTGTGCGAAATTTATTATTTTAATTTTGTATTTAAATTGAACAGAATTTTATCTTATCTCGAAGGCGATGTAATGTAATAATTATTGAGTTAATATTCACTCATCCTCTACCCTAAATACTACTTACTCCCAGACCGAGGTGTCAGTACTACATACTTATACATAACATCTTCACACGACATTCGAATGATGTGCCAACCCTGTTTAACCACATTAAATTTTATGGTTAGCCTTTGTAGTACCTAATCTCACATAAGACTTATACTCGAGGTGGTTCAATTTAACTTTTTGTAGATCGTTGAAAGTGAAAGTAAATTGCTTGTTTTATTAATTTGTGACTTATGTGCCCTTATGTGTAAGCGAGTCAAGACTACATAGAAGTTCTTTTTTGTGACTAAGAATTCTCAACCGTTAAAGGGCCCAGCCATATTTGTTATAAGCTCGCATTAATTAATAGACAAGTAAGGCGTATTTTCTGTAGTATCATACAATTAAAATATTTGTTGTACAAAACGAACAAAATTAAATGTCTGCTACAAGAGTCCATGTAATTCTTAAGCCATTGAGGCACCGCGCTTTACAAATATTTGTTCGTAATCTCATAAATTATTCAAAAATAAGTACAAGTTTCGAGTTACGTAACCCCAGCACGCGACCCGCCACTGTAGCCTTAACACAAGTGTCAACTCATAAAAATACTTGTGTTTACTGTTTACATTGCAATTAGCTTTAAACGGCTATTATGATAATCTGGCCGGCACTTAGCCAAATTGCACGGATTGCCCAACCCGGCCATTGTGAACCGACGATTGTAGCGACGTCAGCTGTCACAATTAAACAGAGGTTAAATCGAAGGTAGTGTTTTGTGACGTCATGCATTATTTTTAACAGGCGCGGGCGCAAAGTTATCCGTTCTACAGCCAAGATAGAAAGAATAAAAGATGATAGAATGATTAATATGAAATTGTGATCTTGAAGACTTGCTGGATCAATCTTGGTACGTTGCGTACGTTAAGGTTCACAAATAATTTGGCTAATCTACCTGCTTCCAGAGTCTTGTCCCTTTGGAGGTACACGCATATATCGATCATCGATTTTCTATAACAGCCTCCTCCAACAGTTATACCAGTACTTTCGAAGCATGTTACTCTTATCAGCCACTTTGTCTCCAATACCTTGTCCCGTTAAGAGCGGCATCGTTTATGTAAATGGTGGAGGCCACGCACCGTTACGACGCGGATACCACAAGTACCCGGCACACTTGTTGAACGGCTAGATTGTGACCTTCCTACAAATAACTTGTTTTACTCCAAAACGATTCATGTACGACATGCCACTGCGCGAGTACTGTCACGCAGCCTGTGATATATTTCACAAAAAAACTCAAACGTAAACCCTTCTGCTAGCTCTCCTTCCTGCATCAATGTTAACGTCTGCCCTCTTCATGACGAACATCAGGTGATCAAAATTATTAGTGATTGTATTATCTCAATAATTCAACAACCACGGATTCATTTTCATTCGCCAATGACCTTAAAGGTCACTCCATAAATATTTTCCACTCGCGTTGATCTTCACGATAAATCAAAAGTTCTAACGATGTCTTGATGCGCTTTGCAATTATCTCAGCATGCTAATAGACATTGAACACACTGTGTGGTTTGCTATCCACTTTATTATGTTTGCTCAATTCGTTTCTCAATCAATTTGCGCATACTGAATCATCACTTGTTAAATATTTATTAAATGTCTGTGAAATGGGTTCTATTTAAATTAGACAACATTTTCGTTTAATGAAATGATGAAATACTACAAATATGCGGCCTTTATGTATTTTGTTTATGTTTGTCTAGATAACTGACCATTAACTCTTCATTCATTTTACCCATCGGTCAGAAGAATATATTAGCTAATCTTAAATAATTTACATGAGCATAAATACGTAATATCAAATATCGTGGTGTATGATATCAGACCGTAAACTGATCAAAGATAATATGACGTCATCCATTGCTCTGACCGACTCCATTCCCTAAACAGAATCAAGCATAATGAACATAATGATCAGTGATAACGAAGATGCGGCCTAGTTGTTAAAAATAATATAAAAACCAGTGTTTGTGTAGTATAATGTTCTTGAAGAGTTAGTGCAATTATGGAAGCCCAAGGTGATAGGGAGTCCAGGAGCTCCAGGGCGAGCGATTCCCCTGGAGACACCATGAACGAAGTCTACGCGGCTTGGCGTAAGTGTCATCAAAGTTTAATACTGTACAATTGTGAAGATTACCATTTATAGTATTGTCTATTATTTGCGCGAACACTACACTTTGAATAAAGAATTTGAATTTGAATTTCCCATACTAGTAGATTGTCCTTATACCTACCGTACTATTTATAAGTTTTTGCTTTATTAGACTTTTATTATTTTAAAGAGTTAATGATTAAAATTACTGCAATGTACTTAATTGATACAGTGTTATTTAATAATGGAACAACGATAAAGTGCAAATGTGACCTATACAAGGACACCAAACTAAAAGTATTAGTGATAATCAAATCTTGTTCAATATTGTCTCATTGATAAGATTTAATGGCATTGTTGCATGAACATTAAGATACCTACAAAGACGATAATACGTAATCTTCCATAAATACTGGAAGGATAAAAACTGGATACTATTGTACGCGTGATATTCGAGAAGCCAGTACACTAGACCTCAGTAGGTATCTATAAAACACATAAATTATTCATATGATACAAGCGTATAGCATACATATCTTGTCACACCAGTCTTACTAGATAGATAAATTATTTGGCGAAACAAATTAATACTATAATCTAAAAATAAATAAGCTGGTCAATATCTTTTTGATTATTATTAACTTAAGTATTCCTTAAACAGACATGTGGTATATTCCGTACAAATTAATATTGAGATAATCAACCGAAAATCGGGACACAAGTCAATCTTAAACAAATCGGGTCACTTTGGTGATCATATATGTATAGGTACGTAATATTATGTAATCATATGACGTAACAATATACACAACGAATATACTACGAAGTTTATGTGTTTATCTTACCGCTTTGCACATTTGAATAAACATCTCACAATGGATGCGCGCTCGGAATCTACTTCAACTGTAATTGATCCATACATCACATGCAAAACAAATATAATGTAACAAGTCCTTCTCGACACCTACATAATATAAAAAACTTATCAGTAAAACACGTATAATGTTATAGTAAAGATTATTTTATTTTCAATATAACGACGAAAAATATCATAACGTTTTCGCAAATTGCCAGATTTTTGACCAAACAGAAGAGGAGCGCCTCAAGGTTCAGGAAACCTTGAATTCTCTAATACTTCATGTCACCACGAAGATGCTTCACTGTCGTGTATTCAATTGCGACACATGCAACATTTTCTAGTACCATAATGTACGTTACACAATCACCTAACAAGCAATTTCCATCTCTGTCTCTAATCAGTTAAAGTACAAAATGTGTCCTAAGTTTCGGGTGACGTTTTTTGCATATGTGAGCGCACTCGATTCGGCGTCCATTGTTCAAACACAATAGCATGTCAACACTTGTACGGAGTTGAATTTGCGAATGCAAAGATTCGGAGTGACCACGTGACCCGAAAGCTGAGTGACAATACAACAATATATCATTGCGTGTGCATTGCTGCATAAGGGGAAGCGATTGAAGAAGATGAAGATAAGACATTTTGAAATTGGTGGTTAATCAATATCAATTTAAAAATTGAATTGGTTTCCAAAAATATGCGAGATGAGGACCTGCAAACTCCCCAGAATAGGCTACACTTACAAGAATGCAAAGGAGGACCTTTAATCTTTAACACTCATTTCCGTTTATCACAACGTAATTTAGCAAGGAAAGGTATTGACATCGCTTACGATATGCCAAGGCCGTTTCAATTGGAATCGAATATCCGTCCATTGGCCACTTATGAGGATAATAGCCGGTTACGACATCCTCCGGCAATTTTGGCAGCAGTGACCCAATCAAACTTCCGCCTTTTTCCACTGATTAAAAATGTCCTGTTTTTAATCTTATTGCAGCAAGTATAGTTAGAGTTGATCTTTTGCAAGCATTAAACACTTGGTTTTGTTTTTAGTAATCGATTCACTGAGATCGATTTCATCGTATTATAAAATATGCATACCGAAATATTGACATTCTGTGTTCTTCTTTGCGAAAACCAGGTCAATTCCTCATCAGCATTTATTACTAATACTACTTCCTCGTTATCTTCCGAACAATAAACCATTCGATATCTCGATGCCCGCTCTTGACCTCGTTGCATTGAGACATAATGCCACTTGCACTTCAATTTGTGCATCATTTAAATGTCATTAGTCATTTTATTTTCATTTGGCAGCAAGTCGATTGTGCATTGAGTACTACATTTGTAAATGTCGTTCATGCTGGGGTAATTTGTGTATGTTAAAGTCACTCAGAGAGTAATGACAAAATAAGCAGCCATAACAAAAACCAAAGAATTACGTACGGTCGTGTTTATTGTTGATATTTGCATTAAACGAGACATGTAGAAGTTTTAACTGATCTTACTTAGTATTTTCTTTTATGTTTATTTACCTGTAGTCTTAGAACTTCAAGGTTTATGCTCTCAGAATTAATAAGTACCCGTAGACGTATCTATTAAATGTATTCTTTTAAACGCTTTTATTTTGTTTTAGCGTAATTGAGGAAATGAATATATCCATATTATCGAAATCTGTCTGTAAATATATTTGTGGTGACTAATTGTATAAATAAAAAGTCACTTCGACAACCGCCACTCGTCATTTACAAAAAGTATTCCACAAGGTTCTGTATTAGGTCCTATGCTATTCATATTATATAACAATGACCTTGATATTTTTCCTTGATTTTAACATGCTAATATTATCGCCCTAGTTTAGGGTAGGCTCGTGCCCCAGCAGTGGGGCAGCGTATATGGGCTGATGATGACGATGAATGATTACCGAACATACTTGAATACGACAGATATTGAATGTGCCCTTATTCTCGTTCCAGATGAAATGCTAGAAGGGGAGGGGGCGGGTCTGGCGGCGCGGGTGGCCGAGCTGGAGGTCCGCTGCGCGCGCCAGGCCGAGGAGCTGCTGTGCCTGCGCTCCACACTGGCGGACGCGCTGCGGCGGCTCAACGCGCTCGAGGGCAGAGCCCCCACCGCCCCCGCGGCGCAGAGGAACGGGGGTGCTTACACTGGTGAGAGAGTTCACTCGTACAGTCGAATTTGTAGAAAAAACCAAATCTTTTCCTCCATATAACACGTTAATGTTTCAGTGCCAAATATGTTGGTTGCTACTTACATAGGTATTTATTTACCCTTTATCTTGTTAAGCCTTTTTATATTATTTAATCTAACGACAAAATAACTATTTGTAAGATTGATAAAAATTAAACGTTAACTTGATGGAAATATAAATTTTATACAAAGCAAAAATATGTGTAAAAAGACCAACACGAATAGAACACAAACAATGGAAGTGTAATCAGAACCAGCTTTAAACCCCAAATTTCAGCCAGTCGTTGGTCTTGGCTGCATTCCACGTTATAATTTCGTCTCGTCATTAAACCACGATAGATACTGTTAAGCAGAAGCTACATTTAATTCTCAATCCCGCCACAAACAAATCCAGTAGTTTTCACCTGTTGAATGTCAGCCTTAGGAATTTTACTGGCATTCTTCTTCTTCTTATCGTATGGTTGATGAACAACCTGGTGTCAGAATTTTTTAACTGCCCATAGGCCTTTGACATGGCTTCACACACCGTTGAAAAATTTCTCAGGGGTGCTGGTTTCCTCACGATGTTTTCCTTCAACGTTAAAGCGTCGAATAATGGTACATATGAATGAACTGGCGACCTCTCGCATGGCAAGCAACGACCTTAACCACTCGGCCATCGACGCTTTTACTGGCATTGACAAAGCGTAAAAAAATAAGACGTGTATCACCGGAACAAATTTATTTATACTCATGACCAATTATTTACTCGATTCGATTACTTAATTGATCCAACTGATTTACTAGGTCGCTGTGTATTGATTAATACTGTGATTTTGCAAACCATTCACCATACGCGGAAATGGTATTCCGAATAAAAAGTTCACGTTGTGCAATGAGCCAATGACACAGGTTGAATGCGTCAAGTGCTGAAACATTGCTTTTAAACGGTTAACATTAACCAAATTTCATTATTGAACTTGCTTTTAATGACGCAACATGATGAACATATTTCCTTGTAATTAATCAGAAAGTCCCAGGAAATGATACCGCATTTGTGACATAACTAACCGGTCGTCCTTTCACCATTGCCGCGGTATCCAGAAGTTCGCGATCTTTATGGAAATTATGCCAGACTGCATTATACACAGATGATTAATGTGTATCGTGCAAGTATAGCGAATAACTATAATGTGGTTTAAAGTGAACATCTTAAATGTTAATACATACTAGTATGATGCTTATTTACACACTGTTACCAATAAATATTTTTCTAGTTTTATACCTATGTACTTATAAAACTGAATATGTCCGGGATATTTACCATGTTGTTAATTTTAATGAGCTTCCGACATTTCGGCACTGTTGCAAGCGCCGTGACACATGATCATGGCGCTTGAATTGCGATCTACTAAGTAAAAACCACTGTCTTTTTGTCTTAGAGTAAAAATAACAGTGTTTTATTACATTGGCATGCATGAAAGTTTTGCTTATTTATTGTACCTGGCTTGTTCTTGTGATTATTTAATCCTGCCTTAGAAGACCTTCTTTACCACAGTATTCTTATGCCTGTGTCTTATGTTCCAGGGTCTACGGGGACCCCGACACGGGAGCTGAGGCTACGACAGCCTTCCTACAGAGAGACAGCAAAGAGGACCTCCAGCTACGGTTCTTCAGCATCATCTTTGCCTCAAAGGTACTAATTATAATCTACTGTCAATATAATTAATACATTAATATTGATACATGGTTGTTAGGCCATACAGATATAAAGTTGTCAAAGAATAAGTTATCTAATAATGGACACAGCTTCCAGTTGTTTATTTATTAAATGGACAAGTGTATTCGTATTTATGTTGATACTGGCTCATCACAGTCGTCGCATAAAAATTTTAAGTATCAAATTTTATATTTACATTTAGCATAAATAGCATTAAAAACAATAAATAGTAAATATATCAAATTTTTTATAAATTTGTTATTTTTTTCATAAACCTTTTCACCTATCGCAACCCATCGAATTTTCTGATCTGAAAAATGTACCCTGAAAGCAATTTTTTATCTGGCTGACTGTGCTGAGTATTCATGCTGGCTGCAAACAAAACATATAACCGAAGAGTACAGAAAGAACAATTGATGAATTATTTCGTCTTGTTTTCCAGACGAGGCCCACAGCACCAATCCACAGGCTCGCTGCAGTCGGACTCGCCGGCGTCATCGTCGTCGCTGTCTCCCGCGCCCTCGCCCTCGCCCCGCGCCACGCCCGCGCCCCTGCACACCCCGCACCCCCAGCCGTATAGGTACGAGAAGTACGTATTATCACCATCATCATACATACATACATACATACAATCACGCCTTTTTCCCAGAGGGGTAGGCAGAGATCACTTCCAGCGATCCACTTTTCACCTCTGTGGGAAACGTGACGTGACGGGTTGTGGACCACGTCGCCGCCATTCTGCCTTGTGCATTGTTTTAACAAGGTCATTGCGTTCCCACGAGTAGCAAGGATGTATGACGGGGGAAGGAAAAGAAGAGGAAGGATACTATCGCCTCGGATGATTTGGATTGAGTCGATAGTAGCTCGAGGAGCCGGGGTCGCTTACCCGTATACCGTTCACCAACCACCGGACAGATAGTTGTGACTGGTATCCCCTGACTGACCATCATCATCATCAGCCCATATACGTCCCCACTGCTGGAGCACGGGCAACTATGACCATAAGGCCTTTTTTTAACGCGGAGAATACTTGATGCACCGTCACCTTGGGCAGGGGTTTACCCAAGGTGGTGTGTGGGACTCCCGGCTGCCGGTGCTGAGATGGAAAACCGGCAGCTGCTCCTGGGCTAAGGTGCAATGCCCAGGGGTGTACCCACTAAACTCCGCGGCGTACCTCATCGTCTTAGCGGCGTCATGGTTCCTAGCATAGCCCAACTACCACAACGTCGCCAGAATGACCATAAGGCCCTAGTCAAGCACGCTGGCCAAGTGCGGATCGTATGACTACACAACCTAAGAATTTCTTAGGTGTGCAGGTTTCCTCACGATGTTTTCTTTCACCGTTAAAGCGTCGAATAATCGTACATATGAATTTCAAATTTGAAAAACACAGTGGTACGTGGCGGGGTCAAACTGGCGACCTCTCGCATGGCAAGCAACGACCTTAACCACTCGGCCATCGACGCTTTTTAACGTATTACATTAGTATATCTCCCATTTAACTTCTTGGTTTAGTATTAATTCATGACAATGAAGACGTTTTGGCACATCTCATGACATAGGGTGATGCTACCAATAAAAAAATACGTAGGTAAGGTATATTTGCAGTACATGTCAAATGCTGGCGCTAGCCATGTAGTAGCTTGCAAATGCTACGCTTGCTGATGTTAAAAACCTGTCAATCTGACAAAACATCTACTTATTACAAGTAACAAACGAACGTCTACAACAGCAAACGTTCAGGTGAGGATGTAAGAACAGACGATGACGTTTAAATTAATTATATTATAATACCTATAGTTAAAGCTTTGTGAACTTTCCAAACCGTGAAGATCTACATAATGATATTTAGACACGGAAAATCTGCTTACATCATAGAAATAAGTATGTATGTGCTTTTTATGTAATGCCTTCGCAATTTCAGATTATGAACTTGAAAGTAAATGCAATCCCTATCTATCAAAATTGAGGATGTCCGGAAATTTCAAGGACAACAGTGTTATTAATGATCATTATACGTCAAAGATGATTCACAAAGTTGTCTACCTAGTAATTGACCTAGGACCTTCCGCCTTTCACGTCACCCAGTAATCAGCTTCAGAATTACACCAGACTACTCTCTAGTGTCATTCTGAATATAATCTGGTATTGTTTTATGTATTTCTGTCTACACATAAACTTTTATTCGCTCAAATAAGTTGGCTGGCCTGAAGTTTTAGTATTTTAGAGTTTTGACTATCTGCGTCTTACCTCTTGTGTCTACTATATATTTATGTAGACAGTAGCGGGAACACTAACTTGAGAGACAGTTCCCTGGGAGCATGTAGACAATAAATTCTACAATTAGGAATAAAAAAATTCAGGCTGGCCCGTTTAATCCTTAGTATGCTACGTATCCCCATATACTCTACGCTATTTTGTTTTGCGTTACCATGCTTCCTAGTTAGCAGCTAGTATGCTTGTAGATCTCGGAACAACTCCACATCGAGCAACCAGAGCGCTTCGCCGGGAGTGAACCTGACCAAGCGGTGGAACTCGACTGGAGACTTTAACGCACAAGGCCTTACTAGCAATAGCAGGTGAGTGGATGAGATGGAAGCTTAGGGGTGAGCCATCCGCTCCTCCGCAAGTCCGGTGATGATGAGGCTACTCCAAGCCATCATCGTGAGTCAGTTAAGGAGAAAAATTGATGGAAGCGTTTGATAGTGACTTCCGAGCGTTTTTGTGTCGAGACGAGTTATCGTTTCTGCTTAGCTTTAAACATAGGTTTAGTCATACATCAACGTTGTAAATTACCAGCTCATAGTCTAAGTTCTGAGCTACCAACTCACAGTGTCGAGGTACCTATTATAGTTGTTCTTGACTCGAATGGATGGAGTGTACATTTGAAATGTTTACAATTCTTTATGGTACAAAAACGCTCGTAAATTAATACAGAAATTTGTTTATTTAAATCTACGATTCGTGTAGATTTTTCTGTTTTGAAAATCAGAACATTTCATTTTCCTTATAATTTAGAAAGGATTTTTTCCCCGGATTTATTTTTATAGATTTTATTACTCCGGTGAAGCAATTGTTACTTTGATGATAATATTCATTGCAAATCATAAATGTAAATATTATTTACTATGAATACTTTATCGCGAAGTTGAATCAATTTGCAAACAAAACCTTTCTCATATTAGAATAGAATGCTAACGCTAGTAAATTTTGTTTTAGTTCCATGTTTCACTTATCAGATTTTTTAAAATTTATGTATGAAACCTAATGTTAAACCTTGTTGACTGCAACAAGCTTTAACATAAAGTACATAAACATATTGATATTTATAACTACGAAACTTATATTTTTATTTCTTGTTTTAATGCTGTAAAGATCCAATTTTTAAATTGAAAAAAATCAAATCTTATGCTCTAAATGCAATTTCTAATGGATGGTTCATGTCCACCCATGAGGCCGGTGGTTCATGTCCCCGTCCGGGGGGTACAAGAATGTGATTTTTTTTCAATTTTAAAATTTACAAATCTCATAGTAAATAGTAAAAACTTTAAAAATCCTGAGCTCCTTACAACAGATATTTCTGGTAATCATATGAGAAAGGTTTACATATCAATCATTAGCCATATACCACGTGCACTGCTGTTCTGTAAACCACAGACAATACGCCAGCTTTTAATATTAGACTCTTCTGTGTACCGTCCTTTATATTTATCAGTGGCGTAACTTAGACATTGTTGAAAGGACTCCAAATGAAAAACATTACCATAAACACTATCCATCATGAAACCTGATAATTATAACAAATACGAGCACAGAAAAAAATTATTATAATTCTTCAGAATTTCATTTTGATGCTCGTAGAATCCACCCAGTGTTGTCATCCTTTAGTTACGCCACTGCCTTATAGTTTAGTTTCTAATGTTATGTTTCTCTTCGTTTCTCTAGATTTACAACTACAAAGTCGTTGCTAAATTTGTATTCTAAGCCGTCACAAAATGGGCCTTTATTGAAGCACGGGTAAGTGAAACGCCATGAGGTGGTGGGAAAAGGCACGCTTATGGGTTTGAGATGGTTTTATAACTATGCTGTGAGATTGGCGGTTTGCTTCACAGTTGGTTTTTACATCACTAACTCACTATCTTACACACTGTTTTTGTTGAACGAATGTATATGAACTTCAATTTGGTTATCGTCCATTATAATGTAGGCAAATCCTCTTGAATATTATTTCCATTCATATTATTTGCGTTTTAATTAAATACCAAAATAATGACTCCTGAGTCATTATTTTGGTATTTAATTAAATCATTTGAATACATTTTAATCTCGATATGATCCATTTCCGTTGTTCAAAAGTAAATAAATACATTAAAATAGTCATTACAATGAATTTACTAAATAAATGTAATTTGTCTACCTAATTGCAAAAGTTATAGATGACTAATGAGTAATAACTGTCCAATCACTATTAACAAGCCTACTTTTCGCAGATTTATAATCGACGCCGACAATATGATAGAGTGCACGTTATAAATTTCTAACTTAGATTAAACTATGACGTCTATGTGACTGCAAATAAATAAATAAATAAATAAACTATAACTAACACGATTGTAACACTTTTGGTTGTCTACGAATATACTTTTACCCCACAGTTGATATTCATTTTTACAACGTGATGTTTATTAGTACAAATTGCGGATTGGTGCTTGTCAAGAGGATGTTAACAAGAGATTGAGTACTAAAATTGACTGTTAGATCATACCTACAAGGCTACAAGTGCATAATGGTATGCTGTCATCTGTTGTTTGTGGAGTGGGTGAACAAATACTATACTTTAGTTGGACAGACGGTATCTATTTAAGGATTTGCATAAATACGATAAATGTTTCTGAATAGTAACATATAGCAATGTTTTTGTAGTCGATATACACAACATAAGATGCATAATACCGTTGATATTGAATTTCGAAATTAGAGAGAACAGTGGGGCTACCATGAGTTTAAAACTTACGCGCTCGATATCGCCTACGTAAATATGTCAATGAAAAACTTGGCGCCGGCTGGTGGTTACGCGAAGAACTAAAATCGGCCATAGGTTGGAAAAAAACAACTCGATAGGTTTTTAACGTAAGTAAGTTTTCGATAGCCAACTCATGGTAGGCCCTCAGATGTAAATAATATAGGTACGTATTCCAGGTACTTTGGTCATAGATAAGTTACCACACAATCACATTTTTGCTACTTTTTTTCCAACCTATGTCCTTATCAAACCATTTATTTTATGGTATGGAAGGAAATATAATACTAGGTACGTATTATTATGATAGTAATCACTGTACGCCTAACCTTGGCAGAATAATGCGATGTGGTCACCCCATAGTGACATAAACCTCAGTGCACTTCACATTATAAACTTTATTTAAAAACGTGACACTATGTTGCATACGTTATACTTATATGTAGTATACCCGAACGACTTGTAGGTACAGTTGACGTGTTAAATTACGAGTGACAAATGAAAGCTATTTACAGTCATTTGTTTGAATCTTGTAGTGAATAGGTCGTATTTGTAATGATTCTGTCCGCAATGAATCAGAGGTTATAAGATTGCGATTGCGCTGATTTTCTTCGAGGCCCGTTTCCCATTATCTTACGATTTATTCGAGGATTCAAATTGATATTATACGACAATAGGTATCTGTTTCATTATGTTCAATGCTTTTTTATAACCAGTCATTAATTATTTCAAAGAACATGGATACTTCTTATCTGTTCCACCCACGGCCCAATAAAACTGATCTTATGGGCGCCAATATTGCTCTACGACAATGCTACTTTTTGCGTTACGTCTAAAGCTAATAGCTGCAAAAAGCTCACAGTGGCATTCAAGTCAATCATCATTAAGCTCGCGTCAGGTTTTGGAATGAGGATGTTCTTAAAAGTACATTTTTATGACTTTGTATTGAGTAATGACGCCGGCTTCCTATTACATTTGTGAAATAATAATAAATAATAATAACTTTTATTCAATTGCACATAGGTACCATTAATATACAAACATTTATAAATACATTAATTACAAAGAATACATTTTAGATAAAATCATGGCATAGTCTTATCTGCGAAGCATTTTAAATTACAAATGTGCAAAGGCAGAATGCGAAAATATTTTGCAATTTACAAGGGTCCCCAAACTAGATAAATAAATAACTAACGCGCTTATCTTGACAATAATTTAAATGTACCTAGTCTTACATGAAACAACAAATTTGTGAACCATATTCGGTAGACTGAGTCATACACTCATTCGAGGCAAAGGCGACCTAAAGGTCAAGCCGCGTACGAAATAGTATATTTGAGTGACAGTTAGCAAATGACTCAATAGAATTAGTAATTATTGACAGTTTTATACTATAAGAGGTATCTATGAAAATTGCACATACCAAAAAATTATTTTAGTAATTTAACTGCTTGAAGGAACGAAGCCTTTTGTTGACTCCCTTTTAAATGATCATCTAACAAACGAGAAATTTGGTGACTATCAAGTTGATCGAAGAATATTGAATTACGTAAATATGTATGTATTGTAAAGTAAACTTATTTTGATCTGAGTGTGTGCTCGTGAAGGCTCGCAAAACACAAGTTATTTAAAATTCAAAAATTCGCATTCAAATTCGTCATGAATGCGATTTTTTTCAAATTTTTTTTTTTTTAATAGAATTAAAACAAAAAATATAAAATACAACAAGTTAGTAAACTACCACAGTAACACTGTTATACAATGTACAGAATAACATTATTTTTAGAGTAATTGAACCTTGACCGTATGCGGGTGGCACCACACTCGCACAGTTTTCGTAGAACTATGACATGATGGTAATTGCTTCACGCTTGTACGTTGGTACCGCGGCTCAAGAAATCTGTTAAAACACGGTCCTCTCGTAACTTGTCTTCCTTTATGCCGGCGAGGTTTGATAAAGCTGAGATTTTTTCGTACTCGGAAGACAAGGTAAAATCTCCACGACTTTTTCATACCCCAATTAAGATGTGTTATTCAAGACACATTTACACATCAATTAGTACCTACATAATAAAAGTGGGTTAATTTCGATCATGATTAACCAATTTGACGTGAGTAACATAGAAAATACATCTAAAGTTAGACTGCTTAATCCGGATATAAAGTTGTACCATGTAAGTAATGATATAAATTACGTATTTACCTAAGTACCAATACCTGCTATTGTCTCGTTGTGGACCTAAACGCCTTGCCTCCGCCTTCAATATTGATTACCTTGATGCACTTAGTGTTTACTCAACATTAGAGCCTAAGTACCTAATATGCCCGATTGAGTATAATTGCGTGGATGCGCCTTCCATTTAAAGGCAAAGCCTTGCTTATCAATTTGGTCATCTTCGATTAGTAGGCGCAGCGCTACTCCGCTTGACCGATTGCGAAACACCCACACCGCTAAAGTTCTGCAGTTTATTTACCTGCTGAATGACTTCCATGCAAAACGTCATCCGCATCACATTCATTAGATATTACACGTGACTCATCTGTGAGATAATGGCTTAGAATTCTTACGACTTTTATCCAGTTTACCTCTTCTTTCTGTTAATACCTTACATCGTTATTGAATTTTACCACTGCGTGCTGTTATCGTCAAAACAAAGTAAACCTCAAACAAAACACGCAATACGCAGCGTACAATCATAAAGTTCATTTTAGCAGGCGTATCGGAGTGCCCGCGCGATTCGTTCCATTCCTCTCAGACGCAGTCTGCCGACGTTTTTCTCGGTCGCCGGGTGACTACAATCGTTTAAATCCAAACCAGTTCTTTAAAAATTAAACCCGCGGCCGTGTGCTCGATTCCTTTGCCCTATTTGGTCATTAAAAAAAAGTTTGTTGTTATTGTGTTTTGCCGCCATGGACGACAGGTAACCGTCAAATATATTCGGCTTATCATTTTCCTATCAGATAATAGCCAATTAGCGTGTACGCTCATGTTACAGGATAATAACATTTGTTTTAGATTGTTTTGTATCGACTAGTTCGGCATTCGGACGCTTGTCTATCTTCGCGGGTGGTCGTATCTAATTAATACTTTTGTGGGCGAATTGAGACGCCGTGTCGCGATTCTTTTACGCAAAAATGTCATTCACCCCGATGTAAGTCGCTTTGGTTACTTAGCTTTGTTGCAACGGTACTTATGATCAAGCATTTACTAAAAATGGAATGCATACTAACAAAATGACTAACAGTAGATTTAGAAGTTTGTTACATTTACTAACATATCATACGGCTAACTTTAACCTACTAAACTATTCAGCGAACTGATAAAGGAGGTAGCTAGAAGAACTAACTTTAAAAAACTAATTAAGTAACCTTTTTATTTATATTCTGGTTTGTATTTATATTTTTGTGAATGATATACTGTTATACCTAAGTTGAGTGCTAAATTAAAATTATATGTACGAGCGTCATACGCTATAATTTAATTAGTATTATTAATGTAGGAGGATATTTTTAATACTAAATTGACAACATTATAAAATTATTTTGATTGAAATACTTTAATATACAATCCTAGCCTTAGAAATACCTTTCTTATTCATGATTATCCTTTAATTAATCCAAAGGCATATTTGATGGAGGTGTTATTCCGAAATTGTCTTTTAGACCGTCATATACTCTTCCAGTGAAACTTTAAGAATTTTAATTCTTCAAATTACCCATGTTTGCTATTGAAATAGTTTAAATTATGTGTTATTTATAATCGTGGTACATAGGATGTACCACGATTCACACACTATTATTCACTAGTGTATTTTACATCAATGAGTGTATTGAAAGACTTTTCAGTGAAACTCTTCAGAATTGCAATATGTAATTAATTCAAATGACCCATCTCTTATATTGGCGTAGGATGCTTTCACCATGACTTGACACCATTTTTACGCGTGTATTTGCCTTATAAATGAACGTATAACTTCAATCTGTGTTCTTTCCCCAGGCTGACATCAGCCCATACCTTCTTCTACTAACTCTCCCATACTTCCAGCACCCACACGTGCCAGTACAATGAAGAAGATGGCTCCATGCGCATGTACCTTCGAGGAAGACCCGTGGTGATGTACGGGCCTAGTGAGCTGGATGGCCTAGATCCTGCTAAGGTGGCGCCGCCGCCGCAGAATAAGCTCAAGCTGGAATGGGTGTATGGGTACAGGTGAGTCAGAAACTTAAATCATCATCATAATTAGCCCATAAATATACATCCATACAGGGGATAAACCTATCCTAATTATAAAGTGTCCGACCGATTTCAACCATGGCGGCCGATCCCAATTGAGGGGCTTAGACAAAGTAACAATAACAAAGTTCGAAAAGAACAAAATGTACGGGATTGACCACGTGATTTATTGCGTCTAATGTCAATCCCATACATTTTATATTTATTTATTTTCGAAAATTTTTATCGTTACTTTGTCTATGGCACCTGATCAGCCAAGTGCGCAGGACATATTATATTGCACAAGTGTTCGCGCAAACACAAGTGCACTCTCTAGTCCCTTACTCTCATAATTCGATGAGACGGCAATCCAACATGACCGATGAGAGATCGGATCGAGATACTAGAACGATCAGGCCTTAGCAAATCTCCCGGCCCGTCAGACGGGGCGTGAAATGGCATCTAAGCAGGCCTTCAGGGTCGATAGATTCAATAGTGTCTATTCCGACTGTCGTGTTTTGTTGTAATGTGTGAATATGATGTTCCACACCTGGACTTGGCATTATTGATGATATGCTGAATAAATGACAAGGAATGACAAGGTTATGACATGGGTAAGTAGAGTTTAAACAGACTGCACATGACCAGAACAAAGCAGATCCTTTTAATTTTAAATTCCCACAGTCTAGTATCGATTTGCTGAACAGTCACCGAAGGCCATGCGATCGCCGATAACACACTGGACATGAATTATATTTAGTGTTTTTATAGAAACACACGCAAGGTCACACTCCACTGTATTATTCATTACTTTCATTTTCATAACAATCATAATAGTCCATAACGGACAAAATGGATGCGTGACGCGTGTTCTAATTAATAAAACAATAACTTATGTATCTATATACACTTTGCCCCTTTACATTACTGAAGTAAATATCACCAACAACTGCCACATAGAATTGCTCCCAAATATTCATCATATAAGTAAAGCAAGTATTTTTAAATTATTTAGAAATATCGACAGAGATAGTCATTCCAGGCGAATCTATATACGAAATATTTGTAATTTTTATTGAGAAATCTTTGTGTTTATTATCACTGCAAATATTTCGCTGCGTAAGTTAACTTGAAAGGTTATCGCAGTAAACCGCACCGACCGCATTCTGGCATTTCCCTTATAAAGGCTTTAAAGCACTAACTACATGATTATCTCGATCTGTACTAAATGACTCAGGCCAATGAAACCGCCACTCAGCTTTCTACTGATAAGATCAACGCAGATATTTGTTCAATGGTAAGCCAATATGACTTACTTTATTATCGCATTTATGAGTCTATTTAACTATGCTTTTAAACAGGGATGTCGTTGTGAAGAAAACTTCATTTTCTTTAAAATTGTACAAATTAAATTAAATACATTACGTTTTTGTTCATAAATAATAACACTATGTCTAATTTACCTGTATAATACCTACATAATACGAATTATAAAGTTTAATAACTAAAACATAGTCGCCTATCATCATTCATACCATCATTACTTCGTTTGTTAATTACACACATCTACAACTACATACAGAGTCATGTAAAGACTATTTTAAGAAGTCTAGGTAATTATCAGTAATTATCAACAAAGAGCTAATGTCACCTTCGGGGCTCGCCAGCTCCCGCTCGTTACCGAAACGTGGTCGTTTACCAATTGTCTCGATTGTAGCAATTACCACCTACAACATTGCCGGATTAGGAGCTCACAGCGAACACACTGTTTTTGGAAATGTTACTTTGTGCCCCTCGTAAATCTTACCTTCCCAATGGCTATCGTTTAGTGCTGAAGGTTTTTAAGCTGATAGTGAAATTGATAGCGAGCGCTGTTAAGTAATTACTGTCCGGCTCTGCCCATAACCTTGACATGAGGCATCAGTCGTCAGGTCTAATACAAACGAACTAATAGGCTCGTAAGATTTTATTTTATTGAGATAACATAGAAAAGCACTATGTAGTGTTGTTGGCAAGTGAATATAAAACATCACTACTGTATCTTTTTGTAAACATTTAACAATATAAGTATGTAAAGTCAGCCAAGAAAGTGGTCTACCACTTTTGACAAAAGTTTCTGCGAGATGTAACTATCGCTAAGGTTGACAATAGTCACTGACACAATCTTATTGCCAGGAAGAATTTATCTTGTTGTTTCATGACGTTCAAACGAATCTCAACCGTACTGCCGGCTGACTGTACTTATGAATAACATGGAAAAGTCACTATGTACTCTCACCTTTTGTAAACATGCATGCCAAACAGTAATAATTACGTATTGCCGGTTTTATTACATAATTAAGCATAATAGTTTTATAGCTTTTAATCAGATAATTTTTCATGGGTGCCATTTTCAATCCCTAGACAGACGAAAGGCTGTTGAAATGACCTCGTAAACGGCGGTGTACTAACTATAAAATTAAGGTCGTTTAGGACAGAGCGCTGCCATGTGTCTCATTTATTTTAGGCTAGGTCAGTTTTATAAAAACTAGATTAATTACAAGTACTTAGCTACTTCAAAAAGTAGCATATGTTGTAGGTAACCGTTAAGTATTTATCTGGGAGTATTTTTGTAATTTTATATCCCTATTTTATTTGTGATATCAAAATAGATTACATGATTATATACATACTTTTTTGTACCTACATTTTATTTACTCTTTATACAGTGTACGTAGTACAAATGCTTTGTTCGGACCAGTCATTAAACCAGCCAGTCCAGCCTTCCAAGGCTGGCATTGTTTTGGGCACGCTTGGTTGCTCAGCTACCACTACCGGTGTTAGCTTGAATACTTGAGAAGTATTTTATTAATTTACTTTATCTTAAGGACGTATTTTAGTAGTGAAGCTGAAAGTCAGGTAGAAGGGTGGATACGTCTATCATAGGCAGTTGCCTATAAATCCGTTGTTAGTTAACAACGGATCTAAATAGCATCCAACTGCTGTCAATGGAATACAATTTACAATTGACGCGAGGGGACAAAATAGCTGATTATCAATCCCGTAAATCTTTTCGTAGTGCCGTCCGCACATAATTACTTTCAATAGAATACGAAGATATATTTTTGTATTTTGGCATTTGTAGGCGACCGACCGTATCACAACACTATACAAAAAACATCTGCGGGATAAAACGGTTTATTGCTACTATCACGACCTTGCTTAAGTCTAAACTAAAGTAACCAAAACTTTACTTTGTTCTACGCTGAAACAATTGCGTCTAATTTATTTCTTGTAACAAAACTTTCCGCAATTTCTGTGTAAAAAGAAACTGGGCTTCGTTCAAGCCTAGGGCTGTCAAATAAAAAAGTATCATGATAGTTAGAAAATTTCTGCACGCAAATATCAATTAAAGAGGAAAATTTAAAAAAAAGTCCTAATCATTCTTACTCTTTCTAATCCATGATAAGTATTATGTAAAACTTTATATTCAGTTAACGAGATAACACGGATACTTTGACCTGTCCACAAACGTATAGACTATCTAGACCTGGACCATTAAGACCTGAATTTGACAAACTAGATCAGACTTTAAATCCTAACTCAACAGTCAAGGTCGTCCCACAAAACCAGTCACGCACCGTTGACCACCGCACACCAATCATTCACGCCAGCTCATTCAGTGAATGGAATATCCGCTTGATTGATTTTGAAGGCAACTTTTTGTAACTCGATAGATGAGACAGAATGGGTGTGATCGAAAGTTATACTATGAAAAGTATGTACAGGAACTCAGGTTAAGGTATAATGAACAAAATAAGTTTGAACTTACTTTTGCAGTCAACTTCACTAAATATCCAAAGCTAAATCAAAGTGTTTAATTTTTTGAGGAGAAATTAGGATGATAAACTGGTTGAAAATCCTACATGCGGTCTGAGTGAGTCTACATTCGATTCGAATAATTAATCGGATAAGGTTATCGAGTACGTCATAAGCAGTCTAATCTAAAAGTCAAAAACGAAATCCTTATTACCGGTAGCTAGTCTCTAACAGTGATTCTCCAAAGCTTTATTCATACGACCGACAGATATACCTGGCATGGACATAATGGAATGGAATAAAATAGCCCTTACATGGTTAATGCCACTCCTTACCTCTCATATGAACTGCTTGAAGCTTGACTAAAATTAGTGAGTTCGCTCGCGACCACGATTGATGTAACCCAGTCGAAACGTCGGGCAGTAAGTAGCTATGTAATTTGCTACTCCTAATATCGCGTGTAGACCCATAAAGACTAATTTTAGTGTAATGGAACGCGAAAGTCTAAAATCTTACTTAAACAGCCCTACCTTCCTTCCTTTTTTATTTATTTTGAAACCTTAGTGTTCCTCCCGATCGCCGGGCTAACACTGAAAATCAGCGTCGTGGTTCCGTAGGGCCGCGGCATAATGCTGAGTGTAAGCCATTTTGGCACATTCTGCTTTAGTTTTAAGTCTTTTTTTTATTTCTATTTTTGTTACTGTGAGAATGTGCTAAATAAAATATTTTTCTTTCTTCCAGAGGCAAAGACTGCCGCAGCAACCTCTACCTGCTCCCGACCGGTGAGATAGTGTACTTCGTGGCCGCGGTGGTGGTGCTTTTCAACGTGGACGAGCAGTGCCAGCGCCACTACACCGGCCACACCGACGACGTCAAGTGCCTCGCCGTGCACCCCAACAAGCTGGTGGTGGCCAGCGGCCAGTGCGCCGGACACGATAGGCTCGATGCCAGGGTGAGGATACCATTAATATTGTGCTAGACTGTGATTTTGTGTCGAGCTATGGGAAATAGCTGGTTGAGTGTGCTCCTGTGCTATGCTCTAGAAAATTTTGAGGTGTGTACTACCTTGATTGGTGGTAATCGTGGACATAGCCAGGTATCTACTATACGGCTGGGTTAGATGAGTGGACCACTTCTTCAAAATTCAGCATGTTTGGGGAGCGGTTTATCCAGCTGTCTAAATCTCACACCTTCCC
Source organism: Maruca vitrata (assembly GCA_039566165.1). Lineage (NCBI taxonomy): Eukaryota > Metazoa > Arthropoda > Insecta > Lepidoptera > Crambidae > Maruca > Maruca vitrata. Next base: position 14,672,353 of record CM076926.1, read on the forward strand.
TTTGAAATATCTTAGCCCCTCTTGTAATTACAGTTCTCAGGATAAAACCTTTTCTTAACCAAATTCTTGGGTCCTCTACCATTGGTTTGTCTAATAATGGCTAATGACGGCTTCCAATTTTTTTTAGGATAATTAGAACTGAAAATCTCATAGTCAAAATATGTCATGTCGCTCCTTTGACTTCGCGATGTAGATTTGCATACAATTTTTGTGATAGACTAAAGATAGAGCGAGAGCCATCATCGTATGTCAGTAGCTTAGGAGTGAGAGCTATCCGCTCCCCCGCAAGTCAGGTGATGATGACGAGGCTACTCTAAGCCATTTGTTTTCTTACAGCTGTATGTTCGCTATTACTTATTGTATACGCTTTCACTGTTTGAGTAATACAATTTGTTAACCTTTGTCGTTCCAGCCGCACGTGCGCGTGTGGAACTCCGTGTCCCTAGCGACGCTGGCGGTGATCGGCGCGGGGCAGATGGAGCGCGCAGTGGCGTGCGTGTCGTTCTCGCGCGCGGACGGCGGCGCGCTGCTGGCGTGCGTGGACGACGGGCCCGACCACACCATCTCCGTGTGGGAGTGGCAGCGCGGGGACAAGGGACACTGCCTCGCCGAGACTAAGGTGAGGGGGGTATGATTAGCACGTCTGCTGACGTCATCACGACAACATCGGGAGTGGGCGTGGCTCATCGGGAGTGGGCGTGGCTTTAGCGCCCTCCTACTTCAGCCATGACAACACACGACAACCTGAATGACACCTAAATATGTTAACGCTAATTTGTCGATAAGGTAGGTTCCAAATTCAAAACTAGCATACATCGCTTACACTATTAGTGTGGAAGAAGGAGCGCTGCTCGCCTGCGTAGACGACGGGCCCGACCACACTATCTCCGTGTGGGAGTGGCAGCGCGGGGATTAGGGACACTGCCTGGCTGAGACTAAGGTGAGGGGGGAGGGGGTGAGATTGTCTCGTCTACTGACGTCACGACAGCATCGTTGGTGGGCGTGGCTCCAACGATGCACTACTTTTGACTTTGCTACTTCAGCCATGACAACACGCCGCGGCGACAAGGGACACTGCCTCGCCGAGACTAAGGTGAGGGGTGACTGTCTCGTATGCTGACGTCACGACAGCATCGTTGGTGGGTGTGGCCTTAGCGCCCTCCTACTTTTGACTTTACTACTTCAGCCATGACAACACGCCGCGGCGACAAGGGACACTGCCTCGCCGAGACTAAGGTGAGGGGTGACTGTCTCGTCTGCTGACGTCACGACAGCATCGTTGGTGGGCGTGGCCTTAGCGCCCTCCTACTTTTGACTTTTTACTACTTCAGCCATGACAACACGCCGCGGCGACAAGGGACACTGCCTGGCCAAGACTAAGGTGAGGGGGGGGGGGGATGCTGTGATGCTCACGTCTGCTTACGTCATCACGACAACATCGGTAGTGGGCGTGGCTAGTGCTTAAAGTTGCTTACACTTATTACAAGTCAATTTATAACAAGTATTGTTTTTAGTAAGTATTCGACAATCGAAAAGGATTGTCGAATACTTATTGATTGTCTAGAAAATAATAAACGGCTCCTCGGACAAACGGATGTTTCTTTACACTAATGAATGCAGGCGAGTGTTAAGTAAATTAAGTTTTTCTAAATTTTTTACATACATATATAAAATCACGCCTTTTTCCCAGAGGGGTAGGCAGAGATCACTTCCAGCGATCCACTTTTCACCTCTGTGGGAAACGTGACGTGACGGGTTGTGGACCACGTCGCCGCCATTTTGCCTTGTGCATTGTTTTAACAAGGTCATTGCGTTCCCACGAGTAGCAAGGATGTATGACGGGGAAGGAAAAGGGGAGGAAGGATACTATCGCCTCGGATGGTTTGGACTGAGTCAATAGTAGCTCGAGGAGCCGGGGTCGCTTACCCGTATACCGTTCAGCAACCACCGGACAGATAGTTGTGGCTGGTATCCCCTGACTTAAACTAACTATATTACTGACTAAATTTTTTTGTCTAAGAATTTAGTGTCGTAGCTACATAAGGTAGCTTAGCCCCCAAGGGTCGGTCAATGGTGACAAAATACAGCGCATGTGTCCCAAAACGTGGAATCATAGAGAATCATAAACTTTTTTCACTATTAATAACTTTTTTCTTCCGCAGTGCTCAGTCGACACGGTGGTAGCAGCCGAGTTCCACCCTCTAGACCGCAACCAGATCGTGACGTGCGGCAAAGGCCACATCGCCTTCTGGACGCTAGACCAAACTAACCTGCTGTACAAGCGGCTGGGCGTGTTCGAGACCCGCGACAAGCCCAAATACGTCACCTGCCTCGGGTTCAACCATAATGGTGAGTTTGTTTATTGTATTGTCTTTGGTTAGGTAGTCCCCAGTGAAGAAGTCGAAATGTCAACTTTCTTATGTTATTATCCTTACATAGTTTAGGTTAATTTTGCTTAGGTATTTGTAATATATGTTAAGATTTGTAAATATTTACTTTGAACAAGTAAATAGGAATACATAGTATAAAACATTAGCGCTTTCCGTGTCTGCCTGTCCCTATGTATGCTTAAATCTTTAAAACTAAGCAACAGGTTTTGGTGGTTTTTTTAATACATAGAGGGATTCAAGAGGAAGGTTTTTAAGGGTCACTAGTATATGTGGGGATACGACAATGATAAATACAAATCCGTAAAAAGTATTGTACCTTTTCCTTGGAGAGTAAAATTTTTGCCCCTTTTGAGAGCCACATATTTTTTAAGTGACAGGCCACAGCAGTGGTTTATGTCAGACTAGTAACCGTAAGGCTGCTTTTACTCGGCACCACAGCGATAGCAGCGCTGCCACCGTAGTAGTAACCGTTAGATGTGTTCACACCCAAACACACTGCGCACAGCGGCGCCACTGCAGTCAAGTGTTAATGGGTCTGTTCTGACCCAAACGCGACTAATCCGTTGTGGAGCCGGGTGGCAACGTGCGCGTGGTATGGGTGCGTGTGTATGTGTGTGCGTGTGTGTGTTTACGTGTGTGTGCGTATAAGCGTGCGTGTACGAATGTGCGTTTGTATGTGTGAATTTTTGTGTGCGTGTGTTTGTTTGTATTTTAGTGTTACAGGCCTTTATATCTGTAATAGATGATTTATGTAGCATCTCGCGGTCTGTCACGGCAGCTGTGTGTGTATGTGCGTGCGTGTGTATGATGGCAATGTATGCGTGTGTATGTATGTGCGCGTGTGTACGCGATTAAGCTACCTTGTGTTCTCGCTCGTACCTCACTCATCTCGCCCCGTCCCCAGGCGACGTGCTGTCCGGCGACTCGAGCGGCAACATCACAGTGTGGGCGCGCGGCACGAGCGCGGCGGCGCGGCAGCTGCGCGGCGCGCACGAGGGCCCGGTGTTCTCGCTCTGCTGCCTCAAGGACGGACGCGTGCTCAGCGCCGGCGGCAAGGACGGCCGCATCCTCGCCTTCAGCGGCGCCTTGGAGCCCGCGGGCGCCGAGAGCGTGGTACGTACCCTGCCTCATCTACCAGCTAACCCTCACGAGCAGAGCATGTGTGCTGCCTCAAGGACGGACGCGTGCTCAGCGCCGGCGGCAAGGACGGCCGCATCCTCGCCTTCAGCGGCGCCTTGGAGCCCGCGGGCGCCGAGAGCGTGGTACGTACCCTGCCTCATCTACCAGCTAACCCTCACGAGCAGAGCATGTGTGCTGCCTCAAGGACGGACGCATCCTCGCCTTCAGCGGCGCCCTGGAGCCCGCGGGCGCCGAGAGCGTGGTACGTACCCTGCCTCATCTACCAGCTAACCCTCACGAGCAGAGCATGTGTGCTGCCTCAAGGACGGACGCGTGCTCAGCGCCGGCGGCAAGGACGGCCGCATCCTCGCCTTCAGCGGCGCCTTGGAGCCCGCGGGCGCCGAGAGCGTGGTACGTACCCTGCCTCATCTACCAGCTAACCCTCACGAGCAGAGCATGTGTGCTGCCTCAGGACGGCCGCATCCTCGCCTTCAGCGGCGCCTTGGAGCCCGCGGGCGCCGAGAGCGTGGTACGTACCCTGCCTCATCTACCAGCTAACCCTCACGAGCAGAGCATGTGTGCTGCCTCAAGGACGGACGCATCCTCGCCTTCAGCGGCGCCCTGGAGCCCGCGGGCGCCGAGAGCGTGGTACGTACCCTGCCTCATCTACCAGCTAACCCTCACGAGCAGAGCATGTGTGCTGCCTCAAGGACGGCCGCATCCTCGCCTTCAGCGGCGCCTTGGAGCCCGCGGGCGCCGAGAGCGTGGTACGTACCCTGCCTCATCTACCAGCTAACCCTCACGAGCAGAGCATGTGTGCTGCCTCAAGGACGGACGCATCCTCGCCTTCAGCGGCGCCCTGGAGCCCGCGGGCGCCGAGAGCGTGGTACGTACCCTGCCTCATCTACCAGCTAACCCTCACGAGCAGAGCATGTGTGCTGCCTCAAGGACGGGCGCATCCTCGCCTTCAGCGGCGCCTTGGAGCCCGCGGGCGCCGAGAGCGTGGTACGTACCATACTTTGACTCCATTGAGCGGTTTAACAGGGACAGGATCCAGTTGTAACTTCTATTCTCCTGCGTTATGCCCGCTACCTTATACTTATTAAAGAGAAGAGCAACGAGCGACTCCATTACATCTACTTCTTTAACAGTAGTGCGACACGAATCTGGTTGTTGTTCAAACGCGCTCACGAGCTGATCTTGGGCTTATTCATATTTCGCGTATATGCTCTATAACGACACATAACAATACTCGTCTACTTAATCTTTAACATTTTCCTCTCACCAGATCGAAGGTCACTACGGCGGCGTCCGCGTCATAGCGGAAGGGCGCGGCAGCCAGCTCTACGTCGGCACCACGAAGAACTGCATCCTGCAGGGAGACCTGGAGCTGGGCTTCTCGCCCTGCGTGCTGGGGCACGTGGACGAGGTGTGGGGGCTCGCCACTCACCCCACGCTGGCGCAGTTCGTGTCCGCGGGCTGGGACCGGCTGCTGCAGCTGTGGGACGGGCTGAGTCACTCCACCGTCTGGAGCAAGGACATCGAGGTAACGAACTGCATCCTGCAGGGAGACCTGGAGCTGGGCTTCTCGCCCTGCGTGCTGGGGCACGTGGACGAGGTGTGGGGGCTCGCCACTCACCCCACGCTGGCGCAGTTCGTGTCCGCGGGCTGGGACCGGCTGCTGCAGCTGTGGGACGGGCTGAGTCACTCCACCGTCTGGAGCAAGGACATCGAGGTAACGAACTGCATCCTGCAGGGAGACCTGGAGCTGGGCTTCTCGCCCTGCGTGCTGGGGCACGTGGACGAGGTGTGGGGGCTCGCCACTCACCCCACGCTGGCGCAGTTCGTGTCCGCGGGCTGGGACCGGCTGCTGCAGCTGTGGGACGGGCTGAGTCACTCCACCGTCTGGAGCAAGGACATCGAGGTAACGAACTGCATCCTGCAGGAGACCTGGAGCTGGGCTTCTCGCCCTGCGTGCTGGGGCACGTGGACGAGGTGTGGGGCTCGCCACTCACCCCACGCTGGCGCAGTTCGTGTCCGCGGGCTGGGACCGGCTGCTGCAGCTGTGGGACGGGCTGAGTCACTCCACCGTCTGGAGCAAGGACATCGAGGTAACGAACTGCATCCTGCAGGGAGACCTGGAGCTGGGCTTCTCGCCCTGCGTGCTGGGGCACGTGGACGAGGTGTGGGGCTCGCCACTCACCCCACGCTGGCGCAGTTCGTGTCCGCGGGCTGGGACCGGCTGCTGCAGCTGTGGGACGGGCTGAGTCACTCCACCGTCTGGAGCAAGGACATCGAGGTAACGAACTGCATCCTGCAGGGAGACCTGGAGCTGGGCTTCTCGCCCTGCGTGCTGGGGCACGTGGACGAGGTGTGGGGGCTCGCCACTCACCCCACGCTGGCGCAGTTCGTGTCCGCGGGCTGGGACCGGCTGCTGCAGCTGTGGGACGGGCTGAGTCACTCCACCGTCTGGAGCAAGGACATCGAGGTAACGAACTGCATCCTGCAGGGAGACCTGGAGCTGGGCTTCTCGCCCTTCGACAATCGGCGCCATTTCTTCCTCCACCTGCTTCGCACGGTCCCAATAGGTTCCATCGTGTTCAACGATCTCGAAAGTGGATCTCACTGCGCTAACATTATAAAAAAATACTGTTACTCGTATCTCCAATTCAGTTACTTTTTCTTTCATGTGTCTTGCCAACTCGTTCTTTGTCTTTTTTTTAATAAGAGCGTCCTCACACGCTTCATACGCTGGACAAAAGCTAGTGTGAAGACACACTTAAAAGTATGATTGATCTCAATCCCAGCTCTTAACAGCTACCTACTAACCGTGTATCAATTTAAGCAAGTGTATTCTCGGTCGTCCTTAGGAGCGAGCGCAGTGCTGCGCGTGGTCGGCGGACGGCGGCGCGGTGGCGGTGGGGTGCCTGAGCGGGCGCTGGCTGGTGTTCGACCCGCACTCCCGCGACCTGCGAGCGCACCACCACGACGGGTACGGACTCAACTCAGGAACACTGGCTCACAACAATCACACAAGTAATACAGACACCCAGCGGACCGACACTTCTCGGGGCCCTGGGCTGAAACGAGCTTAACCCGAAAATTCTCGAGCCGAAAATTCCCGGGAAACCGTTGGGCTTTGTTCCCGGGAACTCAAGCTCGAGAAAAGTCGAGAACTCGATAGATCATTTATCTATGTAGACGGCGTAGCGACGTGGGCCGAAGCACAATGGCACCCTTTGATCTCGCTACAAGCACTCAACGGCGTCATTTTTACACGTTCATTCGTGTTTCGACTGTAGCCGAGCATATTTTACATAATGAATGTTTTACAGATTACGCGATAAATTTAAATCAAACGGTCATTTTGCATAAAATAAGTCATATTATTTTAATTTTTTATCTTAAAAAAAATACAGAATTAATATTATTGAGACTCATAATTATAATGACAGCGCCATTTTTGACTCGTTATTTAGAACTATAGATAAATAACTTATTAATTTCATGTTTTCGCGCTGCATTAGTTACCCTTAGTATAGTACAGACCCATTCAAACTTAACCGCAGCGCGCGATATGAATGGACAATGGTATTTAGTACAGCGGCACCGGGCGCTATTTGTTAACAACCTTGCCCGTGACGTCAGACACTACAGACTTAGGATATCATACAAGCTGACACCTTTTTTTTACCCGGGTGAAATTCTCCATGGATCCCTATTAGTTCGGTGGACTAAAGGGTTATGTTAGACTGTGTGTTAATCCTCTTCGCTCGTGAGAACACATCGCGAACCATTGAACCCCTCTCTTAACGATTGCTTCCATAAGTTCGACACAAGCGTTATCGCCACTATAAGCTGACACCTCACATGACAATTACTGACACAGACATATTATACTTGCTAACACCGCCTACTGCATACTATACTATCACTATTAACACTGTACACATAGCCCAAGAGGCAACCTGAACGTTCTGTTTTGCCCCTTGTCTTAACAATCGCGTGTTAATAAAACATTCCTTTATCCAACAGCACGGAACCGATCCAGACCATCCAGTACTCTCCAGACAACCAGATGGTAGCCATCGGCTCCCGGGACAACTTCATCTACGTGTACCGCGTCGACGACAACGGCGCCCGCTACACGAGGCAGGGGAAGTGCTTGGTGAGATTATGAAATAAATAAATATCTGGAACATTTACACACACGGACGGTTATCTGATCCCAAGTTAAGCAGAGCTTGTACAATGGGCGTCAGAGACTGATATGCCTGCAAGCACCGATGTTCATCACACAAATATTTATCCCGAGTCGGAATCGAAGCCTCGACTCTTGGAACCGCCAGTCAGGGTCACTAACCACTGTTCTACCGAGCCAGTCATTTATTTACTTAGTAGATAATACATATACATACACATACATACATAAAATCACGCCTTTTTCCCAGAGGGGTAGGCAGAAATCACTTCCAGCGATCCACTTTTCACCTCTGTGGGAAACGTGGCGGACCTCGTCGCCGCCATTCTGCCTTGTGCATTGTTAATACATATAAACCACGGTTATACTATCAACAGTATTCTAACTCCATACAAAGAAACGAATCGCGCGTTATACCTACCTTCTCGGATATCGGCATGAGCTCTGCATGCGCGGTCTCGATTGCCGCAGAGACGAAAGATTGAAAAAATGTGATTAATCTGTGCTAGTGCAATGTAGAAAATGATGACACCTAATAAATGAAATTTAGTTGTTAGTTAATGACTATAAAAGGTACTTCACTCACTACTCTCACTCAATTAATTCACTCTCTAACACACTTATTACTACTAGCGTTTATTTAAATACTGATTATTTTCTAATACCTGCATTGTATAGCAGATTGAACTTTGCATCTTAAATCTTACATTTAGATACTCTAGGATTTCCTTACAATACTTTCTCCATCCACCATTAGTATTATTTGTGTTTCAACGACCATTCGTTTACTTCTGCGGCGCAACATTACTAACCATGTTGTGATTTCATGCATCACTCATCCAGTGCACGGAGAAAAAACGTAGACGGGTAAACAATACGATACGGTTAGCTTAGCCTAGATTGCCTGCCTAGCTAATGTAATATTTGAGAATGACAAATATTTTATAGATATCAAAATACGATTCAAAAATCCGAGTAAATTAGTATACTTATATAGGGGATGTCAATGAATGGATTAATCTATCGATTTATTAAATTTATTTACACACAGACTTTATTAGTGTTAATTGAGAAGGACTTAAGTTGTTGATCGACAGACTATAAAGGCATATCCCCACTAGGCTCACAGTTAATGACAACAGTTGCTTCCATTTTGCCTCTATACATTTTAAACTGCGCATCTAAGGCGCTGCATATCAGGCGCATACAGAATGAGTCGGCGGATGAAATCCAAACTCTTTTAGGGGTGAGAGTCATCCGGTCCCACGCAAGTCCGGTAATGATGACAAGGCTACTCTAAGCAATCATCGTAGTCATTGAAAAAGTAGTCAAAAAGTGCAAATTCTGAGCGGCTCACTGTTTGCCTAATGGGACTGGGCCCTTATAGCACAGGAATCGTATTTTGACTGTCGTCTACCTATATTTAATTATTGCTCAATATCGTTCGTACTTAGAATTAGTTTAATTTTCATTCTTAGATATGTCGTAGATTTGTTTTTTTATTATTATGTATTATTGAACATGTTAAATAAATTTATCTCTGCAATTAGGTAAGTACTGCTTTTCAAGCCCTAGTATTTTGGCTTAGTAAGCGTAGATAACTAAGTACATATATATGACAAGGTGTCGTAGTTTCTCCGTGTCCATAATCATGTAACATTTTGCTTTATTTGAAACTTATATATTACCTATCTGCGAGTACATAGTAAGTACGTATTATTGTAATGTAGGTATTGTAATCAAATAGCTAGCTTTGTGTAGTATAGTTATGGTAAAGTTTTACGGAATCTACGTCACTTTAAAATATAGTATATTCTATGTATGAAGTGTGAAATGTAACATTAAGCGACTAAAATTTCCTTCCTCTAAAATCTTAAGTATAATATGAACAACTTAATGCCTAAAATGTCTCCATAGCTAAATAAACTGCCATTCTTTGCCTATTAGCATTATTCAACTAATTTCAGGGTCACTCAAGCTATATAACTCACCTGGACTGGTCGGAGGACAGCCAGTACATCCGCAGCAACTCCGGGGACTATGAGCTGCTGTTCTGTAAGTTTTTAAACAAAAGCGATATCATATACGATAATAAATTCTTCTTTGTGTAGCTTACAGGTTATCATAGCACACAATATTGAAAATGGAAATGAAAAATCTTTAATAGCTTTCAAAATTAGGTTTAGAAAGTTGTGGTTGGATTCTCCTTTTAAGTGTATAGACACTTACCATCGTCTTTCACATAGATTATTTTTTTCAAATGTTTAGTGTTAGCGCAAATAGGGTATTTGAATGTGGTCGTTATGCTTTGCCATTTTTATGATAAGCAGTAAGATTTAAGTAAATCAATATTATTAACGAAATCGAAACCTACATTTTTGGCGAAATGAGACAGCAAAAGACATTTAAAGTTGGGTGGGCAAGTCCATTTTAAAAGTGCGAAAATCATTTAAATTTTAAATCTCATCTTATAAATAACAGAATTAGTAACACCTTTCATTATGAAAACATATCCACATAAACGCAACTTTTGATGAACCTGCCGAACAAACTTCCTAGGCGCTGCATACAAAGAACTTGCGTGTGACGTCACACGCCAGGGGCGGTTTGTATGGAGCGTTTTTGAGCTCGCCCAAAGAATGTGCAATTAAAATTGTAATATCTCGTCAAGCTATTGAGATATCAAAGTGATAATTTCAACAGTATCTTTGTGTTCGAGTGGTCCATCCAACTATATCAGAATAAAAAAATAGTCAAATACCCTATTAAAGACTAAGGCAATATAACTAAAAGTACAACCTTCCCCAGGGAACGCGACGACGTGTCGTCAGGTGACGTCCCCGACGTCGGTGCGCGACGTGCCGTGGGCCACCAACAACTGCCCCATCACCTTCACCACGGTCGGCGTGTGGCCCGACAGCGCCGACGGGACCGACATCAACTCCTGCACCAGGTAACCAAGGCCCCCGTGTCTATTCATATTTATTTATTTGAGTAAAAAAATAAAAAAAATATATATAATTGGTGGGGGCATACCCTGGAGATTTTGGTTAGGGTCCCATTCGCATACAACGATGTGTTATACACATATAAGTTCGCGTGAGAACATTATTTAAACGCTACTATGAACTCAATTTTACAGCAATATCGAAAAAAAAAGAAATAAAATTAAATAATTTATTCTGCAAATAGATTTTTATGAAATACTTTTGCACGTCAAGTCAAGACAATATAGTCACTTTATTAGAAACCACGGCATTCCCAAATGAACCAGGTACTAACACACACTGGTACATAGGTACTATCATACTAACTATTAATCAAACAGCGTTTTTAGTGAGAGAGGGACGAATGAACCAATTAACCATCTTATCAACCAATCTTTTAATGAAGGAATTTTCCCCGATCTACTAAAGAAAGCCATAGTTAAACCCATACATAAAAATAAATCCAAAACAGAAACAACCAATTATCGCCCTATTGCTCTATTGCCTACCATTTCTAAAATTTTTGAAAAGGCTATGTGTGACCGTGTTTATAACTTTTGTGAGAAATACAAATTAGTTTGCGAATGTCAAAATGGTTTTAGGAAAAATCGTTCCACTATTTTAGCAGTTTATAAATATATTCAAGAAGCCTACAACTTAATTAATAATAAAAAATATGCCATAGGAATTCTTTTAGACATGTCGAAGGCATATGATTCAGTTCAATATAAAATCTTATTCGAAAAACTGTACGGCATAGGAATACGTGGCACATGCTATAATTGGTTCGTATCCTACTTAAAAAACAGAGAACAAATAGTGGAAATTGAATTTTTTGACTCAGAAACAAACCAAATAGTAAACGTCCGATCCCATAGTCAAACTTTACAAGCCTCTATCCCTCAAGGCAGTGTCCTGGGATGTCTCCTGTTTCTCATTTACATCAATGATTTGGCAGAAACGATAGACCACCCATGTGTTTTATTTGCAGACGATGTCTCCATCATTACGTCTAGCCTTGACAACGTTGGTCTCAGTGAGAAACTGGAGAGTATCCTTAACAAAGCGTCGCAATGGATGAACGATCATAGTCTAAAAATAAACCTTGCAAAAACCAAACTAATAACCTTCTATCCATACCAAAAACCCCCACTTCAAATTAGTCTTAGTTACAATAATATTAAATTAGAAGTAGTTAATGAGTACACCCTTCTTGGCTTAGTAATTGATACCCATCTAAATTGGAAGTCCCATATTAAAAAAATTAGAAGTAAATTATCTAGCTTTGCTTATGCCCTTAAAGAAAAATTAATTAAATTTTAATAAAATTTTTAAATTAATTAAAAAATCAATTAATCAGGAAACTGCAGTAGTAACTTATTACGCCTATGCATATGCATGGTTAAGCTATGGTGTCTCTTTGTGGGGAAATAGTACAGATATTGATAGCCTTTTTATATTACAAAAGAAACTAATTAGAATCATAGCAAACATAGAACAAACTGAAAGTTGTAAATCATATTTCCAAAAATACCAAATACTTACCCTTCCGTGCATATATATTTTTGAAGTTTGTAAATTTGTAAGAAAGCATCCTAATTTTTATACAAAACGTAAAGATAATCCTTCCACTTACCACCTGCGCCATAGAGATAAACTAAACTTACCAGCCTCTCAAATGACACTTCATTCAAATAGCCCTTTTGTAATGTCGATAAAAATATATAATAAACTACCTAATAATATCAAGAATGGAACAAACGAGAAACAATTTATAAAAACCCTTAAACAATTTCTTATTAACAAAGCTTACTATACTCTAAAAGAATATTTTACCGATAAAATGTAAATACTAAACTTATTGCAAAATAATACAGAAATAAATATAGTTATAAATACTAGGTATAAATAATCTAAATATTTTAAGCTTGTTATATATTAAATATAATAAGTTATAATATAATATAATAGGATGTAATATAATTTAATATGATATTTAGTCTAAGGGAATTTCTTATGTACTTTTATTGGTATACCCCCACTTGCCATAATTTCAGTTGCCCGAATTTCATTTGCCATAATATTCAAATGCCCGAATTTCATTTGCCATAATTTCATTTGCCCGAATGTTATGTTTGCCATAAAATACAAGTGACATAATTTTAACTGCCCGAATATCAGATTCCATAATGATTCGAATGCCATACGTATTGTTATCCATATTTTAATTGCAATAATTTATGCAACAGAATTTTCAAACGCCATATATGTCATACTCATTGTTTACTATATAAATACGTGTTAGAAGCTTTGTTTCCGTGCCATTTCATCATTTCCCACCGAAATAGCTTGTAAAATAGGTTAAAAAAAGATACAAAAAAATTGTTAGGTTAGGTTAAAAACATGAAAGACAACGCACGAGCCGAGCGAGCGAAGCGAGCGTGCCGCGGCAGCGGCCGGCGAAGTGCCAGAAAGCCAATCGCTTTTTAGGACAAATATTTGGCGTTAGGAGTATGGCGCTTAAAAATTCTGTTGCATAATATTATTGCAATTAAAAATATGGATAACAATACGTATGGCATTCGAATCATTATGGAATCTGATTTTCGGGCAATTAAAATTATGTCATTTGTATTTTATGGCAAACATAACATTCGGGCAAATGAAATTATGGCAAATGAAATTCGGGCATATGAATATTATGGCATATATCTTTCGGGCAAACAATAGATAACCACTTTTATTTATTTAAAAGTTAACATAAAAATACAGCGTCCTCTCTTCTATTTCATTTGCCCCTGCAGGGTCTATAATGTATCTATAATTGTTACCCCAACACCTAGTAAACACTTATAGAAACAATAAAATATTGAGTATTGAGTATTGAACGACTTTATTGTCCATCATACATTTGATACAGATGCTATACAGTTATACCATAGATACGTTATTTAAGCGTGCTGGGCCCATAACCTATTAATCAAACAGCGTTTTTAGTAAGAGAGGAACGAATGAACGACTTTATTGTCCATCATACATTGATACAGATGCTGTACAGTTATACCATAGATACGTTATTTTGATACAGAAATAACACCCCCACTTATCAAAATAAACTAAATCTACATAACAACATAAATGAATCAAAACAATTACACCATTCTTATGTCACATATCTACTAACTCCCATGCATTATTGCCCTCGAAACACTGAAGTTCCACTTTACTGCCTGTAATCACTGTTCCTTTTCAGCTCCTTGCAGCGCTTCTTCAATAGTTAATCCGCTAACTAGCTAACCTCTTCAGGAATACACATGTTTGATATCCCATACCTTTCTGGTTTCTTTCTGATTCTGCAAGGTCTTTCATGCTGTATAGGTGAGTTATTATTTGCATCCTCATAGTCACCAGGAACATAAGTGTCACCTATTTATCGTAAACTGAACTCTATTACCGGACTTTATTATCTGGCTCACTGACAGTAAGTTCGTAGTCAATTCTGGAGCACATAAAACTTCCTTTACTGGTATCTCAAATTCACATTGATCAGTTTTGGTTATAATGGTTACATCGCCGGAACACAATACTTGCAACTTCTCACTATTAGCTACACATATTTCTTTCATTTTGTGATATGTAGCATTCTCAATCCATTGTTCATTAGCTGTTAGATGTACGCTCGCTGCCGAGTCAATATACCAGTCATCTTTATTGAAATGGCTACTCAAAAAAACAGCACTAAAAGCATTACTTTGTTTACGATGAATATCTTTCGTGTTGAAGTTCGTATTAACACTATTCGTACATTGATTCTTATAGTGACCTGTTTGTTTACACCGGCATGGGGTCTCATCCCATACATTGAAAATCATATTCCCAAAAACTACAACAGATGGCGACACGAGTATTCATTTGTTGATGATGATTATGCAAATCCCAGAAAACGATAAATCAACCATTAAAAATATATAAGCTAGTATTTAAAAATATGATAATACATAACCAAATAAATTAAAACCCTTTTAGATGAATATTTTCATAAATTTAAATTTGCAATAATATTTGTAGTTTTCGTGAGTGCTAATCTGGTAGAACGCCATCTAGTTCAAAAATGACTACAGTCCGTCATCAACTAGATGGCGTTGTTCGCGTATATTTTTATATTGGATAAATTATAATTCTAGATTATTTAATTTCTTTTGTTAAAACAAGAAAATAATATGACACGAATATAAGAGTTACTTAACTATCAACTACAAGAATGATTAATCTATTCCTTAGATTAATATTTGGTAACATTTCTCCGAATTGTAGTAATAAATATTCCCTAACGCAACAAAAACGATTCAACTATCTAGTTTAAAAATTGGAAAAAAATCGCATTCTTGACCCCGCCTGAACAGGGTCCCCGTTTAAATAGAAATTAGATGTTTAAATTTACATAGAGCTTTGAATAGCACTAAAACAACAAATAAAAATATTCAACTATAAATAATTGGTCATAAATTTTTTAAAAATATTTTTCGAGTTTTTGCTTCAAAAATATATTTCAAATAAAATAAATATCATACAACATCACTTTCATTGTGTTCATTCAGTGGTAAGTAGTCGTATCACAAATCACAAATAAACTTAAAAATACGTATATAAATAGCACACCAAACACGACGCAAACAACGATGTTCCATTAAACAAATATTTGACCCGAGTGGGAATCGAACCCACGAGTCCCACGACTCTTGACGCATGAGACAGGGGCACTATCCAATACGCCATCGAGCCAACAGCCATCCAGAGAAGAAATACTATATTATAATTTTTATATGAAATAGATATTATTAACACAATAACTCGAATTTCTTCTATCGTGAACTTTTAAGTATATTCTCATTTTAAGTACATTCTATATATTGCTGCATTGTCATAAATCACCATTATAATTTGATTTAAGTCAATGGTATATAATAAAATAACAACTTTATTTTTAATACATTTTAACAAAGCCTAAGGTTTCGTCCGCCTCCCGCGCGGCACGATGTACTTGCGCGCGATGATAGCCTACCGACCAGCGCCACCGGGACACGGTCGCTCTAAAACTCAGAGAGCTCCCGCGCGCACACTGCGCTGCTATTCAAAAAATAATGATGCAGATATTCTGTGCCTTATCTCGAGTAATTGTTCCCGAAATTTTAAATTTGTGCCTTCAAGGGTTCGGAGTTATTTAAGATAAACTGATTCTGCTGCACGAACGTTCGTCCAGCAAAATATTTTTTATTTTTTTAGTCTATCTGGATATAAAATATGCAAAAAGATAGCTTACATACGGCTGTAATTGTGCCGTAAAAATTAAATTTGAGCCTCTTAAGATTTAGGAGATATTACATTTTTTGCTGGGCGAACGTTTTGGCAAATGCTATATATCGGAAACGGTTGGACCCACAGTGATGATTTTTCGAAATATTTTATTAACCGACCAAATTCGAGTGAACATTAAAAAGCGGCCGCAGGATACTTCAAGCTATCCTTCCGTACTTGATGGTGTTAATGAAATTAAAATACTACAGATAGTTGCATAATTGTTAAGTTAGAACATATTTTATTAAAATGTGATTTTTTTTTTATTATTAAAGATATATTAATTGTTCTTAGACAACCGCAAAAAAATCTGTTTGTGTGTATACCCGTTAATTAAAACAATAATGATGAAGAACCATTCGAAATGTTTTTTATAGATTACCCGAAAAATTTGAGTAGACATAAAAAGGCGACCTCTTTGTTCAATCTGCTAACTAGTTTATTGCGTTGACTGACGCTTTTTCAATAAAATTAAATGTTCGGTCTAATTAATCAATGAATGTCGTCATTTAATGAACGCACTAGGCATACAATCAAATAGCTGATTACGGACAATTAATTTGTAATATATAATAATACACTACAAATTATAGTGTAGGTATTATTATTAACAAAAAAAGCACATGTTATTTAATGTCTCTATTATAGAATATGTTCCAACTTAACAATTCATCACGCATCTGTTCTGTTTAAATATGTTTACAACGCCCTCAAATAAGGAACATAAGCTTGAAGTATCGCGAGGCCGCTTTTAATGTTCACTCGAATTTGGTCGTTTAATCTACCAAAAGTATTTCGGATGGTTTTTATCTGTCTGTCTAATGGGTATAATGAACTGATTTTTGTATACGTATTCTTAAAATAAGGCAAAATTATTGTTTAAGAATGTAATAAGCCAGCTCACAGAAAATGTGTTGCGTGGGTCAGAATGTAAAAATAGTTATCTAACTCATTCTGTTTTAATAATAAATAAATAAAAAATAAAAATAAAATAAAAAATAGCGTTTTCCTGTTCTAAGTAATTTGGATCAAAATAACCTCAAAAAAATACAATTTTGTTAATAACTCGCCAATGATATGTAGCAGGCCGGCAAAACTTTATAGGATCGTGAGAATACGTCATAATAGGTACCTGTCGGCACTAACGCGAAGTCCTTGGTCATGTTCGTCTTTTTCATTTCCTAGGAAAAAAAATCATACCCCCTAAACCATGCTAGTCATGATTATTAAAATTTGAGCACAAATATACTGTATCTGTATAAAAAAATCATCACTGTGGGACGTGGGTCCAACCGTTTCCGATATATAGCATTCGCCAAAACGTTCGCCCAAACTTAATATCTCTTAAATCTTAAGAGGCACAAATTTCATTTTTACGGCACATTTACAGCCGTATGTAAGTTATCTTTTTGCATATTTTATATCCAGCTAGACTAAAAATATATAAAAAATATTTTGCTGGACGAACGTTCGTGCAGCAGAATCAGTTAATCTTAAATAACTCCGAACCCTTTAGAGGCACAAATTTAAAATTTCAGGCAGAAAATTATTCGAGATAAGGCACAGAACATCTGCATCATATTTTTTGAAAGGAGATACTCTTTTGCTGGGCGAACGCACACAATGGCACGCTCTGCTAATTTATAATTGACGTTTTTATATTAAGTATTTTGAGCAAGTACGTATCTTATTTATTATTCGGAATTACTTTAACTTCAAATGAAACTACAATAATAATGACTCATCAATATTGAATTAATAAAATATTGTTATGTAAATTAAATTACCTTGGCTGTTTCAATACAATACTTAAAAATAATAATAAAACCACGTTCCGCAACGGGGTTTTAGTAAAAAGTTACATAGACCTTTGAATAGCACTAAAACAACAAATAAAAATATTCAACTATCAATATTCGGGCATAAAAATCTTTATATTAAATACTTTTCTCTTAACTACTTACGAGTTTTGGTTCAAAAAATATAAAAATTCAAATAAAATCACACAACATCACTTTTAATGTTCCGATCCGTGGTAAGTGGTTGTATCACAAATAAACTTAAATATACGACATTTCCGACCTCGCTCCCTTGTATTGAAGAAAGGTAATCGCCGATAGAGGTGTGTCGACAACAAATATTTGTGTACGTATATAAATAGCACACACTAACACGGCGCAAACACCGATGTTCGATTATACAAATTTTTGTTCCGAGTGGGAATCGAACCTACGCGCACGAGTCCCACGACTCTTGACGCATGAGACACTAACCAATACGCCATCGAGCCAATCAGCCATACAGAGAAGAAAGGATATAATTTTTAATTACATGATATAGATAAATTATTTAACTCATACATTATCGTGAACTTTTAAGTAGGTATCTTCTCGTTTTCGTTTCGTAAGTACATTCTAGATATTGCTGTAATGTCATAAATCACCATTACATTTTGAAATAAATCAATTGGTTCACTACGCATAATGAAATGATAACTTTATTTTAAATACATTTTACCAACGCCTAAAGTTTTGTCGGACTCTCGCGCGGCACGATGTACCTACTTGCGCGCGATGATAGCCTACCGACAACCGGGCCGCGCCAAAGAAAATATAATCACTAGCGCTTGCTCTAAAGCTCAGAGGCTGCCGCGCGCACGGCGCTGTTACATATTAACGGCACGCTCTCTGCTATTTTATTATTGACGTTTTTATTAAATTAAATCGACAATAATAATGACTCATCAATATTGAATTAATAAATATTGTGATGTAAATTATTAAATTATTATTGTTATGTAATAATTTACATAACAATATTTATTAATTCAATATCTAATAATTACCTTAGCTGTTTCAATACAATAACTAAAAATAATAATAATTGATTAAAATGTTCTAATAAATAATTTACCTAACAATCATTGTTCTATCGAAAAAGGCCCTCACAACTCCTTTTGTACAAGTGACACGCAGCTTCAAAGCAATATCAACTTCACGAACATATTGTTTTGGTACACTTTCGCACTGTCGCAGTAAACAGCCCTTTGCATTTTGCGCGCGAGACGTTTTCCTTAAAGCAGGCAACCCTGCTCTTGTGTGAGGTTCGGTTACTCGCGCGTGCGTATTGTCATTCCGCGACCCTGTGACGTCAAAGCTGTTTGGGAGCCTTTACAGCGACATCTTTTGATGTGCTTTTTCGACATGCGTTTACACTGGATGGGAATGGCTCGCTCGCTCTAGCGACATCTGGTGTGCAAGACGGAAAACAGACATGGCGCGTGAGATGCCCGAGTTATGATGTCTACGTTTCAATGTATGGGATGGGGTATCTGTATAGTTAGGTCACAGATAACATAACTATACAGATACCCCATCCCATACATTGAAACGTAGACATCATAACTCGGGCATCTCACGCGCCATGTCTGTTTTCCGTCTTGCACACCAGATGTCGCTAGAGCAGCGAGCCATTCCCATCCAGTGTAAACGCATGTCGAAAAAGCACATCAAAGATGTCGCTGTAAAGGCTCCCAAACAGCTTTGACGTCACAGGGTCGCGGAATGACAATACGCACGCGCGAGTAACCGAACCTCACACAAGAGCAGGGTTGCCTCCTTTTAAGGAAAACGTCTCGCGCGCAAAATGCAAAGGGCTGTTTACTGCGACAGTGCGAAAGTGTACCAAAACAATATGTTCGTGAAGTTGATATTGCTTTGAAGCTGCGTGTCACTTGTACAAAAGGAGTTGTGAGGGCCTTTTTCGATAGAACAATGATTGTTAGGTAAATTATTTATTAGAACATTTTAATCAATTATTATTATTTTTAGTTATTGTATTGAAACAGCTAAGGTAATTATTAGATATTGAATTAATAAATATTGTTATGTAAATTATTACATAACAATAATAATTTAATAATTTACATCACAATATTTATTAATTCAATATTGATGAGTCATTATTATTGTCGTTTTAATTTAATAAAACGTCAATAATAAAATAGCAGAGAGCGTGCCGTTAATATGTAACAGCGCCGTGTGCGCGCGGCAGCCCTCTGAGCTTTAGAGCAAGCGCTAGTGATTATATTCTCTTTGGCGCGGCCCGGTTGTCGGTAGGCTATCATCGCGCGCAAGTAGGTACATCGTGCCGCGCGAGAGTCCGACAAAACTTTAGGCGTTGTTAAAATGTATTTAAAATAAAGTTGTCATTTCATTATGCGTAGTGAACCAATTGATTTATTTCAAAATGTAATGGTGATTTATGACATTACAGCAATATCTAGAATGTACTTACGAAACGAAAACGAGAAGATACCTACTTAAAAGTTCACGATAATGTATGAGTTAAATAATATAATTTATCTATATCATGTAATTAAAAATTATATCCTTTCTTCTCTGTATGGCTGATTGGCTCGATGGCGTATTGGATAGTGCCCCTGTCTCATGCGTCAAGAGTCGTGGGACTCGTGCGCGTAGGTTCGATTCCCACTCGGAACAAAAATTTGTATAATCGAACATCGGTGTTTGCGCCGTGTTAGTGTGTGCTATTTATATACGTACACAAATATTTGTTGTCGACACACCTCTATCGGCGATTACCTTTCTTCAATACAAGGGAGCGAGGTCGGAAATGTCGTATATTTAAGTTTATTTGTGATACAACCACTTACCACGGATCGGAACATTAAAAGTGATGTTGTGTGATTTTATTTGAATTTATATATTTTTAGAACCAAAACTCGTAAGTAGTTAAGAGAAAAGTATTTAATATAAAGATTTTTATGCCCGAATATTGATAGTTGAATATTTTTATTTGTTGTTTTAGTGCTATTCAAATATCTATGTAACTTTTACTAAAACCCCGTTGCGGAAGGTGGTTTTATTATTATTTTTAAGTATTGTATTGAAACAGCCAAGGTAATTTAATTTACATAACAATATTTTATTAATTCAATATTGATGAGTCATTATTATTGTAGTTTCATTTGAAGTTAAAGTAATTCCGAATAATAAATAAGATACGTACTTGCTCAAAATACTTAATATAAAAACGTCAATTATAAATTAGCGGAGCGTGCCATTGTGTGTGCGTTTCGCCCAGCAAAAAGTATCTCCTTTCAAAAAATATGATGCAGATGTTCTGTGCCTTATCTCGAATAATTTTCTGCCTGAAATTTTAAATTTGTGCCTCTAAAGGGTTCGGAGTTATTTAAGATTAACTGATTCTGCTGCACGAACGTTCGTCCAGCAAAATATTTTTTATATATTTCTAGTCTAGCTGGATATAAAATATGCAAAGATAACTTACATACGGCTGTAAATGTGCCGTAAAAATGAAATTTGTGCCTCTTAAGATTTAAGAGATATTAAGTTTGGGCGAACGTTTTGGCGAATGCTATATATCGGAAACGGTTGGACCCACGTCCCACAGTGATGATTTTTTATACAGATACAGTATATTTGTGCTCAAATTTTAATAATCATGACTAGCATGGTTTAGGGGTATGATTTTTTTTCCTAGAAATGAAAAAGACGAACATGACCAAGGACTTCGCGTTAGTGCCGACAGGTACCTATTATGACGTATTCTCACGATCCTATAAAGTTTTGCCGGCCTGCTACATATCATTGGCGAGTTATTAACAAAATTGTATTTTTTGAGGTTATTTTGATCCAAATTACTTACAACAGGAAAACGCTATTTTTTATTTTATTTTTATTTTTATTTATTTATTATTAAAACAGAATGAGTTAGATAACTATTTTTACATTCTGACCCACGCAACACATTTTCTGTGAGCTGGCTTATTACATTCTTAAACAATAATTTTGCCTTATTTTAAGAATACGTATACAAAATCAGTTCATTATACCCATTAGACAGACAGATAAAACCATCCGAAATACTTTTGGTAGATTAAACGACCAAATTCAGTGAACATTAAAAAGCGGCCTCGCGATACTTCAAGCTTATGTTCCTTATTTGATGGCGTTGTAAATATATTTAAACAGAACAGATGCGTGATGAATTGTTAAGTTGGAACATATTCTATAATAGAGACATTAAATAACATGTGCTTTTTGTAAATAATAATACCTACACTATAATTTGTAGTGTATTATTATATATTACAAATTAATTGTCCGTAATCAGCTATTTGATTGTATGCCTAGTGCGTTCATTAAATGACGACATTCATTGATTAATTGACCGAACATTTAATTTTATTGAAAAGCGTCAGTCAACGCAATAAACTAGTTAGCAGATTGAACAAAGAGGTCGCCTTTTTATGTCTACTCAAATTTTTCGGGTAATCTATAAAAAACATTTCGAATGGTTCTTCATCATTATTGTTTTAATTAACGGGTATACACACAAACAGATTTTTTGCGGTTGTCTAAGAACAATTAATATATCTTTAATAATAAAAAAAAAATCACATTTTAATAAAATATGTTCTAACTTAACAATTATGCAACTATCTGTAGTATTTTAATTTCATTAACACCATCAAGTACGGAAGGATAGCTTGAAGTATCCTGCGGCCGCTTTTTAATGTTCACTCGAATTTGGTCGGTTAATAAAACATTTCGAAAAATCATCACTGTGGGTCCAACCGTTTCCGATATATAGCATTTGCCAAAACGTTCGCCCAGCAAAAAATGTAATATCTCCTAAATCTTAAGAGGCTCAAATTTAATTTTTACGGCACAATTACAGCCGTATGTAAGCTATCTTTTGCATATTTTATATCCAGATAGACTAAAAAAATAAAAATATTTTGCTGGACGAACGTTCGTGCAGCAGAATCAGTTTATCTTAAATAACTCCGAACCCTTGAGGCACAAATTTAAAATTTCGGGAACAATTACTCGAGATAAGGCACAGAATATCTGCATCATTATTTTTTGATAGCAGCGCCGTGTGCGCGCGGCAGCTCTCTTAGTTTTAGAGCAAGCGAGTTCCGGTCGCGTTGGTCGGTAGGCTATCATCGCGCGCAAGTACATCGTGCCGCGCGGGAGGCGGACGAAACCTTAGGCTTTGTTATAATGTATTAAAAATAATATTGTTATTTTATTATGCGTAGTCAACCATTGACTTAAATCAAATTATAATGGTGATTTATGACAATGCAGCAATATATAGAATGTACTTAAAATGAGAATATACTTAAAAGTTCACGATAGAAGAAATTCGAGTTATTGTGTTAATAATATCTATTTCATATAAAAATTATAATATAGTATTTCTTCTCTGGATGGCTGTTGGCTCGATGGCGTATTGGATAGTGCCTGTCTCATGCGTCAAGAGTCGTGGGACTCGTGGGTTCGATTCCCACTCGGGTCAAATATTTGTTTAATGGAACACCGTTGTTTGCGTCGTGTTTGGTGTGCTATTTATATACGTATTTTTAAGTTTATTTGTGATTTGTGATACGACTACTTACCACTGAATGAACACAATGAAAGTGATGTTGTATGATATTTATTTTATTTGAAATATATTTTTGAAGCAAAAACTCGAAAAATATTTTTAAAAAATTTATGACCAATTATTTATAGTTGAATATTTTTATTTGTTGTTTTAGTGCTATTCAAAGCTCTATGTAAATTTAAACATCTAATTTCTATTTAAACGGGGACCCTGTTCAGGCGGGGTCAAGAATGCGATTTTTTTCCAATTTTTAAACTAGATAGTTGAATCGTTTTTGTTGCGTTAGGGAATATTTATTACTACAATTCGGAGAAATGTTACCAAATATTAATCTAAGGAATAGATTAATCATTCTTGTAGTTGATAGTTAAGTAACTCTTATATTCGTGTCATATTATTTTCTTGTTTTAACAAAAGAAATTAAATAATCTAGAATTATAAATATAAAATATACGCGAACAACGCCATCTAGTTGATGACGGACTGTAGTCATTTTTTGAACTAGATGGCGTTCTACCAGATTAGCACTCACGAAAACTACAAATATTATTGCAAATTTAAATTTATGAAAATATTCATCTAAAAGGGTTTTAATTTATTTGGTTATGTATTATCATATTTTTAAATACTAGCTTATATATTTTTAATGGTTGGATTTATCGTTTTCTGGGATTTGCATAATCATCATCAACAAATGAATACTCGTGTCGCCATCTGTTGTAGTTTTTGGGAATATGATTTTCAATGTATGGGATGAGACCCCATGGTTATGTTATCTGTGACACCGGTAACATTTCACATGAATTTTGCTGCCACTGACATTGACATTTGTTTTCGTTTGATCTCTGCTCTGCGCGTTGGTCAAAGGCAACTTATTTTTCTTATGCCATTTCTGTGAACTACTCGCGAACGCACTAACTTCATTCGATTGAGATTGACTATGCTCGTTCACTTCCGTATCCATATCCATGAGCTTGGTTCTCATGGCGTCGGTTGTAATTTGAATGCCGGAGTGCTCAATCGCCATTATCATCGGCATGAATTTTTCGGACAATCCCGCCAATAGCAAACAACCAATCCACTCATCGCTGATATTAAATCCGGTCCCGCTTAGTTTTTGTCCATTCTCGACTATTTGCGTTACGTACGACTGCATAGAAACAGAATTTTCTAGACGTATTGATATCAAATTGCGTAAAAGAGATATTCTTCGCGCAAAACCGGAATCGTCAAATAGCGCCTTTAGCTTGTTCCATAGCTCCAACGTAGTTTTCACGTCTTTAATATGTACATATAACGCACTGTCGATAGTCATAATTAACTTTGCTTTTGTTTTTGCATCATCTGCGGCTTCTAGAATCTTCCCAGGAACATGTTTAATGCAGTGCACCATGTCTTCTAGGACTAGAAAGTTCTCCGCGGCAAAGATCCATTCATTGTAATTTTCCCGTCCTTTTAATTTCGGAACATTTACTAGGTAGTTCGTCATTCTTGCAAAAATAATATTGCACACCCTGAATAACACGTAACTAACTATGTTACACTACTTCAACTCGGGAAATAACAATTAAAATTAATAAAAAACTAAGAGAGCTGGGCCCATAACCTATTAATCAAACAGCGTTTTTAGTGAGAGAGGGAACGAATGAACGACTTTATTGTCCATCATACATTTGATACAGATGCTATACAGTTATACCATAGATACGTTATTTTGATACAGAAATAACACTAACTATATTGAATGCAAAAGATCCACCATGAAAATCATCCGGCTCGAAGGACCAATGTACTAGCAACGTAAAGACAATGTACCGTCCGTTTCCAGGTCTCACGACGGACGCCTGGCGGCGACCGGCGATGACTTCGGCAAGGTGAAACTGTTCGCGTACCCTGTTACACAACCTAAGGTAAATATATTATTAAACTGCTTAGAAAACTTACTAAAGCGCGGTTTATTAGTTATATGGCCAAGCTACATAATATGGTGGTCTCTTGCACCTGCAGTCGTGGGTTCGATCCCAACTCGACAAAAAGATTGTGTGATAGGCAATTTTTCTTTCTTTTTCCTGTCTAGGTGGGTTTTGATTGTTGCTCAAGTGTTTAAGTAACTTATAACGGATATGATAAATGTATATTAATTTTCATCTTTAAAATTTTTAACACTTGTTTGAATTAGAAAACTGAAAGTGTCGTTTCCAAACTGACTTACGATGGCGGCACCCGCACCGCAGGCAGCGAACCTGTTAACCAGTGATCTACTAGTATTAACAAACTCGAACTACTTACTAGTATTAACTGCCTTGTTGGTCTATTGGTAGCAAGTGCTGCGTTAAAATTTGGGCAAAATTTGTGTGAGTTTTTCTGTAATGAAATTACTCAGCCCGGAGTTAGGAAGTTGGCGGTTGAACGCCCGTGCCTCGGAAAGCACGTTAAGCCGGTGGTCCTGTTCCCGTTCTCTCATCGGTCATGTCGGATTGCCGTCTCACCGAATTATGAGAGCAAGGGAATAGAGAGTGCATTTGTGTTTGCGCGCACACTTGTGTACTATAATAGGGAATATGCATAAATCTGCAATCTTGAATTTTTCATCAAACTATGAAAAAAGGCTTAAACATATACTAAAATGTGAAATAAAAATGAAAATCGGTTCACAAACGTATAATAAAATAATTTTCTATCTCTTTCTTACAAAACGGAGTGTTTTATGGATTGCGTATGGCCGTAGTGTAATTGTGACGTCATCTGCCATATCGGATCTCTCTGTCCAACCGGGAACTTTAAACAGCTATATCTCGCTTGTCGTTAAAGTAAATTGAAAAATAGAATTACATTCATATTTCTTTGATATTAAAGATTGATTTCTATAATAAAAAAAAATGTGTGCATATTCCCCATTATGTCCTGCGTACTTGGCTGATCTCAATTGAGATCGCCAAGATTGGGACGCCTTACTTTGTCTACGGGGCCTGTTAACCAGTGCTCGACTAGTATTAACAAATGTGAATGGTTTCCCCAGTCGCTGTGCCACCAGTACGGCGGGCACTCGTCGCACGTGACGCGCGCGCGCTTCCTGCAGGACGACTCGCGCCTCGTGTCGGCCGGCGGGCTCGACACCGCGCTCATGCAGTGGCTCGTCGACTGAGCGCACAGGTACCGCGAACGTTACCTCTAGCGCTACCATGACTTCAAAAGTGACAGACTCGATCATCATCATCATCAGCCCATCATCCCCACTGGTGGGGCAAGGACCTACCGTAAACTAGATCGATAAAACCTTAGTTGACCACGCTGACCAAGTGCGGTACTCTACTACACAACCTAAGAACTTCTTCGTAGGTGTGCAGCTTTGTCTGCATCCCCGCATCCGCACTTGGCCAGCGTGGTTGTTTCGCGGCCTGGTCGCCCTAGTTTAGGGTAGACCTGTGCCCCATCAGTGGGGACGTATTTGGGCTGCAGATAATTTCAGGATGACCTCACTCCACCTAATAGTTAGCGGTAGTGAGGTCCACATATGAATATTTGTCTTTATGGGTCTACACGCGTTAATAGGAGGATAGGTTGCTCGCGACCACGATTGGTGTAACCCAGTCGAAACGTCGGGCAGTAAGTAGCTATGTAATTTGCTACTCCTATTAACGCGTGTAGACCCATAAAGACAAATATTTAGTGTAATGGAACGCGAAAGTCTAAAATCGTACGTCCACATGAGGTCGAAAAGCACAATAGACCTTATTGAACTGTAGGACTGACCCTGATGGCCTGCTTAAATGCCGTTTCAAGCCACGCCTGAAGATATCCCGGGTTCTTCAGGCGGAGCGTGAGACAACGTCTTTAACAGGCCTTCAGGGTTAGTGCAACAAGCTCAGAAGGATCTACTGTGCCTGTCGATCTCATATTATGTGGTCATCAAGGCCACTTACCATCAGGTGGAGCGAGGTCAACCTGAACGTCGATATAGATAAAATATTTTTATTTTGCAACCTGATATAAAACTTGACAGGTATGGTACCATAATACATCAACCACAAAAGGCTGTCCACGAGCTGCTAATCTATTATCTCATTTATTTATCAGTAAATGCATTTAAAATAGTAGATATTCATTATATTTTTAATATACCCGGAGTTTATCTTTTGTAAACTTTCAAATTCTCAAGTCTTACTTTGATTTATGTAACTAGTTAGTTATTACCTTATTTATGTACAAAAAGATAAATATTACTGATATTAATTTTATGTGTATGTACTCTATTTCCAGATCCCCCAGGCCTGATGTCCGCCGCTGAATCGCAGCTTCACGGACCGGACCGCACTCCAGGCCTCAGGCGTCTGCACATCTCACATACACATTTCCCTTATCATTCCAGAGCCTATAATTTCCTGTAATTCATATCATTTTATGATTTACCCGTAAAGCAAAGAGGAGCTGAATTTGTTAAAGGTGTATGAATATCACTTCAATAACTTTAGTACCATAATTGAATTCATTTGCTCTACTGAAAGTAGGTAGTTATAGTTCATCGTCATTAAGATTTACAAATCAACAAGTACAAGGTTTTATTTTTAACATTAAAAATCATGTATGAGAAGGATCAATTTATGATAAACTTTAAGCACCAATATTAAGTGCACTGAGTGATTATCACTAGATTTTGAATCGTGATGTGAATCGATCATGTGGTACGTCTATCGAATTTTATATAAAATACTATTATATTTAGTAAAAGTACAATTTAAGCGGAAGTGCAACTTTTGCCACGTTTTTTATATTGTTACTATTACTAACGTAATCGCATATTCATTTTTAAAATACAATTAAATAATCTCTAATAAGGTGATTTGTTTGTAAACTGAATTACAAACGACAGTAATATGATTCTGAGATTACAAACAAGTGCATTTAGTTATTAAATTCGAATTACAATTATACATGTTTTATATTTATACAATTTATTCAGGTCCACGATTATTGAGACCTTACTTCGTATGTATTGAGTTTAAAAATAAATCACCATAATTAATTCATGAGGAATAATTAATTAAATTAAAGTACACATTTTATATAATTTGCTATGCTATTTATATAAGTCAACAAAGAAGAAAGGTTTTATTAAGCTTTTAATTACTTTAGAATCTGATTTTTAAGCGTAGGGTTGTGAAAACGGGCTAGATTATAACTAGTAAGCTAATTGTAAGGCGAAGGTCCGTCGATAACTTAATTCACTTCTGTAGCGTTACTACACCTGAACTAACATCGGGTATTCCGCACTGGCAACACCGTCTCGTTTAATGTGATTGAGCTTGTTAGGCCGTAATTTTAGTATTTATAAGAATAATAATATTACTGAGCACTTTATTTTAATTGTTTTAAGCCATGTAGGTCAAGTTTTATTATGTAGAAACATTTTAAGTTTTTTTGTAATGTGGTTTATGGAAATAGCTAAAAAGATTTTCTCGACATCGTCCTTGGTAGAAATACTGACATTATGTTCTTTATTATTCAACTTTTTAATGTGATTTTATCAACTTGGATTGGGTAGCTAACTTTGGAAAGTGTTTATACCTAAATGTTTAATTATTTCTTTTTTTTTGGTTTTTCCATAAACCACAGTGCAGTTAATAACAAAGTGAAGCGTGGAGACACATTCCGTCAGTTTGTATGTACCTAGTCACCGGCGAGCAGGCAGAGCGTGTAAATATGTGATGTGAGGGCGAAGCTCCGTCTTTATGAATGTGCCTCTAATAAACAAATGTTTTATCTATCTGTGTTCTTATTTTACTTAATATTAATGCCTATCATCTGATTACATCCTATCATTATTATAAATGTGAAAGCTCGTATGTTTCCCTGAACCAACTTGATGAAACTTCAGAATAATATAGCTTACAAGTTACATAACAAACAGAATAACAAATAAACTGTAGGTAAAAAAATATGTTGTACATTATCTAAAATATATTATACCTACTGCTCTTATACTCATAGTACGCAATACTTGAAGTAACCTTTCGTGATTATAAATAAATGCTGAAATGAAAATTAGGTAGTACTACGATTGCCTACTAAAGACTGATAGGTATAGCGCACACCAAAAATAAAATTATTAAGGTAGGTATCTTATTATTTGTGTTGTCCGTTATCTGTCACAGTAAAAATATTCACGATTTCAAACTATGTCGAATGATTACCTACGCGGTGATAAGAATTATGTAAAACCACAAAGCGATAACGAGTTATCCGCTAACGTATCACATCACTTGAGGTAGCGTAACTTCATACTCTGTGGTACCGAGGTAAAAATAAGAAAATAGGTCTACTTATACACCGTGAAATTTTAGTGGTTGTTTTCCCGCAGTAAAATGATTCTATCTTAGTAGTACAAAAGAGGTGTGCAGTTATTTTTTGGTAAAATCAATAAATGCCGGTTTTACGAAAGGTTTAACTGTAACTCGAAAGCACGTTCGAACCGCTTTATGACTTAGGGTGAAGAGCTTCTTTAGCTTTAAGCATCGATTTCATGCGGCAAGCAGTGCCTGAATACGTCACATCTTCAAAAAAAACGATAGCTTCTCTCGTTTTCGAGTTGGAAAATTATTATTGTGAAAAATCGAAAAAAAAATTTTTTTTTTTCGGGGAATAATTTGCATGATTCGATAGTATTACTAAAGGCAAGTCGTTCTGCCACGGGAAAACAACCACTAAAATTTCACGGTGTATACTACTAGGTATCTTTAGATAATCATGCAGATCCTATGAAAATGTAATAAAAGAAAAAGGTGAATTTGTACATTTTATTCAACATTTAGGGGTGTCGGATTCTTTTGTAATAAATAAATCAATACATTTCTTGTCCATGGTATCTTTAACAATCATTCAACGGTGTAAATCTATCGAGTAATATGTGTTACATACTTTTCAGTACTGTTTGACAGGAAAATATTACACTCCCGTTTAAATACGATATAAAACTCGTACGTTTGTATGTAAATATAACGTGAAATAAATGGGTTTATTAAACAAATAATAAAACGTTACAAAATATACTAATACATAATTATAAAATAAACAAACTAAAACTCAAAAGATAGAAAACTCGCGGAACCCTGGAATGCTTCTGTTTTACTCGTGGACCTTATTTTCTATTATAACATAACATACATACATATTTATATTCGAGCCACGAAGATAAACATTTCGAGAGTTCAGCGAGTCCAAAACTTAAAATAACAAATTCCTGAAACAATATTACTCATTACATACAGTAATCCGATCGCAACTAAAACGCATTAACACTTCTACCAACAGAAAGTAGATATTTCAACGTGTCAGTCACTAATAAATACAACAATGCAATTCATTCTTACAGTTCTAACCGTCAACATTTCAAAACTTTAACATTTCTCGCTCGATTCTCGTGATATTTTGAGAACCGAGCGTCGATTTAAATTTGAAAGTCGAGCAATGGCGCGGGTGTGACCTCGCTGAAGCGGCGGGTCCCTTGAGGACTAACGATTACCTATTATGTACAAACAAGACTTCTATATGAGCTGTTCGTTGCTGCTCGCGGACAGCTCCAGCAGGCGCCACGCCGCACTCGGGTCCAGCTCCTGCGGATCGCGGCACAGCACCCACACGTAGTTGACCCTCATGACCTTGTCGGGGTCTCCCTCGATCACGTTGTTCTTCCCGTCCCGCACGCACATGATCTGCTGCGACTGGAATGTTATCACCAACACCGGCCCCTGGTCCATCATCTTGCCCATGACTAGCTCGATTTGCTCTATATCTAGGATCTTCGAGTCCAATCTGTACCCTAGCTGTTTGCACTGCTTTATCGGCGTCGCTAGGATGTTGAAGACGCCCTCGTAGCACCAATCTTTGAGGATCTCGAGGTCTCCCCGGACCATCGCTTCTAGGATATTCGGGATGATATCGTTAGCGCAGGCTTCCAGGAACTTTTGCTGAGTGAAGTTGGGGTCGATTTTGCAGATCTCGGTGAGCGTCTTGGACAGTTCGGTCTTCTCGAACAGGTTGCCGAACAGGCTGCCAACCTTCTCGGTGACGAAGCGGGACGCGCGCACGACCGGGTTGTCGGATTCCTCGTATTTTATTTTCCAATCTAAGACCTGGAAGACGAATTAGATGCAATCAGTGGGCGCCCAAAACTTATTGGCTATTCTTTTCTGCGATCTTAGCAAGCCTAGCAGCTGCTAGTATTTAGCGAATATCATAAGGTTCGAGACTAAATGCGAATTATCGCTTTTTGTTGTAAAGTTGACTAATCACAGTTCAAACAAAATTGAGTAATAATAATACTGAATTTAAAGATTTCGTTTTATTTTATTTATTATAGATTAATCCTTACAATTCGAATTACGTATAAACTTTATCACAAAGACAATAAAAAACAAACACAAAAAAAAATATTTTAGTGACTGAGCTAGTGCTGAAATGGGTTTGAGATCCTGGCCAATGCTGATTTGCATCCATTCTCTATTGTGCCCGTCGACCTCATATTTGCGTGTCACTACCGCTTACCATCAGGTGGAGTGAGGTCATCTTGTTAGCCTATTATAAAAATCTAAAGAAGGTACAAACCGCTACGGTGATCATACCTTGTTGATGTACTGGTTGTTGTTCTTGAAGTCCTCCCACTGCTGGTAGAACTTGGAGTCCCGGTGCAGCTCCACGCCCGTGGTCTCGGTGTCGGCCGCGAACGTTCGCTCCTCGCCGCCCATCGCCACCTGGCACGGACAAGATATTTTTTTTTAGTGAAAGACGTTTATATGTAAACTAGCGTCAAATACGACGCGTGGAAATTAATATAGATGTACCTAGTAATTTTACTAGGTAAACTAGGACTATGTATTAGTGAAAGTCCCGTCAAAATTGGCCCAGTCGTTTCGGAGATTAGCGGGAACAGACAGACAAAAATGTTTTAAATTGTGTTTTTGTTATTGGAACCCAATATAGATTCATTTTTGTAAAAAGTCGTTATTTTAATAAATCAAACAGACACTTCAATTTTATTTAGTTGTATAGATATAAATGGACCTGCTTAGATGTCGTTTCACCCGCCTGAAAAGCCCGGGATTATAGGAGGCGGGGAAAACATGAGCTGGATGAAGTTGACCCGTCATCATGGCGCTTGCAACAGTACCGAAATATCGGGAGCTCATTAAAACAAAACAACTTGGTCGACAAATAAGCCATGTCAGAGGCCTACGGGCGGCATAAACTCTGACACCAGGTTGTTCATCAACCACACGATAAGAAGAAGACTTGGTGAATATCCCGGACATTTTCAGTGTTCTAATATGAGATGGAAGAGTATACCATGCTTTAAGCAACAGAGGGCCTACCATGAGTTGGCTATCGTAAACTTACGTACGTTAAAAACCTATAGAGTTGTTTTTTTCATATGGCCGATTGTAGTTCTTCGCGTAACCACCAGGCGGCGCTGTACAATTTTTTCATAGACATATTTACGTAGTCGATATCGAGCGCGTAAGTTTTAAACTCATGGTAGCCCCACTGGCCACCAGTATTTGGGATAAGTGGTTTAAACCTTTCCAGTTGTATTACAATAAAAAAACCTATACATTATCCAGATGTGATACAATATATAAATAAAGAATGTAGATCCATAACAAATATTTTTAAAAATATACCGCTAATAATAATGCATTTACATAGAGTTAAAGATGCCTACATACATAGCAGGATATTAATTAAGCAAGTAAGTAGACCATACGCTGGATGCGAGCAGCCGAGGATCGAAATAAGTGGCGAGCATTTGCCTATGTCTATGTCCAGCAGTGGACGGTAATGGGCGGATGATGATGATGATAATGATGAGACTATACTACTAGATAACTATACTAAAGGTTAGTCGCAACTCCAATGCACTCACTACCTCCACCCGCTTGCGCAGCGACGCCGGCGACACGTACACTCGCCCTTCGAGCCCTCTTGGGGCCATTTCGTTCTTCACTACTTCAGTTGCCTGAAATAAACAGAAAATTATTAATTGCCAAACAGCATCATACTGCAACCAATAGGAGCAAAGAAACAATGTAAAAAACGGGTGAATACATAGATGAAGTCACAGTCGAGTGAAGGCACAGCTAGTCAACAATGTTTTTTAAAACCTAATGCAGGATGTACACAATATTGAACAATCATTTTAATTAATTTCACATGGTAAACTGAATTTTGTTTACCTGAGATATTGTCTTGAAAGCAGATGTTTTCCCAAGCTTGCTTCGGGTGTCTGATAAACTTTCAGCAGCACCTTTTGCAGTCTTAGAGAGATCTTCAGTCAGCTTGCCTGAAACATGAAATCTGTAATATAATTAAATCTATTGTGCTCAAAAACTATAATTCAAAGAGATCATACTTGTTCGAGCAACATGAGCTCTTCAAAAAGTTTGATTTTAACCTTGTAAGGCCAAATGTCCTCACACAAGACAGATACAATGTATTTTCTAATGTGTCTGGTTTTCTGGACCATACAACTTTGAATGCACAAATTGGTGTTATAAGTCAGTTATATAACAACATACACTAAATAAACCCCTACAAATTCTGTATCACATCACCCATCACTTACCAGCTTTTTTTGCTAGGTCCGTCTTGCCCGCCTCTTCCAGCACATGCCCCACCTTTCCTTTGATGCCCTCAATTGTCTCTTTCAAGACTTCTGAGCCTTTCGATGCTTCCGACTCCACAGCATGGAATTTCCGCCTAGCAGCCTGCAAACAGTATAATGTTCAATTAGAAAATATTTTATGTTTATAACACACATTGAGTTAAAAATTTAGTTTATACATTTCAAACTTCCTAAATCTAAATTATACTAGGAGTTATCATTGTTTTTAAAGAGACATGTTATATACCTGTAATGCTTCCGAGTTCTCAAGCTTCTGAGCCTCTTCCCGAAACTTTTTTATGTTGTCTTTCATCTCTTTGTTCTTGGCGATGTCATCTTTTATGTTTTCGATGATGGAGGAGAAGAACCCCTTCCGCGCTGAGTAGTGCCGGCATTCTTGCACTGTCAACTAGTAATAGACATGCTGATTAACATAAGAAAACTGAAACTATCCGGGATATTGACTATGTTGTTTTGTTTAACTAGCATAAAAAATATGTTGTGACAACATATTTTTTATGCCAGAAATGTGAATTACACAAAATAAGTATTACTAGATGTATGAAGCAAAGTCCAGTCTTATAAAGTTATTATGTACTTCAATTACTATCAACATTAACAAATAGTTGAGAATAAAGAGAATCTCTTTAACACATTTACACAACAACTTCTTATATTTCTGTTGTTATAAAACTGAATCTTCATGTGAAATCGACATGACACAACTCTGTACACAATTACATCTTACTTGGCGGAGATAAACATTTACCTGATCAGATTTTAAAGCATATAAAGTCGGTTTGATATTCGTAGCGGGTAAAGCGCATTTCCACCGAGCGGGACTGTAAATCAACTGTCGACATGTATGCTGAAAACGAAAAATAACTCGAATTATTCACTTTGCAAGGACACTACACATAACCTCAAATGTATTTTTGCTTCCACCACAAAACAGACAGTTACCATTTCTTTTAAAAAATCTTTCTAAGCACACGGATTAAGGCTTTTCTACGTGTAAGCGATATTGTTTTATTGTATTTTATTGAGTATATCAAAATATTTGGTTTTTACTACGGCACCTACGAGAACTCATTCATAATCCGTGCACTCATCTGTCAAAAAGACCAGGTTTGTTTTTATTGTCATTTAATGTCACTTTTTACTATTATTTTTAATAATTTTACTTTTTAAATTAATGACAAACAAGTAAAATCGTATCATTAAATAGAGGTTTTTTTACGAAAATAAAAGATATAATTATTAATGTACTTTGAGTATAGTAGGCCTCAACTAATGCAATCTTAGGAATTTACTCGAATAACAGATAATGAAAACGGCAACTGCCGGATTATATTGGTAACTTTAGTCTCTTAGATTTTGAGAAAATTAAGAACAAAAAGAGTAATCCTATCCAGGTACATAGCACAAAAATGGCATTAAAAATCAATATTTCCTATAGATTAATTTGTAATAGAGAACAAATTTTACCATAGCATAGACACTGAAAAAGAAGAAATTTAAAATATTTTCTGTTTCCGTTTGTCAATTTTAATTTCTGGGAAAGAATTTTGCTCTTTCTGACAAATAAATCGACATAAAAATTTTTGTTACTGGTTTGCTTCCGCATAAATAGAAATGAAATATTTTTTCAGTCCAATTTCTTATAATTCTAAATATTATGTTTTCAATGTTTCATGTTTAAAAAAATGCTCGCTTCCGGTGTGAACATAGTTCCAGAAACATAAGAAAGTGTACATTTTCATTTATTTTCTGTCGTCATTTTTAGCCACGAAAACGTGTCGCGTTTGATGAAAACCCATTTTATTTTATGTTGGTACGTGGTCAATCGTAAAGTGGTGCAGGTGGTTTAGTTGTGTGTTACGTACGTTCAGAAGTTTCACGAGGTGCTTCGCTTCGTCATAGACAGTGGAAGGTACCAACCGAACGTAATATCTATCTCGCCTATATTTACGTATAGTAGGTATTCGATCGTGGTCACCACGTTTTTGCCAGCTGGTGCGTACATTGCGGCTGTAGAAATTGGTTAGAATAGTAGTTAGATGCGTGTGAATTGTAGTATTAGGATAGTGTTTACAATACTTATGTCTGATAGTGTCGTATGTGGCATTTTGTGGCAGGTGTGCGCGCCCGGCGAGTCGTGCGGACGTCTCTCTGGAGCAAGCTTCGTGGAAGCCAGGATCTACTATTCCCCATCGCCAGCTCTCGTCCATTGGGGCGTTACCGTTTTATATGACTTTAGCAAGAAATACAGGTAAGGATTAGCTTACTTAAAATTTAAATTATTACTAACTTGTACTTTTGCTGCACCACGTTTGCTCTTGTCCGCCTTTGAGGGGGTCCTTTCAGATGCAAATTGGTGTTCGGCTAGTCATTTGTCTGTTGTTTCTTATTAGACTGGCCTTAGATTATTGTGTAAACTACAAATACTGTGCCTCATGAAGGATAACCATAAATACACATCACAGTATTGAAATTATTTCATCATTATTCATGATAATTGACTGGTTGCAGAAATTGATTATGTTTTTGCAAAGTCATCAGAAGACATGGCAGTAGGAATAAACTATTCTTCTATAGATAGAACCAGTGAGAACTGCCTAGAACCAAATAAGAATTTGACTTCAGTGTTGGTCAGCTACATTGCAGAATTAAAGTGTTCTTTGAAAGTATTAACTTCTTATTGTGCCATGTTTTGAATTTTCTTCATTCTATCCATCTTAACTGCTGGATTAGTATTGTTTTTTTTTTACTATTTCTACAAACATAATAAGATTATTAGCATTTTTAAAACCACTTGTCTAAATATTTCAAAACTGGAGACACAAACTACATGGTTTAGGGACTAAACAATTTTTTTATACAAGAGTTCTACTTGATATTTGTGTTACATCCGAATTTTATTTTATTTACTGAATGTCATTATTTGTTAAATTGATAGCGCAATGGTGACTTATTGTTAATTTGGTATAACAATATGAAGCCGCTGACTAGACTGTTTGATACATTTTAAATATTCATTCAAACAGGGATTTCTAGCATTACAAAAACAATAACTATTTATTTATGGTTGACTCTTGCTAGTCATGATTCATAAAATAATTGAACTTTTAACATTGCTTTTAAGCTTTGATGCTTGCGAAATGGCTGGTCATTGATCAAATTAAATATTTTTGAGCTAGCTTAGTAGCTAATAGATATAAAATTCTTCATTCAGCTCATTTGTTGCTGCTCAGTAAGGAGTCTTCTTCTCTTCTTATCGTATGGTTGATGAACTACCTGGTGTCAGAGTTTTTAAGCCGCCCGTAGGCCTCTAGTAAAAATAATTAATTGGTGCATTTGTAGCCTACAGTTCTGGATTCCGGTCTAATTGCAAAAATTCTGCTAACATTAATTACTTTCCTAACCTGTCCATGAATACAGTAGTCTAATAAAATGGGTCTATAAATAATAAGTTTAGAATAGCAATACAAGGGAGTTTAATCTGTAAACTTAATTCTGTCCATGAATGTTATGAAGCATTCATATTCCAATTTCTACATTCTTTGAATGAGATGTCTATGTACAATTTGCGATGAGCATATTAATTCTGACACAATTATCTTATCCTTCCCGGGCGTATCAATCCGGCGCTTAATCTAATATTCCGTCCGCGCGTCCATCCGATGGTAATAAATCTGGCGTGGTACCTATAAGCTCCCGCGTCCTTCAAGACTGCTTCGGATTTCTCCAATTCCAATAACCTATTTAGCATTTATCGTAAGTGCTCATCCGACGCGACTTTGATTGACGGGTAGGGTCTGTTGTGCGGAAAATGGAAGGGAAATAAGTATTCTGATCGGAAGGTGAGCGTACAATGGAGCGTTTCTAGAAAAATTCTATTTTCATGAACAGACAGTTTATGCCTGATCGGAATTGAATTCTGAAACAGTTAGCAGTGTCCAATCTATTCAAAGTAGAAGACGTTGAAGTATTCGGAGTAGAATGATTCTTCAGCCAGGGAGTAATTAGGTGGAGAGGACGCGTAGGTCTTTGCCTACAGCCTCATAAAGTCTATTATTAATTGTATATGCTCACACCCCCTTATAAACACTTGGATTGTCTATCTTAAAACTGCAAACAGGACCTCTCCCATAGCTAGATAAGGCCACGCGACGCTACTGACCTTAGCGGTAATACAAATCATCTTAAAGAACCTTACCATTCAAAATAGGTGCTTTTTGCGCCTATCCGTTGGAACGCTACATAGCGGTTCCCCATGCAAAAAGGACAATTTAGAAAATCGCTTCCATATACGGAACTACAATTTACTTCTTGAGAGATGCATCATGTGTTAGCTATTTACTCAAAAGCACTAGTGTATGCTTACCCTAAAAATACTGCGGGGGTTCTAAGACGTATTTGACACTTTAAGTGCTGCTCTCGATTTTCTTATTCCCGTTACTTGATGATGCGATTTCCGATTTTCTTCCTGACGAGTCAAGTCGTGTGATTAAGAATTATTTACATAACGATCTATATTTTACGTAAGCCGAGGAATTCAGCTTCCTGTTACGTAGAGGCTAGAGTATTAATTTTACTTTGATCATTAACAATATTTATACGATAAATTCACACTATATTTTTCACTTTGTATGCGTGGCACATGTGAAGAAAGTGGGTGTATTGGCTTGGCCGGATGCAATTAGAGAAAACCGCAGAAATGTTAATAGGATGCGAAGAATACTAGGCAATAATTTAGACACTAATAATAGCTTTATTCACATCGGTATCTAACATTCGCACATGGATATTGTTATCCGAAAGTTTCACCATCTCTCCCGGTCGGTTGAACTGATGAAGATTGCGTGTAAGCGATTAATTCCGGTGCATGAATCTTGCGAGCGAGTTTTATCTGGTTCGTGATCTACTTACGACGTAGTAATTTAAAGTTAGTTCTAATTTCGAGTCGTACTGGGGTTGTTTTCTACGATTTTCGGGATAAGTTTACGGATGCTCTCCAAAGTACTTCCATTCATTGCCGGTGCTATTGAAAGTTCTTGTAATGAAGTAAGTTACCCAGAAACGGATTGTAATTTTGGCGAATTTACGTCGACAGTTTGACAACGTGATGTTTAACATGTAAGTTTGCATGGAATAGCAAGTTCCTTACAGTGTAACCGACTACTGAGCGCCGTAAACAGGGACTCGATCCTTCTACCCTTCATAATAGCCGTGCAATCTCCCGGCACTTCCCACACGCGTACGTAACCCGTATCTGGCTGTTTATACGGTGATAGCGACCGGCGGCAGACGGCTTGTCGGTGCACTCGCTCGCTTCGCGTGACTTACTTCAAGTGCCCGATGTTGACCACATTGTCTGGATTAGACAGTTTTGTTCTAGTTTGCAAGATCGCACGTTCCTAAATTAGTCGTTAAGTCACTGTCCATTGGCTACGGTAGTTGACTGCATTTGTAGTTAGAAGCGTTTTTCTTGTAATTATAATAAAAAAATGATTATGCTCTCAACTTATTTACTTAATTTATATTCAATATTCTTACAAGAAAGGCCTTCATTGGCAAAATTTTTCGTACTTCGCAGTCTTTTAAAGATTCAAATGAACGTTAAAGAAAACTACTCATTATACATTCATGTTATTATAGCATCAATGTTGTTGAATTGATAAACCGTTTCAGTTAACCTTCATGCATAACTCGCGATAGTAAACGCCGCATTATCTAAAACTAGCGTCTTGCCTACCTCCGCATAGATTCTTATCTAGTCTAGGTTCGATAGTTATGTGGTGTCATCCTAACAGATAGACTGCAATCGAGCGCTCTAACCTGCACCGGGGTGTTCCCCCCATCCCCTCCCCCCGTCCATTCGCTCCCAGATCGATACCCATTTTGCTTCCAATTGCAGAATATTGTTGTATCATGTTCCTACTCTATTGCGTTGTTGAATGGGTGCTATATGTGTACAGGACGTTAAGGTGCTTTTGCCAGACAAAATCGAGACTAGTATATTGGGAGTTTCATAAAGTTGTCTCTGCAATCAGTTTTGCTGCACGTGGATTTCTTTGGCGCACCGTTTCTCGAATGTACATCTTTAATAATGGTTTGTTGAAACAATATCAATATTGGCTAGTGTTTCTTAATGTTAATAGTCTGAAGAATCACAGCTATAACTACTGGTTCTCATATCAAATTTAATGCTACATTTAAAGTCGTAATATTTAATTTCTATATGAAGATGCTGTAAATTGTTGACAGGTAGATCGTCGTTGTCTCGATATTAGCTTATAATCTACCGCCGCCAGTCTCCGCCAGTGCCCCGCATGACTCCATAAATCCTCACGTGATCTGAATGAATACCGATAAGCCCCTCTTTATACAACCCACGCTAGCACTATTTTAATAAAACTACGGGCTATCGCGATATTTTATTTGCACTCACGTGTCGCATATTTAAAGCACTCTGCCGAGTTAATTTTCTAGATTACATTAGTTTGGATTAAAGAAGGGATCCGACTTGCAAACGATGTCTGAAATTTTTGTAGCGTATACAACTTAAAAATCACGTAACCTACTTAAACCTAAATAGTGTAAAAGTATTTAGTCAAAATATAAATGTAGGCAACTGTAACAATATAATTTCGATGTTGACTACAATGATTCAAACATTTAAAGAACTCTACTTTTGCGCTTGTGTGCGTGGCGGCAGATTCGCGAGGCGCTGTTACGTCGCGCGTTGCCCAAACACGCTGTTATATCATCAAGGG
Source organism: Maruca vitrata (assembly GCA_039566165.1). Lineage (NCBI taxonomy): Eukaryota > Metazoa > Arthropoda > Insecta > Lepidoptera > Crambidae > Maruca > Maruca vitrata. The sequence goes on from CM076926.1 coordinate 14,713,278, forward strand.
CGTTGAACCCACCTTTCTCGTCTAACACACAGACCTCATTCGCTCTCACGCACCGTCTGAGCTAGCAAACGAAACATTCGCAGCTATCTTTGCATGATTGATACACCTGACGTTCTCGGCCAGAACGTATTTGTAAACATCAGTTTATTTCAAGTAACACGCACATGGTTTAATGCAGTTTGAACTGTGATCTTTGCGCGATGTAATGATTGTGAAGGTACTTCCTTTAATGCCGTCATTAGATTGTTATGTTAAGCAAATGCCTTTTGTCTTGTAATGTTTTAGAAAGTTAGATATTTAGGTGGTTACCAATGAAATACATTAATAACATTGGCTTTCAGCACAAGGTACAACAACAGTCATGCTCAATAACTACGGTCGGTCATTGATGCTCAGTTAGTAGTCGTTAGCGATTAAACTGAAACACCGCTGCCCTGTCTTCAAGCGTGCTGCAAGTAGAAATATTTTAAATATTTTCTAAGAAAATACACATACCAAGAAACATATTAACCCATCCATATGGAACGCAAGTGTGCATCGCACTGAAATATTTAAATGTTCGCCAGAAGTAGAAATGCGATCCGGGAAGCGGAATCGATGTAAATGCGCCACTTGAATGCGAGGCGTTCCCTTGCAAATCCCCCGTTGAGGATGTCGCAACGTCTCTTCGTGTCTTTAAAATTCAGATCTCCGCTCTAATCCGCTCGTCCGTGCGAAGGCCCTGGCATTTGGCGGGCATCTAGCTTCGCTCCCAGATGGTATCGCACTTTTAATGCTTTTCGGTGCTAACGTTTTCTCGGGACTTGGAAACTGGATAGGTCTGGTTGTGAAGTTATTACGTTAAGTCATTACGGTTGCATCTGAAAATGTTGGATCAATTGCTGCATTTCCAGTATGATCTAACTGATGACATGATGGCTGAAGTAATCACAAATTCGTCTAGTATCAATTATACTAATATGTAGCTATATAGGAAAATTTCTCTCGATAGTCGCATTTTAAGCCTAATATCTTGCCGTTTCTCGAAGCGTTCCAAATGTATGTGGTTAGGTCAATAACATTGCCACTATGTTAATTAATAAACCAGCGTATCCTTTTTATACTTTGGGGAAGACGACGTCCATATACAGTGACACACTGAGCTAATTGAATCTCGTGTTGGGCACCCTTGGCGTCAGACGGCACAACAAATGTCAGTGGTTGCACGTTGGACCTCTATTTGCGGACGGGGTTGAACGGCCGCGGAACGCCCGCCGCATGGCTAAGCGGGTATCGATCAAGCGCCGATCATCGGCGACGTGCGTCTTGGCCTCATCGACTTGGCGAATGTGGGAAGACTTGCACTTTTTAATGAGCTGCCGGTCGTGTGTGGCTTAGATCGGTGTACCTACTCAGTTGTATGTTGCAGTTCTGGTTTTGCAATGTTTGCATTTAGCTAGGTGTGATGTTAGGTGTTACGTTATGTCTCGACCGCTCTCAAAATGTGACCTTGTTTGACGTTGCGAGATAGCTGACTGATGATGATATTTACCGTACAAGAAACCATTATACAATATTTTTGTCTAGGATAGTCAAAAAAGAAATCGATCGCTTGTCAGAGCATTCTTGAAAATATTTATGGTACTTCTCCAAACGGTTAGAAACACCACTTGTTCAAACATTCATCGATATGTACAATAAAAGCGAGTTAACGGTGGATGATTTTTATCGCAAATCGAGTTTCTTCGTGACGCGCTATCTTATCGCGGGCAATTTTGGCCGCAAGTAAATTTAGCAGGAAAAGTACCCCAACAATTACTTTACGTACCTACATACGTACGCTAAAGTTAACATTTAGAAATGGGTATTTATTAGCGGCCATAAAATTTAAGTTCGAGTATATAAGTAGTAACTCATTGAACATATTCGTTTCAAATGTTCACGCTTCATTCCTCATGATTGTAATTTTTGAAAGTACATAAATTTTTCGTTTTTGCTTATCTCAAAAAACACTCGTATTTTCTTTCGATTCACTACGTCATCCACAAATTTAATCCCTTTGCCGATGGGCACAAATAGTTTGTAAAAAGAAAACGCAAACTTGGTCGGGCGTGAAAGGGCGAAGGGTGAACGAAAATTTTTCTCGTTCAATGACCCGCTTTGTCGAATTTCCGCCGGAGTCAATGGTTTAATAGAATTAGAGGTCGAACGAAAAAATATCTCTTGTTTTCTGTAAATCATACATAGGTTTAAATAGGTATAGTTTCATCGTTGTATTTTTACTAGCTTTTATTATTACCTTTAAATAGGTATATGGTTATTATGTTGCTTCTTATCAACAGACTACTAGACTTTTGATCGATTGTCGAGTACTTATTGCTGACAAATAAAGATTGAACAAGATCTTTCTCTAAATGTACACTACTAATAAATTGTTTGCTATGGATTGTGTTACGTGATAACTGGTTTTAGTAACTACTGCAAAACATATTTGCTTTTTTTTTCTATTATGGCATTCGTGGACCACATGACCTACATTAGGCGCCTTTCAATTCGAACTTAAGGCCGTATAAATTATTTTTGAATTATGTCCGATTCGATCAGCGATGAAAATCACTGTAGGACTATAATCGGATGCCTATATTTTGGTACCAATAACTACACTAAAATGCTCAAGTACTGAATTGCAAGTTAACTTCATAGGTAAATATCGATTCGAACGCCGCCATGAAGCGGCTGCAGACTGCGCAAGTACGCGCGTATTACCTATAGGTGATAGTGATATGATCGTGATGCAAATTTTAAAGCTGTATTTAGGCTCTGAAAGGGACCTGGGGCGGCTGTTACGTAATCGATCCGCCGGGGACGCATGCGTGCGGCTCCCGACTTGCCCTCCCCTCCCCCGCCATCCTGAAGGCTTCCAGGCCGCAGGCGGTGCGAATAGCGTTTATGTAGCTGTAGCTTTAGCAGATGTACCGCCTCCAAGACCTATTGAGCGCCGCACCTGGCTTACTCGAACGTTTACCTACACATTGCATACAGATGCGCCACGCCACACACACGTTACTGCAGTTATATGCAGTTTTCGTTTAGATTTTGCACTTCTATGTAACTTTGCGTTATCTGAAAATTATATTGCAACAGTTTTGTAACAACCGTTAAAGGAATTAGATTACCACTAAATGCAATGTCATCGTTTCAACTTGCGAGTGAGAATGCATTGCATTACTGTTTTACTTGATTCAGTTCGCAGCGAACGCATCGCGACCAACGCTTATCGTCCTGTCTGCACGCATTATCGCGCGATGGCGACTTCCTCCCTAATTCTGTAAATATTTATAAACGGCTGCCATTGTCTACGAATCGACTGCAGTATTCAGGGCATGCGAAAAGTCGCGGCGTTTGCGTTCGGCGCGGCATTGGCCCCGTTATCTCGGGTTAATGGCTGCGGTCGCCACGACTAATAGTAATGATAACAATGATGGGTGTAGCCAGACTTAGCTTACGCGTCTAGGATTGCACTCTGTGTTGTGGGTTATAAAAACCACGACCAAACCAAAGAAAGTCGAAGCCAATGAAAGAAGACTCCCAGTAGACTCTCCTTCCCTTATGAAACACTGATATAATTTCATTACCATGAAATATAATCGAAGTGAATGCATAATGCTTGCACTGAGCCACGTTTCCATTTATTAACATCGAATATCAGCTGTGTTGTCTTTCCTCCCTCGTTCATAAATATTTACTACATTCATTACGCATTGTAATGCTTATTTATATTCACACAATATATTGGACATATTGTGATTGTCAGCAGTTTGGACTTTCAATATCTGTTTGGAGGCACAATAAATTTCTTGCAGTGTATTGGTTATGTTTTCGTATCCTAACTTCCGTCTCAGTTAGCAGACTAGGCACAACCGTTTCAGGCCTTTCAAGGACTTAGAGATGTCGACTAAGAATCCTAGAGGCATCTCACAAGTACGTCTAATAACTGGCTAGTTAAAAATGAACCAAGCGTGGGCTGAATGGCGGGCGGTGGGATGATTAGCGCGTCGCATCGGCGGTGCACCGCTCCCGACCTTGACTCGCGGTTGGCGCTTTGAATATTCCATGCCCAAGCATATGCAATTGGAACCCCAACAAAGTTTATTCTAATTGCTTAAAGGTAGATCTAGATTTAGGTCTATTTTAGCGCTACATCGAATTACGTTAACTTTTAGACATTTTTAACTTGAATAGAAACTCGATGAACCTCAGTTTCTGTCAAAACATCCTTACTAATATTATAAATGTGAATGTTTGTAAGTATGGATGTTTGTTACTCTCTCACGTTCAAACTTCTAGACCGATTTAGATGCGATACTTTTTTTTTTATTTAACCCCCATATGGTTCATTGGGGGGGTGAAAATTAGTATGGGAGAATTTTTAGGTGTTTGTCGATTTTATAAAACTTGGTATGGAGGTAGCTAGTTTTGTATAAAATACTTATGATATGTAATTCAAACGTATGCATCGGCGAGTCACAACTTATGAATTGGGTAGCGACTGCATTGTCGCATCGCAGGTCGCGGCGTTGAACCCACTACCGCTTCGACCTTCACCACTTTGAGGTTGATTCGTCGCTTCGGTTACACTTAATTGGCGTAATTTGTTGACTTATGAAATGATGATCACCATGGTCGTATAACGAGGTAATTATTATCTCTATTATGTATAATCATTATAGTTGCCATGGATCCTTTAATCGGGTTGGGTAAAAGTCTTTAATTTAATTTATAACATTAACAAAGAGTCCGAGCACATTGTGACGGAAATGGCGCAGTCTATTGAAGCTATCAGACACATTCACCCAAAAACATACAATTCGCTGACGCTCTTTTGGCCTTAGTCCACGTTTCCATATCGTAATGAAAACTGTTTTATGGCTGCTGCTAATATACACCTGAAGGACACTCGTTTGTTGATCCAACACATTCTTGAACTACTATGTGTCCCTCTAAAAATACAATTACTTACAGTGTAAGAAAATGTACGTGTTGTTATATTAAAAAAGGTCTGGTTTACCTCTTTTCACATAATTCACATACACAATTACGATATTTAATTACAAAATCTTTCGCAACTAGACAGGTCTCTCCCTAGCTATAGGTGTCTAGAATTTGATGAGTCATACCTTAAAACTCCCACGTAGGTATTTGAATACGTGTGCCACATAGGATTATACGTCTAGCATACCTACATTGTACTATGTTAGCTTTCCCACGTCACTATTTATTTGTAGAGCTTCGCATACTATCTTACTTGTAAGTAGCGTATTTTTTAAATTTTTATAATGTCTAACATTATAAAAGCAAGTTATTATTTGCAGTGATTAATAATGTATCAAACGACTTATAATTATTACTTTTCGATTTCATAATACAAGCGTTTCTTCTAAACACTAAATTACTAAGGCAAAATACAAATGAATAAATATATAAGACGACGTAGGTATCGAAGTAGGTATCATAGAATTGCTTCGGAGTGAAATAGGTCAAGTGAAGGATCTTGTTAAAAAGCTATTTACTAACCGACAAATTGTATACTGAGTGGATGTATTGAATTCTCTCTGCGGGACTTGCGAACCGCGATATCGTGCGTGGTGCGAGTAATAGGAGTGTGTCGGCTGTCCGCTCCTCCCACTGAGTATTTGTACCCTCTTACAGATACTATTAGCCAATAAACCCTTTAACTGGTGATGGCAACCATATTGCCACCATAATTTAAACCTTATTCCCTCAAAATGAGGTCCAAAAGCAATGAAATTGAAAATAGTATACTGGTCAAAGTATAATTTGAATGAAGAAATTCTAAGGTTGAGTAGTCGATACACCGCTCGATTTCAAGCGTGGTAGACAAAAGCCTGATCGCCCTAGTTTAGGGTAGGCCCCAGCAGTGGAGCATCAGGCCATATACTTCCGTATATGAGCTGATGATTATGATGATAGTAATCTATGCGAATGACCCCTGTGATGCATTGCGTCACAAGTAGAAGCTTAAGAAGATAAAATACAGTCTGGTTAACATTGTTTGAACACTATTAACTTTTAGAAGGCAAATTAATGTTCTATCGTCACTTGAACCCCCCAACGCCTCCGTGCGGTGGTCACCATCGGACCGTGAAACTCCACGTCTCCGTAATAAGGTCAGATGCCATTTGCAAACGACTGTTGTAACGTTTATTTATAACTTGCACATTTGATTTATGGTAATACATCTCATCTACTGTAATAACATTGTGTTTTTGTTTTTTCAATCCATACCTTGAAAGTCTGTTGTGAGTTTTCAACTCTACAGAACGAAACTGCCAAGGAATTCTTAATTCGCCAGGTTTGGTTTTACCTCATCTGTGTCCTATTCTGTATGAATAGTACGTGTGTAACAATTTTCATAGAAATTGTGTAAATGATTTACTCTAAAACGTAATCTAAACTAAATCTAGTCTCTTAACGCCGAATTTCGAGTGTACTCACTGGAGGGTGAAATTGACCCTGTCTACTTAATCCAAGAGCTAGTGGCTCCCACGGGACCACTCGCGCCACACGCTCGTACGGGACCGCTTAATTGACTTGGGCCAAGCGAGGTACAGCTGGATGAATGCTTTTAACTTTAAGAACTTAACCTTAAAAAGGGAACATAAAGCTGCATGTATGTTAACGCAAACGGGATGGATACTACTGGCACAATACTATTAACAACTGTGGTACAATGGCTTTTTAATTTTATTTCGTTCATTGATGAATCAAACTATTGTTGATTTGCAGAATTGTCCAAGGCACTTGCTATAATGAATTTAAAGACCTGGCACATTGGTGAGCGTAGTAGCCAAAAGAAACGTGTGAATGGACGTAATTGGCCTAATACTGTTCTGTTACTAATAACAATGGAGAATGCCAAACGATTAATATTGATAGTATATCTAGCTGCACTTTTGCAATGCCAGTGACGAGTCGCTCAAATAATTCGCAAACCAATGTCTCTAGCTTTCGCCTTTATTGTTCGGTGTCAGCAAGAATGTTTTTCTTGCCCTTATTACCAGCTTCTTAGAATGAGTTCCCGGCTGCTCAATTATGCGTGTAGTGAGAATCACCATCATCAGAGTAATTAGAGCGACACGACGTAATTATGACACTGCGCAGTGAATAGTGTGTCATTGCCGGCGGTGAGGTAGGGCAGCTTAATAAGTGTATCTATTGTCGGTTAGGACGATATATGAGATAATTCTAAAGATTTGTTTCTGAGGACCATGTCAGGTAATAAACGTTAGCCACATAAACTCGAAAAAATATCTCAAAAGCAAATTATGTTACTGCCAATCGATATCAACAATTTGACGTGTTTTCCACTCATCAAGAAGTCGGTGATGGAAAACTACTAACTAAAATGTCGACAAATTGAAATTTCACATAAACTCTTATTCTGATTATGGAATCGAAACCTTGTCAAAGGTCAGCTCTGAAGGGGAGCAAGTCAACATCCAAAAATGTTCCGCATTATGTATATCAGTTTCCCACATCACGCCCACGCGCCGTATCCTGACGAAATTACAATCGATTTACGGAAAAATGGAAATGCGAGAGATAGATGATGACAAAATGATGACAAAATATAAGTACCAGCGGGTAGGTTGGTTTCCATAACCTACGAAGGTGTACTTCGTGAGGGCAGATCATGTGACTGATCGAAATCGGTTCAAGTAAGCACCTTCTAGGGTTGCGAACAAGCGAACGCAGAGATCTCATTGAAATAACCAATCGGGCTGAATCTAGGATCACGGGGGAGTTTCCATATCGGAAACGGCAATCTGATCCGAGCGCCATCGGACACGGCAACCCGCATTGTTTGGCGCTATTAGCGACCGGTTATCTGATGAGTGCAACCGCGGACGGAAACCGGCACACGAACCGCCGCAACGGAAGTTTATGAATCGACGCAATTTGGTCTGGGAGTGGTTTCATTGATGAATGGACTGATTGCTTAATTAACTGTCACTCACTCTTGCCTATTGTCGTTTTCTTTTTGTCACCCTATTATGTGGTGGAATCGGCGCAATACCTATTTGAACCTGTTAAATATCATCCCCTTTTTCTCTCATAACTATCATTAATGTTTATAAGTCTAAACTTTTAAACGTTCTGTAAACATTATTCAAAATGATTTACCTAAATTATGCTTATCTGACACGAGGATTGAACGTCGTAAAATTGCAAGTTGAACGGAATCTTATAATACCTTAAGATACAAATATTATGACGACAGCAGTAGTCACGGCTAAAGTAAACAAGGTACGACAACCGTAAGTAAATTGACGTAACATAGTTTGCTCAACACATTATGTGAATGGATACCAAGAATGCGAACAAAATTGGCGAACAAGAAGTGATATTTACAAGTGCAGTACCGAAGGTGCACGCTGATCGGGTTACGTGCGCGCCGGTGTCGCCTTACAGTACTGCCGATACCAATCGACCTTTAACCCAAGACCTAGAGATCGATGAAGAAACAAAATCGTATCATAAAAGATCTATTTAATAGGGTATACTATTTTTTTATTTTAATATAGTTGGGTGGACCACTCTAACACAAAGACACTGTTGAAAGTATCACTTTGATATCTCGATAACTCGACGAGGTATTACAATTTTAATTGCACATTATTTGGGCGAGCTCAAGGTTCATCAAAAGTTGCGTTTATGGATATGTTTTCATAATGAAAGATGTTACTGATTTTGTTATTTATAAGATGACAACGAAATTTTAAATGATTTTCGCACTTTTGAAATGGACTTTCCCTCCCAACTTTAAATGTCGTTTGCTGTCTCATTTCACAAAAATATTAAGTTTCGATTTCATTAATAATATTGATTTACCAAAATCTTCAAGCATAACAACCACAGTAAAATACCCTATTACGGTAGAACAACAAAGAATCCTACGCGGGGTGAAGCTGTTGTTACATTGTAATTTTAATGGCTCCTTGTCACATACAACTGGTACCGTACTGGTACGGTATTACCGTGGTACTCAATGGAGTAATCAAATGTAGGTTCTAACTTTTGCTATCTATATTGCTATATACATGTGTCTGTACTTTGTAGGTATAATTAATAAGGTATTAATAAGCATCGGTAACTTTCTCCCGTCAACGATTTTAATGTATGTCTGTCCATCGTCTAGAGAGCCAATCACGTGAACTTATCTGTGTAAATAATAACATTGTCGGCATTCAATGGATCCAGTGGCCGGCCATAGTGGGGGGTGGGGGGAGGGCAGCTTCCTGTCGCGACAGTGTTATGGTTTCAATCGCCGTTCGCGGAATAGATTTGTCGGTGACGATGTCGCTAAAGCACGATTTATGACGGCACTTCCGTTGAAATGGTGCACAAAATAGTTGCTGAAATTAATGTGATGTACCCCGGAGCTAATGGACATGATGTTTGTGTCGGCACATCCGTTGATTGACCGTTAGAGTATATTAATACACGCAACTATAATTTAGGCGATCTTATAGCTAATTATTTGTTTATACCTAGTATTTGCCTATGTCTTTAACACTCACAGTTAAGACAGTAGAACGAATGATATTACCATAAAACCGATATCTTACGCAGTGTTCATGAAGTTCTTGACAGCGGATATGTAAGTAGTTTTTTTTATATTTTTCAAATTGTTGCGTAGAGCCGGTGACATTGACGCGTAATATTATAAACTACATGCGTTACGGCTATTGCGTTTTAGTTTTGAATTTCTGAGTGGCGTGACCTTTATTTTTGCTGATGTAACGTTGCCTATTCTTTACCATGCATAATAACCGCATATTTTTCGAATTCAAATTATTTATTAAAAGGTTTCAATAACTAAAGACTCCTTAAGAGCATGAACATTTCGATATAAGCATATTCAACTCTGAAGTCTGAAGAAGAGGAAGTAATATACTGATGGAATCCTCTTTTCATTCATTGTTCGTCGATACTGTGATAATATTTGCGTAACTAGTCAAACATCCCGTCGGCAAACGACGACACGAGCAAGGTTATCCCGTTACCCTGCAAAGGGAAGGTACGATAGTATGTGTGTATGTCGTGAAAGGACGACGGGAATGTTTACACAGTGCCAAATGTCGTTTGCGTAGGAGGAAGTCGGTCCTGAAAAGCTAAAGGTTAAGTACATCTCCCAAATAAATAATAATTTTTAGGCTTTGCCCTGGAAGAGGATTTGTATAATTTCTACACCTTCCGAGTGGTTGTCTTCTTTTGAACAAAACCCATTTGGAAGGTGTAGAAATTATACAAATCTTCTTCAAAGTGGGTTTTGTTCAAAGAAGGCAACCACTTTACACCTGTTTCATTTATGAATAGTTTCTTTTTTGTTTGACCCTATTGGTTACTCGTAGTTAGTTAACTTGCCTCGCAATTATTATGTACATATTATGCTGTCAAAGTTACCCTCATAAACCACACTATGAGAAGGCTGAACCTCCCACATAATCGGTGCAGTCAGCAGTGTTCCACATTAAAGTTTTTGAGTGACATAATGGACACGAGGGCTTTTAGACAGAAGACAGCGAAAATACCTAATCAAAGTAAATTACAAGAAATGCTACTCTAGTTTTAAAGAAAATAAAATTTGTTTAGAAAGCTCATTATATTCGGCTCATTATTGGAGTTTAGGTACACTAGCGGCACCTGTACCTGAATGAATGAGAGCCATCCGCTCCCCCGCAAGTCCGATGATGATGACGAGGCTACTCCGAGCCATCATTGTAAGTCAGTTAGGAAAAAAAACGATACACTTCTGTGATCAGTAAAAAAAAAGATGGAATAAAAATAAATGGCAGTCTGCATTTGTGTTGTTAATTTAGCGCGTGCGCCGTCCACGCCGAGTTATAGGCATCTATTTTTAATGAGCGGTTCGCTAAGGCGCTTACTAGGATGCCGTGAAAATCTCACCGACCAACTACTAGGGTTACCACTGGTGCTTGTGAATGGGAACTCTGGTTGAATGGTTTGAATTGAGAAGTATATGCCGATAGTACGTCATTTGTGACTTAACATTATTTGTTTTTGATAATGATGATCAAATGTGTGATCCTTCACTTAGTGATTATAATGCGCATAAAATATATGCTTCGTCCGTTTGACACGCAATTTTTTTGCATAACGAATTAATGATTTAAAGATAATTTTGGTTTACATACTTCTTTAGGAAGACGGTGTTTTCAAAATCGCGAACTAAATGACCGTTGAATAATGTATGTTAGTTGTTAAACATCTATTACTAAGTTGGGCCTAGGTGGCAGCCCCATTAGGAGGGCGCAGGCTTTAACATTCCGCGCGGGCGAGGTGAAAGCGCTGGCGAAGCAATGGGCTGGAATTGAAATTAATTGTTACAATTATTAGTTTATAATTGCTTTTCCAGAAAATTAAGCGCCGGGTTTCAGAAAGCGGCATTCCAGAATTGCTAGAATAGAATGCGCGAAACGCGAAATCCATGGCCTGCAAGCAAGCGTGTTTGATAGAATCACTGTTACTGTTGAAAGTGATGATGACGATTTTCAAAAAGTTTACCAGTTTAGTTTACGTACTCTTGTTAAGAATACATAGGTTATGATTATAGATAACACTTACAGCTTAGATGATATAATAACACCGACTATCTAATATTGACAGTTGTTGCTCCACATGTTGTGTAACATTACATGTTTCTAATTAGTCATTGTGGTCGTGCTGTTTTGTTGTGCTGACCTATAACCTTGCAGCGGCTTATCTGCCGATCACTCGCCGGCGGAGTGTCATCGCCACTTGTCGTCTTCGAATGACCACAACATTTCTTTTTGTCGTATTTATAACTAGCGGTCCCAGCGACTCCGTTCGAGTTTCCCCCCGTTTTTTACACATTTTAAATTGGATATTTGCTCGTATTGGTCGCAGCGTTATGTTATATAGCCTACAGGCTTCCTCGATGAAGGAGCTGAATGAACACTTTTTTCAATTAAAACCAGGAGTTTCTGAGATTAGCGCGTTCAAACAAGCAAACAAACTCTTCAGCTTTATAATATTAGTATAGATTATTTTTCATCCTAAACATAAATTAGAATTACAGGAACATTCAATGCATTGCCAATTTTTTTCGTGATCGCCTATCTTACATCCATCTTTGCTGATTATGGTGAAAAAGCTTAAAAAACATACCGAAAAAATAACAGTTATCATGAACCGTGTCATTCGTTAATCATATTTACAATGGTAAAAACACGTTACAAACTTAACGATTAATCATCCTTAAAATGTAACATTCGCTTAACGCTCTCCAGTCTACTACCTATATCCAACAGGGACTACACCTGAAAAGTGAAAATAGCGTACGGATTACGCTGGATATTTTCAGATGTAGTAGTAGTAGTGGAGATCTCTCTAAGTTCCCAAATTCCACTCATGATCCTGACTTGGTGCAGCCACTCGCCTCGGGCGACGGGCGTCTAGTTAACATTTTGAAGGCTCTCGGGCCACGAGTGGCGCACTGCGGGCTCTGTAATTGGATACACATCTGCACGATGCAGGCATAATATGGAGAACATCTTTACCGACCTGGTTTTTCAAACGAAAAATTTCATGTTTTGAAGGATCAACTATCAGAGATGTTTCTTGTCATCGTCATCATCATATAAAGCGCATTAGATAGGGGTGAGAGCCATCCGCTCCTCAGTAAATCCGCTGATGATGACGAGGCTACTTCAAGCCATCATCGTATGTCAGTTAGGAAAAAAAAACGCATATGAGACGGTTATCCTTTTCTATGGAAGTAAAGTTTATATCCCCTTCCCCCCATTTCGCGAACAAACGCGGATAATTTAATATCCATAATATAGTAATAAGTCATTTTTGTAGACTTGTTTCACGCCAGCCCGAAATACTTGTATATTTTCGGGAGGTTATTCCGTCCGTTTCAATTTCCCGAAGAGGGCGCGGCGTGATGATGGTCCAAGATCCCAGAGCTGCCAGACATCACTTATTTTCTAATGGACAAAATATATACGATTGAGTAGTGTTAGGGGTGTACTATCATCATATGACTAGTTGCTACCTTGACCAGACGGCCATTTTTCAGATATCAACCAATCAAGGTACATAGAGACACTGCTTACCTCACTTAAATTCTGATGGCTAATTTTAACATATATCACACAATATCATTAAAAATCAGGATTCATTACTCCCAGACACATGCGGTCGGCGGTTTTACCTTACAGACGCTTTAAAGCTATGAAAAAAAAATTCTTTTACGTATTTTCTGATGCTTGATTTTTATATATGTTATTCAAACAACTGAAAAGTACTCATCTGACCGCAATAATTATAGAAATGTACCTTACAAACTGTTTTATTAAAAAAAACTTAACTAAATTCAATTAAAAAAAAAATCTAAAACAGTTGGGTCTGGTGAATGTTTGGCCCCTTGGATCGGTCTGTCCGTTTGAAAAACGTTTTAAAATAGTTGTTTGAATAAAATATATAAAAATCAAGCATCACAAAATAAGTAAAATTAAGTAAAAGTAAAATTTTTTCATAGCTTTAAAGCGTCTGTAAGGTAAAACCGCCGACCGCATGTGTCTGGGAGTAATAAAACCTGATTTTTAATGATATTGTGTGAAATATATGTTAAAATCAGCCATCAGAATTTAAGTGAGGTGAGCAGTGTTTCTATGTACCTTGATTGGTTGATATCTGAAAAATGGCCGTCTGGTCAAGGTAGCAACTAGTCATATGATGATAGTACACCCCACCACTACTCAATCGTATATATTTTGTCCATTAGAAAATAAGTGATGTCTGGCGGCTCTGGGATCTTCCTCTATGAGTGGCGCACTGCGGAGGTACCTCGCTCTTAGCCACGCACGTGGTTTATCATAACAGGTCATCTAATTGAGCCTTTCTACCCTCCGTCTGTACCCTCTTTTGTAACTTTGTGTAGGTTAAACTGACAAGTCGAAGCTTGAGTTTTAAGAGGAACATGCAGAGACGAATTACTATGAAAATTGTTCGCTCTTTTGCATAAGTAGATGTGAGTTTATAAGATCATAAATTTTTAAGTACTTCAGCTTAATAGTGATAAAATTCACATACGAACAGCGAGTGTACTTAATCTCTAATGAATAAACCGCGAAGTTTGTATATTTTCCATCGCAATTCAATACAAACTCAAATTAATTTTACGCGCATCCGCAACGAATCGCGGATGATTAAACCACTGAGAACTATAAGAGGATGCGGCTCCGATGCGCATACATTTACGTACTATAAGGCCCGCCGTACACGGACCGCTCGAGCAGTTGGCCAGTGTTCAACATACACGGACCGCTCCTGCAGTCATAGTCAACAGCTTAAAGCTGCCATTTCATCGTGCTACTAACTGCTCGGAGCAGTCTCGACTGCTCGAGCGGTTCCGAGTATGTGTGTACGTAGAATCTGTAGTTTACTATGTAGCCGCAGCTTCAAGTAGTCCGTCCTGACTGCTTGAAGCTGCCCGTGTATGTCGGCCCTAAGGCCCAACTACGTTTTCTGTGAGCTGTGACATGAACGCCCGTCATCTCTTGGAAATACGGTCAGCCGAATGTAATATCGCATATACGACGCTATATTAGCGTTGCTGCATTCTCCACAAGCATTATTCTCAAATTTTACGAGCAATGTTGTTTTGAGTACAATTTTTGTGGACATTTTACTTATGGATTATGGATTATGTGGATATTAGACACTAGTCGTCTTCCATAAGGTCCAAATTATGAAAAGTTTAAGCAAGCTGTGTCTGATTAAGGGTTATTATATCCATTGGCTGCCTGTCCACCAGTAAGGAGCGAGGCAGCTTTTTTCACCAAATCTTGGTTTCTTTGGTCACTACCACTATTTGTTATCCTAACAGATGCCATGTATTGTTTCGTACAATCCTAATCTCTAAAGCCGTTAACATCGGTGCTCGCTCGTACGTGTAAATGCAGCGTAACGCTCGACGTATCGCCGGCGGACCAATCGCGGCCGCGTCCTTGCGACGCGCTCGCGTGCGCCCGATAGCGCGCAGAACGTGCTGTGGCTGCAGCTAGTGAAGGGTCCGGGGTTCGTATCGATACATTGTTCGCGATTTATTGACGGATTTCTCTCGGCAAAGCAAACGGTGATTGGTAAACTCTCATACGGTCCGCTCCTTTGAAGGTATTGAAACTGACTCCCAAACTAAGATACCTTGAGGAGCCCGCAAAAGCATAGCAAAAGATAAACTTGCTTGATCTCTTCCAACAGATGTCGTTGCATGTAGTATTTTATATTTCATTGCAACCCAGTCCTTAATAATATCGCGTCTTGCAGAAATATATCTGCGATCATTTCTTATTTCATAAAGAAATCAAAATACCGAGACTTCTAAAAATTCGCTACTCGGTCTAAGCTAGAGGCATGTATCGAGTAAAATAACTGTTACTTTGAATTACTAGTAAACATACTTCGAAATTCAATTATTCCTATCTTCCAAAGTATTGTATCACAAAAATGCTCGATAGTGCAATATATGAAGTTTGCAAGTAGTCCCGCCACATCACTAGTCCCGCGTAAGATGTCTCGATGTGTGGCCGCCGCGATTGAAACCGTAGCCTTGAATCCTTTCTCTCCGATACCCGCTACCGAAATGGCAAGGAGATAGTGTAAGTGCGTTTGCTTATTTACAACCGATAAACCAATGTCATAAAACGCTGCCGACATTCACTCAGCATAATTCTTCCTCAATGAGGGTTTTCGCGTATGAGAAATTCACTATTCAATTCAATTCAATTCAATTCGTTTATTGCGTGTCACATTACAAGTTAGGTACATGGATGGAATAAGTATAAAGGTATACATGTGACGCCCTGTAAGGGCATAGCAAACATTGAGGGTCTATTACATGTGTCTTATTACTAAAATATTTATAAGTTTATTATTCTTATTAATTATTCTTAAATTATGAAATTATATTATTCTTATTAAATTAACATTAACACGAATTATTATACATATTATATTATCAACAAATTATAATTGCACATACATATATCAACAAAGTAACAGAAAACTTAATATAATTCTAACAATCTTCTTACTACCTATTAGTTTACTTAATATCACACATTCTGAAAGAATTCTTGCATGCTATAGAAGCATTTAGTTATAAGATATGCCTTTAAGCTCCTGATAAAATGTGATGGTTTCTCTATGTTTTTAATTGAATTCGGTAGATGATTATATATTTTAATTAACATGACATGTGGGCTTGATGAAACTATTTTTAATTTGGAGAAAGGAACTTTAAGTTTATTTAAGTTTCTATCATTTCTTTTGATGCCTTTTACCGGAGAATATAAATGCAGATGTTTTTTTATAAATTTGCAGGACTCTAAAATATAAATAGATGTGACAGTCAGTATTTGATGTTTAATAAAGTAAGGTCTACAGGATTCAGTTTGTTTTATGTTTGTTAAAATTCTTAAGCACTTTTTTTGCAGGATGAACACTTTGTCTATATCACAGGAATTTCCCCATAGAGTTATGCCATAGGAAAGCCTGGAGTGCGCGTAGGCGTAGTACGCGGTGAGAGCAGTTTTAAAGTCCGTCACTCGTTTAAGGTGATAAAGAGCATAGATAAATGAAGATATTTTTTTCAACAATTGCTGAATATGTGGTTTCCAATTTAAATGTGAATCTAACTCTACTCCTAATAATGTAGCTGAGGGTACTGTTTCTATTTTTGTATTTTTGTAGTTGTAAGATATCTGTAACGCAGTTTTTTGATACGGCTTAAATTGGATTATTTTTGTTTTATTTAAATTAAGTTCTAAGTTATGTGATTCGAGCCAAGTTACAATTTTGTCAAGAGTACTGTTTAATTTAAGTTTTAATTCGTTAATATTTGAACATGGGATTAGGACAGAAACATCATCGGCGAAAAGGATAGTATGGTCATCTAATATGTTTGGGAGATTATTTATATATATTAAGAACAGAATACACCCAAGAACGCTACCTTGCGGTATTGAGCCAGTTACACGGACCCTATCAGACTGCGCATGTGAAATTTCGCCAGTTACTAGGTTGATATTTTCAATTTCTACATACTGGACACGGCTATTGAGATAGGATCTAAACCACTGATGGGTTATTCCTCTTATGCCTGACTGATAAAGTTTATCTAACAGAATTTCATAAGAAACTCTATCATAGGCCTTGCTCATATCAAGCAGAAGGCCAATAGCATATTTTTTATTATTTATTTCCTCAAAAATTGTTTTCACAAAATTATAGATTGCTGATGTTGTAGAATGATTTTTCCTAAATCCGTTCTGATTTTTATGAAGAATATAAAATTTTTCGTAGAAAGAGTATAACCGATTTATCATAGCAGATTCAAATATTTTAGCAGATGTTGGCAATAATGCAATTGGACGATAATTATTTACATCCGTGATTGGACCTTTTTTATGGACAGGTTTTACCTTTGATATTTTTAAAGCATCTGGAAAAATACCCTCTGAAAAGGATTGATTGATCAATATAGTGTATGGGGTAGCTAGATTATCTACACAGCTTTTAATTAAAATAGGAGGGATTTCGTCAGTACCAAATGATCTTTTATTTTTCAGGTTTTTTATTAGCGTTTTTACTTCTCTAGGTTCAACCGGGCTTAGGAAGAATGTATTTTCTACACAAGTTTCAGGCATTTCTCTGTTTTTTGTCGGATTGGTGTGGGAGTTTCCAATAGAAGCGAAAAAAATATTGAATGTATTTGCCACTTTCCTGGGGTCTGTAAGTATACTTTTATCTGGTGTTTTTAGTGTTATGTTTTTATTGTTTTGTTTAATTCTGTTTGTTTCATTGTTAATTATTTGCCACATACATTTGGTTTTATTTTGTGAGTTTGCAAATTGACATTTATTGTTTATTCGTTTTGATTCGTTAATAACTTTTTTAAGCGTTTTACAGTAATTTTTATAGTATAGTTTAATGGATTCATTTTTTGACTTTGATACCAACAGCTTTAAAAATCTTTTATAGCGGCAGGATGTTTTTATACCAAGTGACAAATGTTTCGCTTGATTTTTTATTTTTATTTTAATTAATTTTTTAGGTATACACTTATTTAAATATTTTTGTAAAATATTATTAAATATGTTATAATTTTCATTAATATTTTTGTCGTTTTTAAGTATGTCTTCCCAAACTATTTGTGAAATATTTTCTTTAAATTTATTGATATTTGTTTCGTTGTAAACACGTTTATATGTTAAAAATTGTTGTAACCGTTGGGTACTACAGGGCTTTGATAACAAGATGCCTCTATGATCGGATAATCCGAACTCTTCTACTGTTAATTTTGTATGTTTTATAGTAAAATTGGTAAATAACAAATCAATACATTTTGAACTAGTTGATGTGACTCTAGTGGGTTCTGTGATTTTTTGGTAGAAGTTATATGATAGCATTAAGTTGGATAATCTATTTTTTTCATTGCTGTTTATAAGGTAATCTACATTAAAGTCCCCTCCAATTATAATATTCTTCGTAAAATCCTTAGTAGAGATAAATTTAAGAAGTTTTTCAAGACAAGTGTAGAAAATCTCAATTTCTCTTCTACTATTGGGCCAGTACAAGTTTATAATTATTAACTTTTCTTTAGGTAATTCTACTGCGCCTATTTCAAATATCATTTCCATAGACATTGAATTTATATCTAATCGTTCATAGTATTCTAATGTATTTTTCAAGATTACGCATACACCTCCACCCTCATGGTCTTTGCGGCAAAAGGATGAACAAACAATATAGTCTTTGAATTTTAACAACTTAATCTTTTTCGCTATTTGGATGGATTGCGTGAGAGATGATATGGGAGTGAAAGGAGTACACGCAGAGATGACGAATGACAGGCCCGAGTGGAAGAAATATACATGTTGCAGCCGACCCCACTTAGTGTGGGACAAGGGCAGGAGAATGATGATGAATCTTTTCGCTATTTAGCCAAGTTTCAGATATACAAATCACGTCCAAGTCAGGTTTTTCATCTATTAAATATTCGAGAAGGTGGGTTTTATTGCAAATGCTTTGCATGTTTTGAAACATTATATTCAAGTTATTCACGAAAAGTAGATTTTTTACCGACGTTATTATTTGGTGTATCTGTTCCGGTGATTCTACGTTTGCTTGCGCCTGCGCAAGCGTCACGGTAAGGTGACGACGAAGACTGCGATGGGGTAGACTGCCGCCGTTCTTCTATTTTTGCGTCTCCGTTTGACTTCATTTTGTTTTCGCTGGTATGGAGGTAAGTTTCTGTTTCCTTTCCATTAATAAATAAGCTATTATTCCTAATTACTGCGTGTTGGCCATTTCGACGGGCTGCTTGTAAGGCATGGTATAATTTTCTTCTCATTTGCAAGTCTGATGGGCTAAGGTACTCTGTGGCACTGAGACCAGCTTCTTTCAGGTAGAATGTGTTATCTATTATGTATTTCTTCATTCGTTTACTAACAAGCTCGATTTTTAATGGTCGTCTATTTCCCCTTCTGCCTATAAAAGTTGCTCCCTCGATACATTCATATAAATTGACGTTGAGTAGATCGTAGAAGATATTAACAACTCTTTCAATCACTTCTTCTTCTGTTTCCCATTGGTTTTCTACAAATCCGTGTAAAACAAAAATTCGTTCAGTGTTTTCAATGGCAGGTTTATTAGTGGGAGTTGGTTGTAAATATTGTATCTCAGCTTGTATCTTTTCCAAATTCGCTTTAAGGGAGCGGCAATTTCGTTCTAACTCTTGTATTTTAGTATTTGTGTCCTTTAACTCTTGTTGGAATTGTAGCTGGTTACTAGAGATTTTCTCAAAAGTTTGTGTATATTCTTCTTTTATTTTTGATATAGCGTTTTCAATTTCGTTGCGAAATGATGTTTGTATAGAGCGCAGTATATCTTTGTTATTTTCGTGCAATATCGATCGGAATTTCTG
This sequence comes from Maruca vitrata, assembly GCA_039566165.1. Classification (NCBI taxonomy): domain Eukaryota; kingdom Metazoa; phylum Arthropoda; class Insecta; order Lepidoptera; family Crambidae; genus Maruca; species Maruca vitrata. The sequence continues at coordinate 14,733,319 of CM076926.1, forward strand.
TAAGGATATCTGTTCATCGCCCTGTGTAGAGACTGCTTGGGTATTGCCTTGAGGCGACAGTATAGAGTCTTCGTCGCTGTCTGGCGATTCATTATAGCATGGAGTTTTTTTTCTCAACGTGACGTTCATATCCGTGCTTGAGGCCTGCGCTTGACTTTGTTTGTCTCGGTTTCCAGGAATAAGTACATTTTCTAGAGATTGAATTGGTCTAATTGGTGTGTTACTATTGTCTGCTTTTGGTTCCTTGGATCGACATAGGTGACATTTCCATGTCATTTTGCGTTCTCTCGACATAGTATTATAGAATCGCATTTCAGATATGCCGGCGCATTCAAGATCATAATGTTCCTTACATACCGAACATTTCAAGTATCTTCTACTGTTTATTTCCTGACGGCATCCTGCACATACTGCCATTTTGCGGGTAATAGGAGCAACTTCAGAATGTCAATATGAATCGTTTTAGAAAATTATTATTTTTTAATTTTTTTTTTTTTTAAACCTTCCAAAAAGTTTTTGGTACCACGTAGATTTGAACCTACGATTCTTGTGACAAAACAAGAAAAAAAAAATGTTCAAAAAGTCACAGGTGAGTCTACGTAGATTTGAACCGACGATTCTTGGATGTGAGCCTAAGATGGTTCTCGTCGACAATTATGAGGCCATCTGAACTTAAAGAAAAGAGGCGAAATTGTCTCTGATATAGTATTCACAAAAAAAGATTTGAAATAAACGTCGTTATTTTTCTGTGTTTTAAGTTTATCACTGCTTTGAGGTTATAAACACTATTTATTGTTTTCACTTATTGTTTATGCACTTTTCACTGTTAAATAGTTGTAGTCTTGTGGTATTGGCGCACTAATGTTGTGTCCGCACAAATTTAGATGAAGTATTGTTTGTCAACACGAAAACAAGATGATGGATTTATTATCGCTAAGTATCAGCCAAGTTTTTAGAGTTTCACTTTAATTTCACTAGTATAGGCTTATGATATCACTATTTATAATATCATGAATTTATAAGAGTTAGTTTTCACTGTTTCTATTTTTAATTGATTTTATACACGGAGCAGCTGTTTTTCGTGGCGTGGTGGCGCCCTCTCACGCTTCTTTCTTTTTTTGTTTTGTTTGATTCACACTAGATGGCAATACGTAGGCGTGAGGTCCAACTGCAGCATGATTGGTGAATATTGACATGTCTGTCAATGTCACGTCAAAAATAACCAATCATGCTGCAGTTGGACCTCACGCCCACGTATTGCCATCTAGTGAATTTCTCATACGCGAAAACCCTCATTAGAGGATATCCATTGTAAATTTTAATGTTATTACAAGTTTTTTAAGCGTTTTCTTGTTGACTTTCTTGGATCAGCAAGAGGTTACTCGTCAATTTTTGTGGAATAATTCGAATTATATTACTCATTTTCATTGAAATGTTATTTGACTCGCTTGTAAGGTGCTTTTATAAAATTGTTTGCTTTTCTTTGATTGTTTACTTTATTCGTCACTGCGTTAGTTATCACAAAATTTAAACCTTCTACAAAAAGATGAAAATCATGTTTAGTCAAAAAAAAAAAGATTAAAATCGTAATATTTTTATTCTAACTAAGTCTCTTAGTGTACACAATAAATCCTTGGTATCTGGACCAGGATCATAATAATATGTATCTTATAAAGAGTAACTTAACATTAGGTTAGTAGAAAACGACATAATACTACTCAATACTGATAACGTCATATTTGTAGTTTGCACCTACGTCATAGCGTTTGTTGATATTGGAATATCTTTTGTAACCATTGTTGTCTTAGGTGCTTTCGAGCAAACTGAGGATCAAAAGTTAAACAATACCGGGATCTGTTGTAATGGGACTATAACGCTCTTATAACTTTCATTTACTGTGACATTTTCTTTTTATTCTTAACTAGCTTTCCGCCCGCGACTTTATCCGCGTAGAGACGTTTAACGGGTAAAACATTACTTCCTTATAGCGTAGTCGGTTAAAAAGTAGCCTATAACCTTTTCTAAGCTCTGGACTATATCTGTACCAAATTTCATTTAAATCGGTCCAGTACTCTATGCGTGAAAGCGTAACAGACAGACAGACAGACAGACAGACAGAGTTACTTTCGGATTTATAATATTAGTAAGGATTAGTAAGGATTATGGTCTATTTATAAAAATAATATCTGTTTTCAGTGTACAATAAATTAGTGTGGTGGACAAATGGCCCTACAATACTTCTAGTAGAAACAACAGACAATTGACTTTTAATGATATTATATTGCGATAGATTGAGAAAGCTTTCAGTAAAAAAAATACTTATGTATTACTTAACTGTAGGTCTTATTATAGGGGTGAGAGCCATCCGCTCCCCCGCAAGTACTGTGATGATTACAAGACTACTCGCCATCATCGTAGTCAGATTTAAAAAAAAATATCACAATGGGCTTCATTATTGAATTGGTTCTTGTATGTATTAGTGTTTATGACTATACTGACGATGTATTTGTATCGTTGCAGAGACATCAGTACAGTGCGTGGAGAGTGGTCGGTGTGTCGCATCGGAGACAGCGGCCGGCTGCCGACGAGCGTGCATGACGCTGCACACAACGAACAATACTGTCCGCAGGTACCAGGGGATGAGAACTCCAGTAGAGTCCGATTGATGTCTTGATTACTCTACCGAATCTTCCTAAAATAAGGGATCCTTCTAACGAGGTACCAGGGGATGAGACCTCCAGTAGAGTCCCAATTGACGAATATGCGTCTTCCTAAAAGAAGGGATCCTTCCTACAAGGTACCAGGGGATGAGACCTCCAGTAGAGCCCGATTGATGAATTGGTGTCTTGATAACTCTACCGAATCTTCCTAGAAGAAGGGATTCTTCCGACGATGACGAATATGCGTCTTCATAACTGTACCAAATCTTATATAATTTTAAACTGTCATGGTTACACACATTAGAAAACTGAAACTGTCTGGTGAACTGACGTTCACCCGTGATCATGGCGCTTACAACAGTGCCGAAATATCGGGAGCTCATTAAAACAAAACAGCATGGTTAATATCCCGGACAGTTTCAGTTTTCTAGTGTACCAAATCTTGCTAAAATAAGCAAAGTTTGGGGATGACCAAACGACCAACCGTGTATCATAATTGAAACCTTAAAATTTTGGGTTTTGATCGAAATAGAGCAAGAGGAGTCTGTAGGTTCAATTGTACATAGATGTCAAAAAGCCATCTATTTTGACTAAGTCAATCAATCTTTGGATTATCTAAGACTACGCCATTCTTCAAGCTTTCCCAGCGGGCATAGGCAACCTAACAATGGTGTCTTAAAAATCCAATCTGATTCTTCACCACACCACCCAAATCCATGGATTTAATTGATCTTATCCAGATACTTAATAGGTTATAGTAAGGTACAGTTATGAAGACACGTAATCACAGGATCTGTTTAAAAATAATCACATTACTATTGTATACACCGTGAAATTTGAGTGGTTGTTTTCCCGTGGCAGAACGATTTGCCTTTATGGTCCAAGATCCCAGAGCTGCCAGACATCACTTATTTTCTAATGGACAAAATATGTACGATTGAGTAGTGTTGGGGTGTACTATCATCATATGACTAGTTGCTACCTTGACCAGACGGCCATTTTTCAGATATCAACCAATCAAGGTACGTAGAAACACTGCTCACCTCACTTAAATTCTGATGGCTGATTTTAACATATATTTCACACAATATCATTAAAAATCAGGATTCATTACTCCCAGACACATGCGGTCGGCGGTTTTACCTTACAGACGCTTTAAAGCTATGAAAAAATTTTTACTTTTACTTATTTTCTGATGCTTGATTTTTATGTATGTTATTCAAACAACTAAAAAGTGCTCATCTGACCGCAATAATTATAGAATTGTACCTTACAAACTATTTTATTAGAAAAAACTAACTAAATTCAATTTTAAAAAAAAATCTAAAACAGTTGGGTCTGGTGAATGTTTGGCCCCTTGGATCGGTCTGTCCGTTTGCAAAACGTTTTAAAATAGTTGTTTGAATAACATATATAAAAATCAAGCATCACAAAATAAGTAAAATTAAGTAAAAGTAAAATTTTTTTCATAGCTTTAAAGCGTCTGTAAGGTAAAACCGCCGACCGCATGTGTCTGGGAGTAATGAAACCTGATTTTTAATGATATTGTGTAAAATATATGTTAAAATCAGCCATCAGAATTTAAGTGAGGTGAGCAGTGTTTCTATGTACCTTGATTGGTTGATATCTGAAAAATGGCCGTCTGGTCAAGGTAGCAACTAGTCATATGATGATAGTACACCCCACCACTACTCAATCGTATATATTTTGTCCATTAGAAAATAAGTGATGTCTGGCGGCTCTGGGATCTTCCTCTATTAGTAATACTATCGAATCATGCAAATTATTCATAGAAAAAAATATTTTATTTCGAATTTTCAAATTAATAATTTTCTTACTAGAAAACGAGAGAAGCTATCGTTGTTTTTTAAGATGAGACATAATCAGGTACTGCTTGCCGCATGAAATCGATGCTTAAAGCTAATGAAGCTCTATGCCCTAAGTCATAAAGCGGCTTGAACGTGCTTTCGAGTTTCGGGTAAACCTTTCGTAAAACCGGCATTTATTAATTTAAAACAAAAATAACTGCATAAATCTATTGTGCTACTAAGGTAGAATTATTTTGCTGCGGGAAAACAACCACTAAAATTTCACGGTGTATAATCGCTCATTAGTTTTCGAATAAAACTTTTTGTGTCGCAGAGTACTACTGCGTTTTACCAACTAATTACTATAGTATCTTTACTAAGTTTAAAATATACACCGCATCATTTCTGTATGCGGCGGTTTATATGATTTTAGTATTTTTCTTTCGTATAGGTACATACAAACCTATCGTACCTATATCAGCATGTTAACAAGTTAGTACCATGTCGCCTTCATTTTACGAGCCATACGTTATTGGGGATATAAAAACGAATTTGAAGCCGTTTCTCATTTTAACCTTAATAAAAAGTGCGAAATTTTAACCTTTCTCTATAATAATACGATAGGAATATGATTTTAAATATGTGACCCAGAAATCTGTCTTCAAAGTAGATTTTTACAACCCTGTTCAAATTAAGGAACTAACAGCATGAACGAATTTTCAAACAACAGCCTCATTATGACTTGGATATACAGTGCTAATCCATCCATACCAGCACTAACAAGTATAAGTAAATGTCTTTTCAACCATCGGGTGAAACATAATACATGTTTCATCTGATTTTGGTTAATTTCGATGGTAGCGCCATCTATGTTCCTCCCGTAAATTTGTCGGACTGAGTTTCTACACTTATCTCCAGTTTCCAGTATTGATTGGGGACTACTATCTAATATTATGCTACCAAGATTTTAGTAGCAATTGCAATCGCGAACGCATCTACTGGCTGCGGTTTAAGCCGCGTGATACCAGAGGAAAGGCTCAAGGCACGGTACTGGCTGGTCAACATGCTATTGAAGGCAGCGACCGTTCTCTTGCAGAACATCAAAATTTTGCAGTAACAGGCATCGGAAGCTGTTGCCGCTCCGGCAGACGTGACTGGCGCGAGCCGCGGGAGCCGACCGCCCGCATGCCGCCGCGCTGACGCCGCCCCCGCCCCGCCCATGCGAGCGAGCGCCTAGCCACCCGCCACTACGTACCGATACAAGCATACTTTATATGGTGAGTGTGGTGCAGCAGGCTTAGGCCTGTTGACTATCCTGTCCTATTTAGAGGTGAGAGCCATCCGCTCCGCCGCAAGTCTGGTCATGATGACGAGGCTACTCCAAGGCATCATTGTATGTCAGTTGGGAAAATAAAATGTCTTATCTAGATCTAATTTGCCTTGTGCCTGTGTCCGTGAAACGCAACATTGGCCCTAACAATATTGAAAGATTCAACAATCATGAACAATAACAGTCATTGTATTGAAAGACCATTTTACAAAGTGGATACGGCGAATACATTTAGTGCCCCATAATTTGCTAAGGAGGTCCCTAGTGACATGGGTACCGTCTCCCCACAACCCCTAAAATAATATAAATTTAGTAGAAGACAGTATACTAATTTGTTCCATTTGTCTGTTCCAGATCCAGTGTGAATAGAAAGCCAAACAAATCTTCAACAGCCCCCATTACAATTAGTTATCGTATATTAGTGTTATATCACAAGCGTCGCCATGGGGTCCGTGAACGTGAACCGCAATGTCGCGGACGCGTTCTACCGGTACAAGATGCCGCGGATCTGCGCCAAGGTCGAGGGCAAGGGCAACGGCATCAAGACCGTCATCGTGAACATGATCGAGGTCGCCAAGGCGATCGGCCGCCCCGCCACCTGTGAGTATACACAGCTGTAGTTTATGGAATACCATGTTAGGTGGGTCTTCAGAGATCATAAAGTGAGAAAGAGCCCTCTTGAGAGATGGCCCCGCCTAATAATCAAGATGGAACCCCGGATATGTCTATGATATATTTTATGGTAATGCTAGGTCGGGTAAAATTACACTGCCCCGAGTCAGGAAGTTGTTACACCGCTTTAAAGAAATTACTCTGTCCCGGGTAAGGAAGTTCGCGGATGCACGCCCGTGCCTTAGAAATCACGTTAAGCCGGTGGTCTTACGCCCGATCTCTCATAGGTCGGATTGCCGTCTCACCGAACTATGAGAGTGAGGGAACAGAGAGTGCCCATTGGAGTGTATTGGAGTCCGACTGATTGCAGCCATGTCACTGACAGTCGAAGCGCTAAAGCGGTAGCTTTACCTCTATAAGCCGTAGTCCTGCGCCAGATCGCTCATCGATCCGTATATTAATGTGTCTCGCTGCAAGCGCTGCATAATGATACCAATATAGTGGCCGAGTTAATTTGAAACGTAGCTGTAAAGTTAGCTTCATAATGAAATATAGCGAACTAATAAAACGTTACGTTGTCCTGTAGACCCTACCAAGTACTTTGGCTGCGAGCTGGGCGCGCAGACCCAGTTCGACTTCAAGAACGAGCGGTTCATCGTGAACGGCAGCCACGACTCCGCCAAGCTGCAGGACCTGCTCGACGGGTGAGTTACGTTCTCTGACGTGCACTGTGGATGTCATCATCATGTTGATGGCTGAAGGATGTCCAAGTGTAAGCCTGGGCTTCATAAATAATAGTGGCAGAGTAGATGTGCAATAAATGGTTTCTAAATACAAGAAAAAGTCGTGAAAATTTTGTATAATGGTCAGCTCCTGTAAGGATCAATAGTAATAATAAACATGATATGATACATATTACAAAAAATGTTAATCCAGTAGTAGGTGGTAAATTCCAAATACAAAGTAGTCTAAAAAGGTACTGATTAATATGACACATAATAAAAGATTGTACAACATAGCGGCGGTAAAAACATGAATTGTATTGCTGAATCGGTTTCATGGTGTTAGAATCTGAAAAGGTTCTACTAAACTCAAGGGACGGATCGCGCATATGGGCATTTTGGGTAGCAGCCCGAATGTATAAGAGGCCCCCCAGATTTGGATCGGCAATATGAGAACGTTCGTTCCAGTCCAGGGCCCCAGGAAGTGACGGTCCGCCCCTGACTAAACTCCACCCCACGCAAAACGGACGCTCCGTCGTCGACTCGCAAGAGACCGGTCGCTTTACCAATCGCCAATTGGGTAGTTTCCTAAGTCAAATTTTACATGTGATTTCACAATTAATAGTAAGATATAGGCAGATTAATAACATAAGTCAAATTGAAATTAAAATTTCTGACAAAATTAGGCAATAATAGACATTTGAAGTTGGGTGGGCGAGTCCATTATAAAATATCAAAAGTGATTAAAATAAACAATACCATATTTCAAATTACATAATTAATAACAACTTTTGCTTTGAGACCATTTTCATAAACGCAATATTTAGTATACTTGCCGAACAAATTTCTGGCGCGTTGCATACAAATAACTCAAGCGTGACGTCACTTTTGAGTCACTTTTTGTATGGAGCGTTTTGAGCTTGCCCAAATGATGTGCTTTTGAAATAGTTATATCTCGGCGAGTTTTAAAGTTATGACAGTAATTCTTTTAACATTTTTTTTAATGTTGTGTTGCCCACCCAGCTACATCGAATTAAAAAAAGCGTCACCATCCCTATTCCCATCCCCAGCTTCATCCGCAAGTTCGTGCTGTGCCCGGAGTGCGACAACCCCGAAACGGACCTGATCGTGTCGACGAAGCGCAACACGATCTCGCAGGGCTGCAAGGCGTGCGGCTACCACGGACAGCTCGACTTCAACCACAAGCTCAACACCTTCATCCTGAAGAACCCGCCCGCCGCCGACCCCGCCACGCAGGGCTCCTCGCTCACCGAGGGACACCGCGGGAAGCGCTCCAAGCGCTCCGGGCCCGGCGCCAACGGCGCGCACGACGACAACCATGACGGCAAGGTGGGTGACTGCCTCGTTGGTCCAATAACTGCCTCTAAATAAAATAAAATAAATATTTCACAACATCACATACATCGAACTGATTCCGTGGTAAGTAGCTTAAGCACTTGTGTTACAGATATCAGAATCAACAGTGGATACACAAATAAACTTAAATATATTTAATAACACACCCAGACACGGAACAAACACCGATGTTCGTCACACAAATATTTGTCCCGAGTGGGAATCAAACCCACGACTCTTGGAACCGTAGGTAGTAAACCTGGGTCACTAACCACTGTTCCACCGAGCCAGTCAAAATTACACTAATATTAGTCTTTATGGGTCTACACGTTCGCGAGCGATCGTGATTGGTGTAACCCAGTCGGGCAGTAAGTTGCTGTGTATTTGCTACTCCTAATATCGCGTGTAGACCCATAAAGACTAATTTTAGTGTAAATGGAACGCGAAAGCTTAAAATCATAATAACTGCCTCGTTAGTCTAATGGGAGCGAGCGCTGCGTAAGAACCGTGAGGTCCTTGGTTCGAGTCCGGGATCGGGCAAAATTTGTGTGAATTTTTCTATATATGAAATTATTCAGCCCAGAGTTGAAATTGGCGGTTGAACGCCCGTGCCTCGGAAAGCACGTTAGGCTGGTGGTCCTGCGCCCTATAAATTATGAGAGTAAGTGAATAGAGACTGCACTTGTGTTTGCGCGCACACTTGTGCACTATAATATGTCCTGCACACTTGGGTGATCTCAATTAAGATCGGCCGCCATAGCTGAAATCGGTCGGACGCCTTATTATTATTAAGATAATAAAAAGGTATAGCCTATCATCATTCTCCTGCCCTTGTCCCACGCTAAGTGGGGTCGGCGCAACATGTGTACTTCCACTCGGGCCTATCATTCGTCAAGTTAACGATTTTTACGTATACTCCAGGTAATATCCTTAAAAATAAGTCGCCAATACTCCCAGACACTACGTGCGACTCGTATGGCTTTGCAGACGAAACTCTAACAATTACCTGTGATCTTGGACTATAACTATAACAGAGTATGGTGTTCCCTCAGGAGGGCGAAGCGCCCAACACTCCCACGGCGCCGGCTCACGAAGGCAAGCGCAGCAGCAAGAAGGCGGCGGCGGACGACGACGACGACGGCACCTGGACCGTGGACGTGAGCGAGGCCGCCGTGCGCGCGCGCATGCAGGGTCAGTACCGGTGCTTACTACTGAAGTGAATACATAGCATCTTTAATCCTCTAACTGGTGATTGCATGGTTGCCAATATAATTGAAACCTTATTCCCTCAATATAAGGTCCAAAAGAAATAACATTTCCAAAATAGTATAATGGTTAAAGAGTTGACAACGAACAAAAAATTACGGTTGGTCGCATGAAATTGCAGATGCGCGGATGAATTCATGTCTGATTGAAAAGGTTCATGGCTGATAGAGTTGCCATCACGAGGATAAATGTAACACTAAAAACATGAATTATTATCAGGATACGAATTTGAAGTCTGTGCCACCGGTTTTTCATATGCTATTATACCAGAGCCGCTCTAAGTTGGCCGATTTGCTACATGTCAGACTGACTGCACTAGTCTTTGAGTATAAAGCCACTGGAGATGCCTTACACGGGCGACCCTCCGGCAAAGTACATTGGTCAACTGTTCAAACACGTTTAATAAAACTACTTGTCGCTGCACCACCGCCATTTTGCATTGATCCCTGTCGCGTGACGTTACTCTTGAAAAATGGTTAGTTGTGCAGTATTCTCATGTAAAAGGCGATCGAGAGCTCAAATTCGCAACAAGAGCGCGTTTAGTATCATATCTAAGTGTTTTTATTAACTTTTAAACGTGTATTTAAGAAGAATTTCCATTTAAATAAAAAGTCGTTGCGATACGTAAACGACAGAAAAAAATAAACAAGAATACAGTGGTACGGGGGCTAGTGATGTCACAAAGTCAAAAAAGCGACTCGACATTTGAATGAATCATTCACTCCCTGCAGTTAGTTGTATAATCCGTTTTTTACTTTAATTTTGAATTAAATAAAAGGTCTAAACATAATAATATGTTATATTTAAATCTTGTAAGATGAATTAGAAAAATTACTTTTCTTTCCTCTGGTCATACGATATTGAAATTTAGTCTGAAAATGAAAAGAAATTCTGTGACTCCCTTAGAGATATTTTTAAAGACATAGATATTTTAACCGTATCCTCTCAGTACATTTTGGACTGTATCTTATATGTTTACAAGAACATACAATCATTTAATATCGGATCCTCACCATTTTAACACCAGTAATAAACATAAGTTTGCCGTTTCAAGGCTCAGGCTTCAAAAGACTGGAAAGTCGTTCTTGGGTTTAAGCACAAAATTGTTTAATAAGATCCCACAAAATGTTATTGAATTACAATAATCAGTACAAGATAGTTCAGTTCATTCACCAAACTGATTTTATTTTATTCTTTGTGTCATCACTATTTTTTCGTATGTGTGTTGCGTAGTTACGTGAAAACTTTGTTTGTGTGCGTGTATTGTTTGAAGTGTTGAACATTTTTGTAGTGTGCGTTTATCGTTACAGCAAAATTTGTGTCTGTTGAGTTATTATTTTTTTGGTGGTGTGCTGTACGTGTTTACCTCGCCCCCGCTAAAAGTGGCGAAAAATTTGTTAGAAGCGTTGACGTTATGGCATCTCCAGTGGCTTTATACTCAAAGGCACTAGTGAGGGACAACGGTAAAATTGCCGAAGTATATAAGTAACAGTTATTTCCACTTTATAACCAAGCAAGGTCTAATTATAACAAATTTTTATTAAAAACATTAATTCACATCCAAAAGATTGAATTTAAGTTCCTTATTTATAAATATATTTATTTTTAAAATACAATACTTATTAAATCCTTCATCCTATTTTTAAAAATACCTGGTGAGTATTACCCACTACGTCACTATGAAAACGTGTCAAACGGCTTTTCTTTTTATAATACAATTATTTTAGGTAATAAAAGACAAATAACTAGATAATTATACCGGAGCCGTTCTTAGAAGACTGATTTGACACTTTTTATTTTATATTTTGCATTTATCCTTGTTAAGAGGAACATATTTACGCGAATCATAAAGAACAACTTTTAAAAATAATACGTTATTTCAAAATTTCAAATGCACATAATTATATAATTATTTGTCTTTTATTACCTAAAATAATTGAATTATAAAAAGAAAACGTAAAATTTCCACTCTGTATTACGCTTTTACAAGGTTACGCCGTTTGACACGTTTTCATAGTGACGTAGTGGGTAATACTCACCAGGTATTTTTTAAAATAGGATGAAGGATTTAATAAGTATTGTAATTTAAAAATAAATATATTTATAAATAAGGAACGTGCGTGTGAACGCGAACGTGGATGTGAATTAATGTTTTTAATAAAAATTTGTTATAATTAGACCTTGCTTGGTTATAAAGTGGAAATAACTGTTACTTATATACTTCGGCAATTTTACCGTTGTCCCTCACTAGTGCAGTCAGTCTGACATGTAGCAAATCGGCCAACTTAGAGCGGCTTTGGTATAAGCTCCAGCCTGTTTCTTTGTCAAAATTTTACCGACTTCAAAAAAAGGATGTTTCTCAATTCGACCATATATTTTTTACTAGCTGTGCCAGCGACTTCGTTCGCGTTTCCCCCGTTTTTTACACATTTTCCATTGTATCTTTGCTCCTATTGGTCGCAGCGTGATGTTATATAGCCTAAAGCCTTCCTCGATAAATGGTCTATACAACGCAAAAAGATTTTTTCAAATCGAACCAGTAGTTCCTGAGATTAGCGCGTTCAAACAAACAAACAAACAAACTCTTCAGCTTTATAATATTAGTATAGATGACACTATTGGTACTTGAACCCTTTGTCGGCGAGTCCGACTCGTGCTTGGACTCGCGGTTTTATTTATTTGGGTCAGTTTGTGTACTCACTGGGTCGTTTATTTCATGTGTCAAAATTGTTCAAGTGATTCCCACTCCACGCAAAATAGGCGCCTTGACGTCGAGTTGCGGATATCAGCCCGTTGCACCATTACAATTACACGTGTCAAAAATACAATAAATAATCGTATCGTTCACCCGTTTCAGATCTAACCGAGGGCGCTAAGAGCATGACCGTCTCCGAGGACAGCGAGAAGAATGAGAAGCAGCGCATGGACTTATTCTACGACTACCTGAAGCAGCGCGCCGCCAGCAACGACGTGGACGGCACGCGCGCCATCAACGACATCCTGCACGAGGCCGAGCGGTGAGCCCGGTGCTCCTAGGATCTGTAGTGTTTATCTCCAATGTGATCATCATCATCTGGACCTGTTCTACCTCGACCGACGAGAGATGACCTCCAGAAGTCCAAAGAATATCAAAGAAGTCGGGCGAGGCTCGACGGGAGCTGCGGGGGGCGGGATCTTGTAGTGTTTATGTCCACGGTGGGCCGGCTTTCAGAAGTTGGGCGTGACTGGAAAAGAGCTGCGGGGGGTGGGGCGGGGCGCCACTCAGTGCTCTAGTACTTTAAGCCAGTCTACTCGTATACATTCGTCCGTAGTCTAACGACCCGTGGTGCTGTATGACAAGTTACGGTAGCCGGCCGTACCGTGGTTATCGTGGAAGACGACACCTAACAGCTAACAGCAGTTACGATGGCATTTCGCATCTTTATTTTTAATTCTTAAAATTATGAATATTGTAAATAAAATAAGATTTTGATCCTTCGAGCCGGATAAGGTTGGTCCTTCGAGCCGGATAAGGTTGGTCCTTCGAGCCGGATAAGGTTGGTCCTTCGAGCCGGATAAGGTTGGTCATTCGAGCCGGATAAGGTTGGTCCTTCGAGCCGGATAAGGTTGGTCCTTCGAGCCGGATAAGGTTGGTCCTTCGAGCCGGATCGAACATTCCTTCATATATAGAATAGGCAAAATGATGACAACATTATTATTGATACCGTAATTGATAGGATTTTTTTTATTCTCAGCCTGGAGGTGAAGTCGAAGGCGCCGCTGGTGCTGTTCGAGCTGCTGGTGCGCCCGACGCAGTTCGCGGGCGACGTGCGCAAGCACCGCACGCTGCTGCTGCGCTGCGCGCGCCACGACACGCGCGCCCAGCGCAGCGCGCTCCACGCGCTCACCGCCATGTGCGAGCTGCACCGCGAGCTGCTGCCGAAGGTGCCCGCCATCCTCAAGGTGAGGGACTGCCGTACTAATAACATTAGCGTCCATCACCATACGCTGCCCCGTCTAATATACCGGTGATACTCAAGGTGAGTTCCGAACTATCAATAATCCAATAGCCGACTTCGCGAAAGAACAAACAACAACTTCGCAAACACAGGTGTTATAAAATATCCCCCCAAAAGTAGTGCCCTAGTCTGCCACTCTCCCCCCCCCCCCCCCTCTCCTAGATCCGGAGCTGCCGTAATATGTAAATAAGCCACGCCCCGCGCAAGGCTCTTCAACGAAATGGTGCCCCTGGGCACTTGTGAGCACCTGTTGTGGGCACAAGAGAACTCGTTTGCACCAAGATTCGTAGTTTCGTTTCTCAGGATAAAAACATTTATGTAATGAACATCGATGTTTGTTCCGTGTCTGAATTAAATTATTTATTTATTTATTTATTTATAAGAATGAAAATTACGGGCGGCGCCAGTTCGCTCGCGACCACGATTGGTGTAACCCAGTCGAAACGTCGGGCAGTAAGTAGCTATGTAATTTTGCTACTCCTAATATCGCGTGAAGACCCATAAAGACTTATTTCAGTATTTATAAGAAAACCAACAGCTTATACATATTAATTTTAACAAATTGTAGTTAGCGTTATAAATAAATACTTACTAGATAATAATCCAAACATCATCAAATTCCAGCTGCTATACGACATGGACATCGTCGAGGAGAAGGCGATCCTCGAGTGGGCGGCGAAGCCTTCCCGCAAGTACGCGAGCAAGGAGGTCACCGCCGACGTGCACAAGCGCGCCGCGCCCTTCTGCGAGTGGCTCAAGGAGGCCGACGAGGAGGACAGCGACGACGGGGACGCCAGCGAGGAGGACTTTGAGGTACGGGGTGGAGGATTCACTAGAAAAAAAAAACTGAGTAGATTGACGCAGAGAGCCGAAATGAGTGTTGTTTGCCTCCGATAGTAAGACCGGTATCCTCCATTTAGGCCGGTATTGCACCACTTTCTCGCTCGCACAGATCCTTCGGTGGACGTTTAAGCAACATCGTTTAATTTAAAACAAGGTTTCATTTGACCGCACAGTTAGCGGTTGTATGTTCCACATCAAGGTCGATAGGCACAATAGATCCTATTGAGCCTGTCGAACTCACCTTGGATGCCTGTTTTAATGCCGTTTTACGCCCCCACGATGTTTCACATGGCTAATTACAAGATGTCCCCGGCCAATTAATTTACTTTCCGGATTGGACCTTTTCATATCTATGTAGTGTGTAGCGAAGAATCTAACTAGCGTGTCATCTCGAAGCTGCCCAATATTTTATTTATAAAAATGCGTTGCCACATAATGATATAAAATATATCGAAAACTGTGCGAACGATTTGCTAGATTTCGCCGTTAGTAGGCGCGTGAATAGTCTTCACCGCCAAACAGACTGCCTGAGCGACTTAACTCTGAACCTTTGGGGAAAAATCACAGTTTAAACGCATGCAACGCTGTGACACTTCATTGTGTTCTGAATCACGCATTTTACGTACTGTTTTGTCATTTAAAAGTATAAAAATATTTATTTTAATATTTTTCCTGATGACGCCGCAATAAAATGAACAAATTGTGCAATAAAATTATTTTCGTTTGTCAATCGTAAGATGCGTGATTCAGAACACAATGAAGTGTCACAGGGATCATCTTAGCTGAAAAAGAGTATAATAAAAAATTGTTCGTTGACAGATTCAGTACGACGACCGTGCGAAGGCGACGCCGATCAAGGCCCAGGCCGCCGCGCCCGCCAAGCCCAAGCCGCAGCCCGACGACGACGACGACAACGACGTCGACATCGACGCCATATAAGGACCCACCCTCCCCCCCCCCCTCCCACGCGCCGCACTGCCCGGGGAAGTGGCTGCTCTACGATATATACATACATACATACATGAAATCAAGCTTTTTTTACCGATGTATCTACGGACGAATACTGAAACTTAAAACTATAGTTAAATGTTCGACTTCTGCTTATATGTGAGCTAGATGTCTGTCAGCGGGCGTGGAAACATCCACTCTCTAAGCTAGCTCTGAATTCCGCGACTTATTATGCTGTGTCCAATCCATTCGACGTCTAGCTGAACAAGATTTTAAATTCTAACCTCACGAATTTTGAATTAAATAGGTTTAATCGTCTACATAGATGAGGGTTTGAACATTTTAATTGATTTTTCGTTATTCGTCCCGTCTGTTTTCCATAAAGGTTACATGCGACTGCTAACGTCTAGAGTTAACACCGGTCTTTACAAATGACACGGCAAGTATCATATACTTACTGTTGACGCTACATAACGTCTTCTCTCTACACAGAAACTAATCAAAGTTAAAACGTCAGTGTATTGAGTCCCTTGAAGGGTGGTGTTTAGCTGTCGCGTGTAACCAGTACCCGTATTTGCACTTCTCTGTTTTCCCTTATAGTGGTTAACTCTCGTACGTCTTTTTCGTGAGTTCACAAGACGATAAATTAAGATTTAAACGGGCAGTGCAAATCTACGATTGTAGAACGGCCACTTACCTATCTATCGGAGCTAATAGCTAGGACGACATTGGGTACGTCGTATTGGAACACTCAATTTAATATTTACTACACCTTAGCATCACTTTTCCACTGTTTTAGCAGGGGAATTATAAAATTAAACAGTATCTATTCAAATTAGAGCTTTCAGTATGACGATAACTGGTGTTGTTCTAGCTACGTAGAATTGATATCGATGATGTTTAGCTAGATCTAGTAATAACTACCACGCCCTATGTTTCCTAATATCCTATGCTTTTGTCGCCGGTCGACGGGCTTATAAGATTGATATGGGGCGAGTAGTTCTTAAAACTAGAAAATACTTAGCAACTGTAATGTATCAAAAAGACCTAAAATATCGTCGATATTATTTCAGTGCGGAGATGTACAGTACTATTGGTTCTATATACTTCTATTTTGAAATTTCAGCTTTAATTGTATCTCTTTGAAATATCTTTCTCAATTTAATACTTTACTCTTACTCTAAGGAGGTGAAGCTGGTTCATTCACTCCTTCAATGCATTTATTTTTAAAATTTCCAAATATTAATTACGATGTAGTTTGTCGTACATTCCTCACGGTGAATCCAATAGTACTGTAGCACTGCAACTGTAACTTTTGCCGTGGTCCATAAAAATGAATCCATAGTAATATGCCGGACAGTCGGGTAGATAAATTGTCGCCACAATTAATTAACTTCCAAAACGTAAAAATTAGTTTGAATCTTATTACAATCGCTTTGGAAGATTAAGGCTTGATTGATCGAAACAAGAGTACTGCCTACATTTTGTATATCCTATGATAGAAATAGTGATGTTTTCTACCCGCATTTTAAAATTAGTCGCCCTCTGTAATAGCTTGTATCCATCGTGTCGATTTGTATCTAGACTAGCATAGTGCCGCATACAGCGTAAGTTTAGGCTGTTAACGAGTGTCATATTAAGGTATATGCAAGACGCTCGCTCCGGTTAGTGCGGCGCGGGTCGTGGCTTCAGGATGGCGTGGTTTGGTATCGGTACCCATTTTATCATCCATTTTGATTTGTAAAATTCTCTCTTTACTAATTAGAACTTTTAAAACTCGCAACACGCATCACGCGTCATTACGTCCTTTCGCTAACCATAGTGTCAATCGTCTTTTTAGACTACTGTCTCTTTTGTAATCTATAGTCAACAAAACTCGCATTTGCACGAATACTTTACTCTGATGCCATTAGCTTTTACAGTTAGAGTAGATTCTAAAATAGCTATGACGTCAGAATAATGTGAACATCGGGCTTTCAATTCCCTTTATTGTATTCAGGGCTCGTTTGCCCGGCGCGGAGTCCAACAAAGCAAAGCTTCTCTAGGGTGGCTATCGTAGGACGCTATTCTTACTTTTTCCAACATATTTTGTTCCTATGTAAAGATTTTTATCGATATTTTGAAATTTTTATTCCGATATTTATTTTGGGATGGTTTACATGCACTGGAGCTACATGGCTTGTCACCGGGATCTCAATGAGTCGTTTCCAATTATGAATAATTACTTATTAGTCACAAATTGTAAAAAATGCGGTTGGTCGTGACAGCGATGCGGAATGCCACAATCAGTGTGCCGTAATCGAGGGCAATATACGTTTGTATGAATATTTAATATGAAATAGAAATTGATTTAGTATTTAAAATTGTAAAATCTGGAAACTCCCGCGGCGATCACTACGGAAGCGCCGCGAACGAGCGGATGTTCCGTATTCATTGCCGCGCGGAAGTATTTTATATGTATATGTAATTTAGGTTAGTTTATTTGGTACGGAGCCCCAGGTATGCGTGGACGCAGGTTATTTGTAATATATAGGCATATTACCACCGCCACGGCGGGACAATTTCCTCTTACTATTAACTATTATTAAAATAGAATATTTTGAAATTGCCACCTGACAATTTATTAGATTTGTTTTGTATTCAATACATTTGGATTCTGAAAAATTTACTTGTTTTATTTTGTTTGGAGAAACCTTTTAACCATTATTTGCATTTATTTGTAAAGGTCTTATAGGTATTGGTATTAAAAAAAATACTGGTTTGCTATTTACAAATTATTTATTTTATGAAAGCTATACATAATTATTGCAGTCATAATGATATATCAGATTAAACAAGGCACTTTGAATTTTACATTAATCATACACATTTATTATTGCATTTTCAGACATACTTCTTTATATACAGTTTTTGTTTGGTCCATAGGATCGGATCATAATAATATATGACTTATGTCATTTATAACAGAGATTCAGTATATAATATACTTTGAAGCTTATAGAATAAGTAAATGCAGATAGGTGATAGCGTGTTGTCAGGACCAAACATTTATTTATTTTATAATAATATTAATTCTTACATGACTATAAGAAGTATTTTACAATACTCGAGGTTGCAGATCTAACATGCTTATATACAAGACTATAAGAAGCTAGTCAAAATAAAATATAAATGGAGGTGTTGCAATAACAGCACCAATAACACTTGAGATTAACTATTTGTGTACTTATTATTACACAGGAGACTCAAGTATCCTATATTCTAAATTCTGAACATTCGCCTAACAGAAGACATGGCAGACTTTTTTAAATTCAATATTAAATCACAGTACATTTAGCACCAAATAAAGAAATTAAAAATGAAATGTTGCTACCATCTCGGTAATATTGAGATCGAAATCATTCTAATTGAAATTATGGAACATTTGCCATAGTTTTACGTATAATATAATAAAGTCTTATATTGTCTACATTACGGTATTTTCAATGGCTGGTGCGGGTAGTATGGTATTTTGTATTAGGGGGCGCTAGCGTTTCATTTTTGTTTTAATCCTTTACTGGTATGGCACACCATATTGCCACCATAATTTAAACCTAAGTTCCATCAGAATAAGGTCCAAATGCAATGAAATTTTCAAAATAGTATACTGGTCCAAGGGTTTACTGAATGCGCACGAACGTGAGCTTTCTGAACTGTTACATCGCTTGTA
Organism: Maruca vitrata; assembly: GCA_039566165.1. Classification (NCBI taxonomy): domain Eukaryota; kingdom Metazoa; phylum Arthropoda; class Insecta; order Lepidoptera; family Crambidae; genus Maruca; species Maruca vitrata. Next base: position 14,752,571 of record CM076926.1, read on the forward strand.
GGACCTACCTGTTCCTATGTGTCTTGCCACCAGGGTATCAGGAGCAAATAGGAACTAAGTTGTCAACCGCCCAGCCTTTTCCACCTGAACTACCCTGCTTGTTGGACCACAGCCACTCCTGTGCTGGTGGGCGCCACGCTGAAGGAGGTGATGAAGACGTTCACGATGGTGATGAGGAAGATGCCCAGCACCGTCATGTTGTTGATCTTGTCCGCTTTGCAGATGTCCTTCTCGTCTTTCACGTTGTATCGGCTGTTCATTATCAGCCCGATGCCCACTGCGATCTGAAATGGTTGATGTTGATCGTCACGATATAAGGAAGAGATGAAACGGAAACTAAAATCATTGATTTTTTATTTTAGGGGTGAGAGACATCCGCTTCCCCGCAAGTCCGGTGATGATGACAAGGCTACTCCAAGCCATCATCTATCGTAGGAAAAAAAGTTTTCTTTATTTATCTTATATGTAAATATGCACTCGCGTTGTGCGAAAAAAAATATCAGCATCTATTTAACACCGCTGGGGATTATTAGGCAGGGACTCTACAAAAGCGGAATGCGTGCGCTATGCTATGCTGTGCGAGAAGTGATACTTTTTCGACTCTGGGAACTTCAACCAAAGCGGAGATGTGCTTTTCAGCACATAGCTCACATCTCCAAATATGTGTACCACATCTGCACACAGCTATATAGGTATACACCGTGAAATTTTAGTGGTTGTTTTCCCGAAGCAGAACGATTTATCCATCGTAGTACTATCGAACCATGCTAATTATTTCGTGAAAACGTAAGAAAAAAATCTCAACTTTTCAAAAAAATATTATTTAACTCGAAACAGTGAGAAATGATAGTAGTAGTTATAGTAGGTAGATACCTACGTAGATTGTAATTTATTACCCTAATGGCGGCGGCGGCGCCCTTTGTCGGACTGCCCCGACAAAGGGCGCCCCCGGCGCGAGGATTCTTTGGTAGAGCCGCGCACCGGGCGCGAGAGCACTACCGATACCTACGGACTCCTCAGTCCCGCTGCGTGCGCCGTCCGCTGCGCACGCACGCACGCCGCTCGCCGCCCGCCGCCTACGCATGCGTGACGCGATACCGTGAGGTCAAAATGGATCGCCATTATGTTTATTCGAATGTGGAGTATGTGTCTAGCAGATGTGGTGATGTGAACCCGCAGGTGCCACAGCACCGGACGAAAGTAAACGCTACCCAGCGGCTGCTCGATCACGGGCAGTTTGCGATGAGTTGAAAACTGGGATAGTGGACGCTTTCAATGTAGTTAGACGTGACAGAGGCACTATCAAAATCATAATCTAACCAGATAAAACGTGCGCGTTTGTGTGTGGAACGCAGTGGCTTACATTTTGATAATTGCTCCGGTACCAGGAAGAGTAAGTACTTGTACATAATTTGTGAATAGTGAAATTTCTAAGGTTAGGTAGGAAATTCAAATCAGTGTAAATACGTTGATTTTAATTTTTTAAATACTTTATTACCTAATTCAGCAACAAATTATTACTTTCAGACAATCTTAACTCTTCTTTTTGATGACCCGATGTTTATCCATTAAAACATTATGTTCGTAATTTAGTAGGCAAAGTATTTACGATGGTCCTAAGCCCGGTAAAGTATGAAGGAAATATGGAAATCACTTGTTAGTAAATAGGTAGTAAGTTAAAATCAGCTGATTGATACAAGCAATAACCTGTCGAATCATTAGGCCTGTCCTCCACCGGACGTTATTTTAGTACTATTATTTACGTTACTCCTATTACAGTTTCAGTTTACACGTTACCTGTAAAAAATTACCGGTTAATAAATTGGAAACGAATTTTTGAGACATGTTAGGTCGGCATGTGCACTTTTACAATAAGAGTTAGTATTTTACGATGATTATTAGTGCCGTACCGTACTAAGTATAGTTACCAGATTACGTTAACATAAGTATCGCTACTTATTCAACGGTAATTATTTTCCCATTCCAATAGTATCCTTTTTGAAATAACTTATTTGTACTGAAGAGAAGTGGAGATTTTTTTGACGCTCCGCTGCATCGCTTGCTCCGGACAGACAGCCTTATTATTTAAATAATAATAACAATTCTAGCAGGACGAAGCGCGGCTAGTACTACTGGCGTTAGTTGGCGTTCTCGAATTCGAATGTTTCGTTTATCACTTTTGTAAAACTGACATTTATTGATTTTAATAAAAAAAACTGCATCGATCTATTGTACTACTAAGACAGAATCATTTTGCTGCGGGAAAACAACCACTAAAATTTCACGGTGTATAATTATCTTATTATTTCACAATATCACATACCTACATCAATCATCAATCATCAAGGATCAATCAATCGAAGGCATCAATCTGAAACTTAACTTGTGTTACGGATATATGTATAAATCAACGACTTCATACCCAATAGACACCTAATAAAGGACGAGCGTTTTCAGACAACACATAAGATAAATAGATCTTATATTAAACCACGCCCACTGATGCTTCGTCAGTAACGACCAGATCTGAGACCCGTCAACATCTCTGCGCTCGCTTACAGAAAAAATTAAAAACATTGTTGCCATGGATCCTTGTAGCATACGATTGTGTGTAAAAGATAGCAAGAGCTCAAATTTTAAAATTGATGGCATTTCGTTTCACCGGTTAGTGTTTTTAATCAATTAAAACTAATATTTTTTTGTTTGACCGGAGGCCATCTTAGATGGCCGGTCGGTCGGCGTCATCAACCGCCCATCTCTTTCTTTAACATGCAGTTTTATATCCTTTATCCTTATCGTTCTCCGTGTACGTGTACGTAGTGCTGTACCGCACCAAATACTCAGAATCGATCGATTTAAATTTTCAATTGGATAATTTTAAATTATATTTTCTAATATAAGAGTTGACTTTAATTTTACATATTTTTTAATCTTTATAATATCTAATTTATATACATAAACGCGAAAGGTCACTCACTGATTCACTGACTGATCACGATATCTCAGAAGCTCCAAATTGCCAGGAGATGCTAGCTAACCTAGCTAAGGGTTATTCCACTAATCCCCATTGGAAATCCCCATCAATAATAGGGATAAGTGAACTTTTTGTTCACTAATCCGTATTGATGCCTCTGATGGGGGTTTGTTTTTAACGTTGATATAATGTAAAATAAATAAATCAATCATGTATTCCATATCCTAAATCAAATTCATTAAATGTAGATAAATATAAATTACATGTCCAAGAAAAAGGTAATTATCTTTTATAATTTTTTTAAATTATGTTACGAACTGCATCAATTTATCGATTACCTATTTACAAAGAAAACTTATGTACCCCATCCCTATGTTTTGTGGTGACTTTGTTGCGACCAATTAGCATTCAGCACCCTCCCCCCGCGTACCTCAGGTAGTTGACTGAAATTTTTGCATTGCGAATTGATAGACATTAGGTGTCTATTTGGGTATGAAGTCGATGGTATAAATCATGTTTATCACATAAATATATATTTGTCCCCACTGGGAATCGAACCCACGACTCTTAGAACCGCAGCCAGGGTCACCAACCACTGTTTCACGTAGCCAGTAAATCCAACCCTCACCTGCAGTATGATGCTGAGCGTGATGAACGTGATGCTAGAGTAGAAGTACGGGTGCCCGCTGGAGCTGGACTCGATGACGTAGCGCAGCTGGTTGGCGTTGGCAGACAGGAGGGCCAGGTCCATCATGCCCTGTGCCAGGTTCTTCTTCTGCTGGTAGGTGTTCACGTCAGGAATGGACTGGGGATACGGAAAGTTTGTTAATTTAACCATACCTACTGTGTATGTTTTTGACTAGTTTCATTATTATTTTGTATTAATGACCCGGTCGCGGTTCGATATGGGTGAATTTTATATTATACCTTCCTTTTGAGTCTCTGTCTACTAAACGTGAAAAAAAGTAACGCTAATTCTTCATATATTTTGAAACTAAAACTTACTCCTGGCATAGGTGATATTGGTCGATCCTCGCCAAATCTGTTCGCGAAACCATTGATGCCGTCTGAAAATGAACACGTCAGTAGCAATTAATAAATAGCGTAGAACAATAAGCATACAATAACTGGTCCATCAGTCTTGAACCACAGCTTGTGATGGCGATAGCAGTTGGTGTCTAGGTATACAACAAAGCCTAAGGTGCATATAGATAGACATATGTATGTACAGAGCATATTTAGACATGTTGCCACATAACATATTGCTGATTATGGCAATTGACATAAACCATAATGCCTATTTACCTGACTGATTTATAGATCAGCTGAGTAAGGCAATGCGTGGTTCATAGATTCTTTGTCTTAACAATAAAATTATAGGTAGGTACCAGTCTATCTCGCAAGGTTATCTTAGGCACTTCATAACACTTATTGCCATTAAAATTATTGCTTGTTAGGGACAAAAGTGTCGCGCCAGTTCCCCCCAGACATGAGCTTACCTAACAATGCGATTAATTTGTTCCAATGACCATAAAACCAATTTAAACGTAGATCATACAGATCATAGACAAAGGTTAACTTCTTTTACGATTGCTTTAAAAATAATATGTTACAAATACAACACATGCAACATGCATTCTGCGTGCAGAATAAAATGTAAGCCGGCCCTGGACTTGAACCAACGACCTCCGAAGTTCGGACTTTCAAACAGCGCGACAAGGCTGTTAAACTAATAAAATGCATCAGGAAGATACGGAAACAATCCAACATATTATAACTATGGATTGATAAAAATATTTTTCTGTGTTTTATGAATAAAATCATGCGTATTATAATTTAGAATATCGGTAAGTATGTACATAAAATGCTAGAGGAACGAGTTCATGCAAATTTTGAAAAAAAAAAATCAGAATTCAAATCCAAATTATTTGTTATTACTGAGCACTATGAGATAAACAAACATGCAAACCGGGGACCTTCAAACTGTGGACTTCTTTGATGAAGTTGTATTTTCTAAGTGTATATGGAGCTAAGTAAGTATGTAAAGAACGCGTACAATCAAAACTATGTTTTGCGCTTTAAGTAAAACCTCACGACAAAAGTATTCTCGTATTTCTTTTTACGATAAAGGGATGCCTAGCAGACAACCAAACAACACAAAACCCGTTTAGAGTCTTTCTTTTCTCAAGGAAAGTTCTGCAGATTTTTCGAGGAACTATAAATTAAGACTTGAGGGTGCGTTTCACAAGACCTTTTTACACAAAGGGTCTACTAAGTGCTAAATAATTTCATAGGTATTCTATAACTACAATAATGCCTGAACATTTAGATATTATTCTGTGTGTCACTTTTGGAACTGGAAATGATTAGTAAGTTAGTTTATATGGGTCAAATCAGGTAACGGAAATGTCTACAGGGGGATATCGGTAAAACTATAAAGTCTAAGTCGCATCCACAGTCGGAAGGCCCCGGGGTGAGGTCGTTCCCCTAGCCAGTGCTCGCCATTCACCATGAGGGTAGTCGGTTTCGTCGTGCGGCCACAGCCATTTACCGTCGTCCGTGCCAATGCCGTCATCGTGAGTTTCGTGAGGCTCATCTGCGTCTCCGTCTTTGTTTTCTTTATCACCTAAAATAAATAAAATATTTTAATACACATTTTTAAGAACAAAAAGCGTCGATGTCCGAGTTGTTAAAGTCGTTTTGCTATGCGAGAGGTCGCCAGTTCAAACCCCGCCATGTACCACTGTGTTTTACAAATTTGAAATTCTTATCTACGATTATTCGACGCTTTAACGGTGAAGGAAAACATCGTGGGGAAACCTGAACACCTACGAAGAAATACTTAGGTTGTGCAGTCAACCAACCCGCACTTGGCCAGCGTGGTTGACTAAGGCCTTATCGCCCTAGTTTAGGGTAGGTCCGTGCCCTAGCAGTGCGGACGTATATGGGCTGATAATGATGAGGATGAATGAAATTTTGAGAAATCTCCACATACGGCCATCTGACCACAAACTAAGCAAAGCTTGTACTATGGTGGTCAAAGAAACATACATAGATATACAAAAATTTATAATTAAAGACACGGAACAATCACCGATGTTCATCACACAAATATTTGTCCCGAGTGGGTATCGAACCCAACACAACACAACTACTATTGGAACAGAGTCACTAACCAGTTCCACCGACCGAACCAGTCAAACAGTGTAAAGTGTACTAGTGTTCTTTAACGTGTAAGGAAATCCATAGACAAGAAGGGTCTTCTAAATAAATAAAAAATCTATTTTTTGTTTGTACCTATATGAGTGATTGTAAACAATATTTGTCCTTCGTGGTCTACCTACTAGTTATCAGAACTGGACCACATCCTTTGAATGAGATAAGGTGCCCTCGATTCGTAATTTAAGTGGGTAGGTACATTAACTAATTAGATCATTAAATAATTATCTATTTATTTTAGTCTATTTGAGATATTTTACGCAGTGTTTAGTAGGTTCTCTTTATTATATATTTGCACCAACCTTACATTTTACAAAATATTTACAACTTCCTACTTACTGATTTACTTAATTTAGTAGGTACGAGTATATTTAGGAAACACAGGCGCGAATTTAAAAGAATAGTCATAATCCGGCGAAGTTAACTTCTAATGGTATAATTTTAATATTGTATAAAAGAAAGGAATTAATTTTCTAGTATCTCCTTAACTAAGCACGGAAAAAAACGATTAACCATGGTTTGCCAATATTTATGACAAAAAGAAGCCAATAAGATACGTGCGTGACCCGTACTTTTTATCTTAAACGAACCACATATAATTCAGTAAACACAACGTCTCAGTTGACTGAACCGTATGATTTTATCACACTGACTCGCAACAGTAATGTGTTAAGTCTCAAGTGTAAATAATAAAGACAAAAAATACAACACGGATCTAGGATTGCGCGAGACAAAATGCAAGACTTCAACTCATACTTTCGTATGACCACAGATTAAAAAATATTTATATTGTTTATACTGTCTTGTGGTAGGTATTTTAATTTTGTGTGGATCCAAATAGAAAGTTTAAGAAACCTTTGTCTTATATCTTGGATTCATTAATGTATAAGCGATAGGAAAAAAAATTAAACAATGGATCATCAATATTTCATATTGTTGTTATAATCGCTCTCTTGAGCAAGAGATTAAGTAATTAAACAATAATTTATTGTCATAAGTAATACCTGTAATCACTTGGATAATGCTAAATAGTAGGAAACGCTTACAAGTGTCATGATTAATTGAGAGATTAATAAGCGCCTTTACAATGATTATGATTAAACAATAGCAACTAAGTGCAACGACATGTTACATCGAAAGCCGGTTTTAGCTTACTTGGACATCAAATCATCTTCATGAAGACAGTTTGATCAATGAGTTAATTTATATAAATGTATGTTACAAATAAATGATGATTATATTATATCCTTAGAGTAGGATGTGCTATAATAAAATTAGTGGAACTTATTAGAAAAGTCGGTTCGGCCATTCATTCATTATAAAGTTGTTATTTCTATCTTCTATATGTACGAATACCTACTACTGTATACCTACCTAATATATTATATACTAGTTAATAGTTTCTAAACATGTAAATATGTAGCAAATAAATTTACGCTATTAAGTACTGTTTGTAATATTTATTAAAGAAGCCTGAAGCTAAAGCTCCTTACCTTCGCCGAATATTTCAGGAGTCTTATCGATTGGTTCAAGCAGCCCATCGTCGATGCCGTGAAAGCCTTCCGTCGAAGTGTCGCGAGGCTTCTCATCCAAGTCGTCAATTTCAGGCCCTGGTGCAACCAAATACTTAAGCAAACTTCGCAAATTGAGAAAGCTTGAAAAAGCTAAGCTAGTACATAATCTTCTTATATATAAAAATTAATCGCAAAATGTGTTGGTAAGCGGATAACTCAACAACTCCTGAACTAATTTGGCCAATACTTTTTTTAAATGTTCGTTGATGAGAAAAAATCGAATAATTGCCGGGAAAATCCTAAAAACAGCCCTTTTCTTTTTCATATTTTCTTGACAGGACGTAGTCTGTCGGGTCAACTAGTAATATATAAAAATAGAATTAGCTCAGAATCAGAACATTGTATTGGTAGACACTTATTTAACTTAGCAGCGTCGTCATAGCAGTCATGTTGCGAACAATCGAATAAGCTTAGCAAACGTTGCTGAACAAAAAAAGCCCAAAAGTATATAATTTTCAAGTGTAAGGGCCGATATACACGGACAGCTTCAAGCATTCAGGACGGACTGCTTGAAGCTGCGACTGCAGATTCTACGTACCTACACACATACACGGAACCGCTCGAGCAGTCGTGACTGGTCCGAGCAGTCAGCAGCACGATGAAATCTCAAGCAGTCGCCAGACAAAGCTGTTGACAATGACTGCAAGAGCGGTTCGTGTAGGTATGTTGATGGCTAACTGCTCGAGCGGTCCGTGTATGGCTGACTATGTATTATTTAACAACTCTGTCACACACATTGTCATGATTCACACAAAAGTTGGTAATCACAATTGTTGTTGCTTGCTACTCTCTTTTGCTGGTTTAAATAGAATTTCGTTAAGTGCTGTGGTTGAATATCTTAGTACTCATCAAAATAAACATGTCCTAGTGGTTACCTGCTAGAGGAGGCTGAGGTTTTCCTTTATCTGGCTCCAGGAGGGGCAGGCTCGGGCGCGGCGACGCCAGTGTGACGGTTGGTTGATTATTGTTTGTGTGTGTCTGGAAACAAGATACATTCCTTAAATATAGCAATCAAATGTAGAAAATACATAATTACAAGTTCGGTGTTGATGACATGCCTACTCCAAACCATCATCGTAGTCAGTTAGGAAAAAAAAACTTAAATTTATACTTTTTTTGTATCCAGCTCCATGCCTCAGTCTCCATGGCATCTGCTAGGTCTACGAAAACGAAAACAGTAAAGTTGTCTAAAAATTAACTAAAAAGTCTAGAGAGGAATAAGTTATTAAAAAAATCTAGTTTCTCGTACACCAAAGATCTAAAACGAGTTAAATCACCAAGAACGATGACTTAAATGGTAGTAATTTTATACTAATTATCCATAGGTATTATTCATTACTCAGGTACTTGATTTCATTAAGCATACCTATTTGTTTAATGATCAGTGTAATAACTTATGTCAAGCATGTACACCTGCAAATTATTCACTACTTATGTAGGTACCTACTTACTTACCTAATCGAATACTTATTAGTCTTAGCCATAATTCATATTTCAATTCGTAAAGAAGTTTAGATAATTTGACAGCTTTCTTTACATTTATTTCTCGTATTCTCCTTTATTGTTAGACGGTTGATCGAATTTTCCTAATTAATGTTCCAAATCTAGATTTTACTTTTTACTATGATTTAATTTGTAAATACTAGGCAATAGGTAAAACCAGAGACCATGACCCAAGCGACCAAAGTTTAAATCGTAATCGAATTTCGCTTTAAATCCAAAGCAAACGAATCGACACTCATCAAGCAATTCCATTCTTATTAATAACATGACGTCTAAATCCTGTCCATCGTAGTGACCCTGGAATCGATGAGTAGCAGGACTGTGTCATGCTAATTGGGCCTAAAGCCCGAAGGTCTGAAGATAGCGCTCCTCAAACAGGAGTCTGGTTTTCCCCGTGACGCATAGCGGTGCAATTATTTTGTTGCAATTCAGAGCATCATTATTAACGAATTGTAAAATGTTCGCAATTGGTCAAGACACGCGAAGTCTGTCAAGCTTGTCGGGATTACATGTTTACTTCTAATTCCGATTCATTCAGTAGATATACCAAGAAATGTATCCATATTGGATTTTATACATACATACATACAATCACGCCTTTTTTCCAGAGGGGTAGGCAGAGATCACTTCCAGCGATCCACTTTTCACCTCTGTGGGAAACGTGACGTGACGGGTTGTGGACCACGTCGCCGCCATTCTGCCTTGTGCATTGTTTTAACAAAGCCATTGCGTTCCTACGAGTAGCAAGGATACATGACGGGGGAAGGAAAAGGGGAGGAAGGATACTATCGCCTCGGATGATTTGGACTGAGTCGATAGTAGCTCGAGGAGCCGGGGTCGCTTACCCGTATACCGTTCACTAACCACCGGACAGATAGTTGTGACTGGTATCCCCTGACCCTCCTGGATTTTATTAATTAAAAAAATACTTTCTTGCGCACGCTGTGTCTCTGGGAGAGGGGGTTCTCTCCCGGTGGTGTGTCGGACTCCCCAGCGGCTGGCGAGGAGATGGTAAATGCCAGCCGCGGCTCCTGGGCGAGGTGTAAAGCCCGGGGGGTTTACCGACTAAAACACCGCGGTGTACATCGTCGCCGTTTGGCGGTGTCATGGGACTCTGACCCAGTCTTCTACTGCCACGACGATTGTTTGGAAATAATATCGTCTAAATGTATAGTATCGAGGATAAAGTATAAATAAATTATAGAGATTTATGAACCGCCTACACCATAAATCTATATAATTTATTTATAATTCTCGATAATACACTTTCATCTTAGGAGAAAAGTAAACATTTTGTTGACCCTTTTCACTCTGCAAAAGATTATTCTATATTTGCAATAAGATACTTAATTCAATAATAATGTAATATACTTATGAATGATGTAAATTGGACGTACGATTTATCAACTGATTCAAGAGTTCAAAATGTCAAGTTTGTTAAATTTATTTATGTTTTTGTGAATTTGCATTTTCCGTAACATTTCCAGAAATCTTGTTATTATTGCATTATTTTTTTTACCGAATTATGGCTATGTATATTTCTAAAGGTAAATTGTATTGTACGACTAACAATAAACGATAATTAAATTTTAATTTAAAAAGTTAAAAAATATTACTTAGGTATCTACTTAGAGTCGGGAACTTGCTTTCTAACACCCAGACTCGAAACGTTGTTCACTAAAATCAAGATGTCTCCGTATGATAAATACGGTGACATCTTTGATTCGTAAATATTGGGGTATTCGTGACTAATAGGTACTGACCCGTCGGTAACCTTGACAAGGCTTTGAATAGTCTTAATTAGTCGCCTCATTACCTAATTTGCTTTGTTTTTGTGACCCGATTCTTGAGTGCAGTCAGATGCAAAATGTGTATTTCTGTTTTATTTTAATGAAAAATACGTCACTGACTTCAGTCAGTCATCCTTTTTTGAAGTCCGTTAATAATTTTGAACATAATTGTTGTAAGTTTAGTCGAAAAAAAATAATTAAGAGGCTGTGTGTTTAATCAGGAATATAAGTTACGTTTTTCCAAAAACTTCTGACTAAGATTTTATTTATGACTACGGTAAAAAATCCTGGCCACAAACCGTTGATTGTAAAATGGCCTCATTCGCACACGTTATATCATAGGTTAACCAATTAACAATGGCTTGCGTTTGGTGAACACTCGAATGATTCACGCGAGTCGGCTCGATAGACCACACCACAGTTTTTGCTGCGAGTTTCCTCCTCATTACCGCAACCACAGATAACAGAAACTAATTGTGATCATATTGGTCTATTAGGCATTTGTGGGTTAAGATTGTATGGCGTCCCATATGGCTATGGCGGTCTAGTCACTTATTTCACAAATTTCTCTCTCAACCTTAAATAAATATCACACAACATCTCATCCATTGTTCTGATTCCGAAATAAGACTCTTAAGCACTTGAGTCACAAGTATCAGGAACAACAGTGGTATATACAAATATACTTAAATATATTTAATAACACACCCAGACACGGATGAACACAGATGTTCATCAAACAAATGTTTTTCCCGGGCGGGAATCGAACTCACGACTCTTGGACATAGCCAGGGTGTCTAACCACTGTTCCACAGGGCCAGTCTAAACTTATTTTGTTTATGGCTCCTGGTTGTCCAGGAAACTATGTATTGACAAATTGTTATGTGTGTTATGCACCGTGAAATTTGCGTGGTTGTTTTCCCGTGGCAGAACGATGTGCCTTTAGTAATACTATTGAATCATACAAATTATTCCTTGAAAACAATTTTTTTTTTCAAATTTGCAAATCAATAATTTTCCAACTCGAAATCGAGAAGAGCTATCGTTGTTTTTTAAGATGTGACGTATTCAGGTACTGCTTGGCGCATGAAATCGATGCTTAAAGCTAAAGAAGCTCTACGCCCTAAGTAATAAAGTGGTTCGAGCGTGTTTTCGGGTTACGGTTAAACCTTTGTAAAACCGGCATTTATTGATTTTACCAAAAAAGAACTGCACACTTATTTTGTACTACTAAGATAGAATCATTTTACTGCGGGAAAACAACCACTAAAATTTCACGGTGTTATTGTGAAATATTGGTTAAATTAAGATATCTACGTAGTTCAGAATTAAGACAGTACAAACACAATGTGACGACTCATAAACGAATTTACCTGTTCACCCCCGCTACGCTGCGATGTGCCAAAATTTCAGTAATTCAGTTTGGTATCGTAAATATTGTACGACGGGGGATCCCTTATGATGAACATGTTTCTGAGTGGTTCTTCCGTTTCGTCCTAATCGACATTTCAGGTCAAAAGTCATTATGAATATTGTAATTAACCGTATTTTTTTTATTCAATAAGGTAGGAAGTACTTTTATCTTGAATATCCATCATCTATATCAGGTTTAAGATTCATAATAAAAAAAAGTTTAGAACAAAAACATGCATTTTTTTCATTCCCCTCCTCGTTCAAATGGTCCCTCAGAACGTTGTGACACATATTTGGTGACTTTCCTAGGAGAAATGTACATAATTTTTATTCTTATATACTAATGTATTCATTGACTATTATAAACTTGCAATACAGTATTTTTTATACGTGTTTAACATTGAAAGAATCGTCTTTAAAGTTTTGTCAACCCAAAAACAACATTTCCTTCCACGAAAATTTAACATTAAATTTTTAATGCACGTACTATACTATCTATATCTTGCCAAAAAAAAGACGCTCCCTAGACCTTAATCCATCGATACAAGTCGTCAGGACAGGACGCACGCTGCCCGGACAAAATATTTTCACGATTTAATTGCTGAAAACAGCGTTTGTCACGAGAAGTAAACATTACCTTCCATAGTTTTTGTATGTAAGTGTATGAAGTAAAAAAAAAATTTTTAACTTTAGGTAACAGCCTACTGTAGGGTCTAGTTATCAATTAATTATGCATATCTAGCCTTTTTTAATTCACGAGTAAATTCAGAAAATCCGCTCAAACTTCATTCCTTTCCGTATCATTCCCTTCCATTCCCTCCAATTTTTTAACGGAGGGGAATGAGTCGCTTTGGAGGGTAATGATTTTTTTAAAATATAAAATTAATATGTTCCTTACTATGTCTCTTTGTTAATTTTTTTCTATTATTTTGATTATATCGAATTATAACTTGTGTAAGTATATGTCAGTATTATTGAAATTACTTTAAATTCTATCTGCTTCTTTCTTTCTGTCTACCTTTCTGCCTGTTCGCAATAAACTGAAAAACTACTGAACGAACGGAGTAAGTAGGTTCTTAATTAATAATAAAGGTTTCGTAAAATATTCGATTATTTTGCTTAGTTTTTGTTTTTAGATAGGTACATTATACATCCGTAGAACAAAGTATTGAAAATTTTCTACAAGAGGATGAAAACAGTCAAATAGCGCCAGGAAAAACGATTTTTCTTTTCGAAGAAGCATAAGTAATATTTGACAATATCCCATATTGTTCGAGCCTCGAATTATCAATTATATCGCCAGTAAAAGATCTATTCACTTTTTCGGAAGGCTTTTGTATTTTTCTGATAGGTACTCTTCGACAAACTGTTTCATTAAAAAAAGGTTCTTTTTCACTTCTTGTACCTTCTCATTATTTATGTCTTTTATGACTTCATCTTCTTTCTTTTTGTAATTTCCGCTCCATAAATAAAATCGTTTTCTCTTTTATTTAGTTTGTCAATTTCATTCTGTAAAATTGTTATTGGTTTTTAGATCTGTATCGCAGCTTCCTCATTGCGTTTGAAGTAGGTACTAGTTGTTTTATGCACTAAATGTGACTTCGGTGTACTTTGGCTTGATGTGGATTCTTCTTGTAACGAGTGTCGTGTATTGGATCTGGCATGTTTATAATTTCCTCAGTCTCACTACTGGGTGGAGAGCTATTAAAATTATTTGCAATTTTTTCTGCTCTTTGAACTTATTTAAATATTTTTCGGAGTTTTTTCAACTTCTTCGCCTTCGCTCCCTCTTTTGTCGTGCCGTCATGTCTATTATACTTATGTTTTTTTCTTCTTTACAAAGTATTTCCTCTTTTGTTTCTCCTTCTCTAATTTGTATTTTTCATGATCAGCCTACTTAGTTGATTTTTTAACAAAGGTTTTATTCTAGAAGGTTTTTTTGTTGTTTATTTTTATTCATCATCCTTCTAACGCTTATTCCCATATTCATATGGGGTTCGCTTGAATATTTCATTCCTTTTTGATATTTTTTCCTTTACTTTATATTCGTTCATGAATAACACATGTAATTAATAAAACAAAAGTTTGATTACACACCCACGTCTATTATTTATAGTCCAAAAATATTTAAAATCATATACCTACCCAAGTTACAGGTACGTAAAAGATTTCATCTTCTGATTGTTCATTACTTTCCATAAAAAATCATTAAACTTCCGTCATATTTAATTTTATTTCATTACCTTCCAAATTCAATCATTACCTTCCGTACTTATTTCATTACCTTCCGTGGGTTCATTACATTCCATCTATTTTCTTGACAATTAAAGTCTTTTCATGAAGGCCTTTACTGATAATCTATACTTAAAAGGTACATGAATGATATATGCAACTTTTTTTGTAAAATCGATTATTTTTTTTTTTCTCAAAATCTTTGAGATTTGGACGAAACGGAAGAATCACTCTTCTATTAATATCACCGCTCATCACACGCGGCGCTAGTCATTGCCAAAAAATACACATTAATATTTACGCGACAGCCATTTTCACGAAATAAACTTGCACATTTCAATTTGTAAATAGTTTCTTCTTCATTTTCCTTGTTCAACATTTTCCCTAAGCTAGGTTTTTGCACTATCACCTAAGCTTTCTTTTTGGTTGTTTACCCGTGGTCCCATTAGGTCGACCAATTAACGGGTCCACAGGTAATTCTGATACCCCGTGGTCCCATTGCGTTAGGGAATTGCTGTCTGGTTATAATTTATCGATAAAAAATATACATTACTTAAACATAAGTTTACTTGTTCAAATTAAATTATTGCATTCTTAAAAACAAATACATACCTATTTATATCCTAGAAATAATAGAGATGTAATGATGAAGTGAACTCATGAATTATCTTAACATTTCTAATGCGTATTCGACTGATATTTCACTAGTTATTAATTCCATTAATAAAACGACGAAAATTAGTTTCCAAAGTTTTTATTACTGTATTGATATTCTATGAAACACACGACTTCATCTAAATAACACTTTGAAGATTTGTAAAGGCGTAGTTTAAGTAGTCGTTTGTTGGAACTGTATGGAATATTCGGACTATCGTTATAGTAACAGAGCCCACGACCAAAACCATGTCTCATAGCAATACGGCAAAAACCCTATAAAATCTTTAGATTTTATGATTCTGAACCCGACTAGGTATATAATATCGGTCGAAAGTGTAGCAACTGCGTGGGAGGCCATTTCTGCTGTGTCAAAAAAAAGGCAGTCGGTATTATAGCAATACGTCTGATAGTGATAATGTACATAGATTTTATAATTGTACTAGCAGACCCGGCGAACTTCGTACCGCCTTAACGTAGCTTTGATGCACTACTTTATTTTGTTAACCGACTTCAAAAATTAGGGGGTCTCTCAATTCGACCGCTTATATGCTTTTTATAGTTGACAGTCGTCCCATCTTAGGTATGCCGTATGAGTAAGTATCTATTCAATTTGAACTGGAATCCATAATATCCTCCATATAAAATTGTATCCGTATTTCCCTGGTCTCGCCATAACTGAGAACTTTACTAATCTCATATTTTTACTCATATCCAGCAATACAATAATTGCTTTCAAATTACTTCATTTGGCGTAACAAAATTTATTCGAACCAGATTTTTGCCTACTTTCAAGGTAAATAAGGATAATGGCAAAAACTATGAGTTAAATTTCAGAACGCAACAAACTTCGCATAGCTTATTTAGTGCTTTGTCGTAACTTAACTGCGCCAACAATATTTTTTGAAGTTTTTGATAAATTTTGTTTTGTTTTAAAGACTAAGAGTTTTCTGTTTGCTAATAAGTATTTGTTAATCAAATTTAGTTCACAGCTTAATATCGATTTTTGATAACTCTTCTACCCAATATTACAATAGGCCTATTTTGCTGGCTGCTGGATGAAGAAGGTATACTATTAAAATAATGGTTTGATATTATTTGGAATTCTCCCCGAGAGATTACAGTTTCAATAGCACATCTTTTGGGTGAGCTCAAAACGCTTCATACAAATATCGCAGAACGTAAGAACTTTGTTCAGCAGCTATATCAAATGTTGCTTATACGAATATATTTTCATAGTGAAAGTTACTACTAATTTGTATTTTATACGATGGCATAGCATTTTTAGATTCGCACTTTTGAAATGGACTTTCCCACCCAACTTCAAATGTCTATTATTGTCTCAAATCTTAAGAAATTTTAATTTCGATTTGACTAATGTTATTAATTTACCTATATCTTACTATTAATTGTGAAATCGCATGCAAAATTTGACTTAGAAAACTACCCTATTGTGTCGGTCGATGGAAAAATGTGTGACAACTTCACAATCGATCTTCACCAAATTGTTGTGCAAACGCTGACCAACTTCTTTTGCTGAATTGCCCATAAAATATATTTGCAAAAATTTCGTGTGTAGAGATTTAATATCTACTTATCCGTTTGATACAGGTATGAACCGTATTTATTGTAGTGCGATCAGCTCGTCTTTTCTTCTGAACCAAAAACGTGATGATTGAAAAGTGTTTGTCAAAGATTCTTCTTTATTATTTGGTCACTGTAGATATCGAATTTTGTCAATAAACGAACACGACAATTAGATGTCGCTTTATTGCTAAATGAAAATCTCTGAAATCGACAATAATTGAATAATATAGATGCATGTTGTCGATTCAAGACCCTTATAATAATCTGAGGTATTATTTTCGGAAATAAAACTCAAACAAATAACTTACACAAATTAATGTCTAAAACAAATACCTAAATATAACAGTACCTACCTAAAGTTTCCAGACATTTTACAAAAAAATATTTCTGGACGATACTTTTGCTTTTGTGACAGATGTGAATTTAACACTACCAGGGAAGTACCCCTTTGAAATCGATACACAGCGGCAACGATTCTCGATTTGTAACTTATTTTAATCGAATTAACTTTCAAAAACTAAGGTTGAAAGAAATTGTCGAAAGAACAATATTAAAAGACATGCAAAACTTCTAATCTTGTTTTTTGTCGAAAAAAAGAAATACACGATTGCATGTTTAGTATAATAATTATATAGATATATAATGACGTAAATAATTATAGTCAAGTTTTTAAAAATGTATACTGAGTTTAAAGGACCATAACAGTTATACTCATATGTAAAAAACTCGTCAATGAGCAGCCCCATTGCCGCCCGATTCATTTTCATTCGCGAATAAATCGGTTTAACTAACTGAATACTTGAGGCACGTCACTATGTTTAAAAGCAAAACATAAACCATAGTACGTAACTGCATTCGCGCAAAAAAAATATTATTATATTTTGAAGTTCAGATTTAGAAACAATAGTTTGATCAAAAACAATAAGTTAATTTTGCTTGTGAATTAATTGTAGAGTGTTTTTGTACAATTGTAAATTTTTCAAATGACGATTTACGACCAAACACAAAAAAAAATATTACATTGCATTTAAATGAAACGTGCAGAGTTACGTTCTTCGAAATGTCAAAAAAGACTTCATAAATGGAATAATGTTTAACATAATGACTGACGTTTCATGTCAAGTCCCACGGGAACTCTGTAAAACGGGATAAAAAGTATCCTATGTCCTTCTCCTGGCTCTAAGCTACCTCCCTACCAATTTTCAGCCAAATCTGTTCAGCCGATCTCGAGTTATAAGTGGTGTAACTAACACGACTTCCTTTTATATATATAGACTAGCTGACCCGGCGAACTTCGTACCGCCTTAACGTAGCTTTTATGCACTACTTTATTTTGTTAACCGACTTCAAAAAAAGGAGGAGGTCTCTCAATTTGACCGTATATATGCTTTTTATAGCTGACAGTTGTCCCATATTAGGTATGAGTAAGTACCTATTAAATTTGCCCTGGAATCCATTATATCCTCCATATGTAATCCTTATTTCCCTGGTCTCGTCATAGCTGAGAAGAACTTTACTAATCTCATATTTTTACTCACATCCAGCAATACAATAATTGCTTTAAAATGACTTCATTTGGCGCAACAAAACTTATTCGAGACAGTTTTTGGCCTACTTTCAAGGTATATAAGGATAATGGCAAATACTATGAGTTAAATTTCAGAACCCATATACAAACTTCGCATAGCTTATGTATTTAGTGATCTGTGGTAATTTAACCGCGCCAACAATAATTGTATTAAAGTTTTGACGTAAACTACGTCAAAAAGTTTAATACAGTTTTGTTTTAAAGACGAAGAAGTTTTTTGTTTGCTTATAAGTGTTTGTTGATCACATTAAGTTCACAGCATAATATTGATTTTTGGTAACTCTTCTACCCAATATTACAATTTTGATATAGCTGTATAAAGAAGGTACTTATACTGTTAAAAGAATGGTTAAATATTTGGAAAACTCCCCGAGATATTACAGTTTCAATAGCACATCATATGGGTGAGCTCAAAACGCTTCATACAAATGTAGCAGCACACTATGACGTCACAACGTGTAATACTGTATGCATAACGCAAGAACTTTGTTCAGCAGCTATATCAAATGTTGCGTTTACGAATATATTTTCATGTGAAAGTTACTACTTATTTTGTATTTAATACGATGGCATAGCATTTTTGAAGAATTTTCGCAGTTTTGAAATGGACTTTCCGATCCAACTTCAAATGTCTATTATTGTCTCATTTCGTCAAAAAAAAATATTTTAAATTTGACTAATATTTTTAATTTACCCATATCTTACTATTATTTGTGAAATCGCATGTAAAATTAGACTTAGGAAATTACCCTATGTGTCGACGGAAAAATGTGTGATGATGTTCCACAATATTACAGATCTTCACCAAATTGTTGTGCAAACGCTGATCAACTTCTTTTGCTGAATTGCCCATAAAATGTATTTGCCAAAAGTTCTTGTTTAAGAGACTACTTATCCGTTTGGTACAGGTATGAACCGTATTTATTGTAGTGCGATCAGCTCGTCTTTTCTTTTGAACCAAAAACGTGATGATTGAAAAATGTCTGTCAAAGAACCTTCTTTAATTTGGTTAATATAGATATCGAAGTATTTGTCAGTAAACGAACATGTCAATTAGATGTCACTATTTTGCTAAATGAGAATCTCTGGAATAGACAATAATTGAATAATATAGATGAATGTTGTCGATTCAGAACCCTTCTAATAATCTGAGGTATAATTTTCGTAAATTTAAAATCAAATAAATTACTTACACAAATTAATGTCTGAAACAAACAAATAAAACAGTAGGTATCTAAACTTTCGAGACATTTTACAAAAAAATAATTTCTGAACGCACACATGAATAGTTGTTACAGTATTTGACAGGATTGGACAACTATAGTCATTTTCAGCTAAGATGAGTCCTGTGACACTTCATTGTGATTTAAATGAATGAATTTTATTGCACACTTATTCATTTTATTGCGGTGACATTAGGAAAAATATAAAAAAAATATATTTTTAAAAGAGAAACAGTATCGTTTAGTTTAATTTAATGAAATAGAATATTAAAAAAATTACCTATGCAGTTCGTATACGTAGAACGGAACGTAGTAAGAGCATAGAGCTGGTACTAACATAATCGGGTGCAATATGGCGATCACTTGAAAATCGCTTCAGTCACTCGTGAAGATTGGACGAAAGTAGTCGAAAAGACAAAAAGTACCATATTAGAGGACTGGAAAGACCAACTTATAATAAATATCGGGGATGGTGACTCATCAAGCGATTCTTCTGACAGTGATTTTTCAAATACTGAATGAAAACATTTAATCTCTTCTTATTATTTCACTTTACCGCATAGCGCTATGTAAAGCATACATATATGAACAAAAAACTTTCACTATAATACATAAAGACAAATCATGCTTTCAAATTTGGTAGTTTCATAAAATCGATTTCATTTCCATATAAAATATTATCGATTACCAGAAATAATCGAAATTGTTTCATTGTAGGACATCTCGACAATTGTAAAAATCGATATTTCACAGGGATCATCTTAGCTGAAAAGGGGTATATAATGTTTGACACAATGACTGACGTTTCGTGTCAAGTCCCACGAACTCGGGAGAACGGGATAAAAAGTATCCTATGTCCTTCTCCTGGCTCTAAGCTACCCCCCTACCAATTTTCAGCCAAATCTGTTCTGCCGTTCTTGAGTTATAAGTGGTGTAACTAACACGACTTCCTTTTATATATATAGATTATCGATTACCAGAAATAATCGAAAATATTTAATTGTAGGACATCTCTACAATTGTCAAAATCGATGTGTCACAGGGATCATCTTAGCTGAAAAGGACTATATAATGTTTGACACAATGACTGACGTTGCGTGTCAAGTCCCACGGGAACTCGGTAGAACGGGATAAAAAGTATCCCATGTCCATCTCCTGGCTCTAAGCTACCCCCTACCAATTTTCAGCCAAATCTGTTCTGCCGTTCTTGAGTTATAAGTGGTGTAACTAACACGACTTCCTTTTATATATATAGATTACGAAAAAGTTTGTTTTCAGACATTTTGTGCGTAGCACATAGCCTGAGCGCATTTTTGAAAATGTCAACAAATTTAGCCGACCTGTATCATAGCAATACGGATAATTTTTTTTTAACTTTTCGTTTTGCTGCCTTGATTACCAAAAACCTGTTTTCAGACACTTTAAGTGTAGCATATGGAGTATATGCTAAAACGAAAATAACAAGTGTGCTTTAAATAAAACCAAAACTATCAAATCAATCAGTATTTAATTTCAACAGCCTCATCGCTTGTTACGCCCCTGCCCCTTTCTTACTATTATTCATTGGTTTCATTCAAGATACCTCAATACGATTCTTAAATGATATCTGAGTATCGAAAAGTTGTCTGATAGAAAAGATGCTACACTTCATTTGTCTGATATAAATTTTTTGCACATGTGGACAACTTATTCTATCATGTCTAGCAATTTTCAGACATATTGCTATGATGCACCTAGAACCTTCGGAGCGATCTATTTTCCGGGAAGCCTTGGAGACAAAGTTGAAGAATAACCCACCTCCTGAGAACGCAAATGCTGACACTCAGTGGAAGCATTTGAAAGATCACATAAATGAGGAACTAGATACAGTCTCCAAAGGCAGAGTTTGTGAGAGAAAGAAAAGGTGCTGGATATCAGATTACTCGTGGGAGCTCATACAGCGCCGGAAGGACTTGAAGGTAAAAGGATTACAAGATCCCGCCGTAGCAACTGAATATTCGGATCTTGGTAAGAACATACAAACGTGCTGTCGCCATGACAGGAACAACTTTATAAACGGCATATGCAGCGAAATAGAAAGTCATTCTAATAAACTACAAACTGCTGACCTTTTCAAAAAAGTCCGAATCCTGACGAAACAGTTCAAGCCAAAATCGTGGGTAATAGAAGAAGAGAATGGCGTCTTACTTCATGAACTCAACCGGATTGCCGAGAGATGGCGCACATACTGCGAACAACTTTACAAAGATCCTCGACATTCCCGAGGAGCTAACCCTGACTGGGGTAATTTCGAACTGGAACCCATGATACTGACTTCAGAAGTAGACGCTGCCCTTCGGACACTTAAAACCAAGAAAGCTCCTGGTAGTGACCAAATAACAGCAGAAGTCCTTAAGTCTCTGGGAGGAGAAGGTTTGAAGTCTCTGCAGAAGATCTGCAGTCATATATGGCAACATGGGAAATGGCCTCGGGAATGGGCAGAGTCAGTTATTCTGCCATTGCATAAAAAGGGATCGACGAAGAAATGCGACAATTACCGGACCTTTGTCATTGATCTCACATGCCAGCAAAATCCTGCTCCACATTATAAATAGCCGAATCCGTTCTTACCTGGACTGGCAGATCCCACAGGAACAAGCAGGCTTCGTGAAGGGCAAGGGAACACGCGAGCAAATTCTCAACATTCGACAGCTAATTGAGAAGTCGTATGAGTTTGCTTCCCCAATGGTTATGTGCTTCGTCGATTACAGCAAGGCTTTCGATTGCGTTAACTGGGACTGTTTATGGAGAGTTTTGGAAGAATTTGGCGTCCCAAAACATCTGATAGCGCTTCTCCAATCACTGTATTACTCGAATGATGGAGTTGTAAAAGTGGACAGAGAGACATCCAAGCCTTTTAAGTTCCAGAAAGGAGTACGCCAAGGTTGTATTTTATCCCCCATCCTGTTCAACGCCTATGGAGAGTACATCATGAGGCGTTCCTGTGAGAATTGGAAGGGAGGCGTTGTAGTTGGCGGCACAAAAATAACAAATTTGCGCTATGCCGATGACACCATTCTTCTCGCAGGCAACGAGACAGAAATGTGTGCTTTATTGGACAGGATGGAAAGGATTAGTGAAGATATGGGGCTCTCCATAAACCGATCTAAAACCAAGGTCATGGTGGTTGACCGGACTAAGAAGTTGGAGCTCACTGGAGCGCTAAACCTAGAAATAGTGGACAATTTTGTATACCTGGGCTCCAACATCAGCAACAACGGTTCGTGTGAAACGGAAATCCGCAGAAGGATTGGCATGGCCAAGAACGCTATGTCTCAGCTGCACAGAGTTTGGACAGATCGAAACATCTCCGTTAAGACCAAAGTTAATCTGGTGCGGACTCTAGTGTTTTCGATCTTCTCGTATGGCGCTGAGACTTGGACCATAAAAGCAGCAGACCGCAAACGCATTGACGCTTTTGAGATGTGGTGCTGGAGAAAAATGCTGCGTATACCATGGACAGCACATCGAACCAACGTATCCATACTCCACCAGCTCAAGATAAGAACAAGGCTATCTTCTTTATGCCTTCGCAAAATCCTGGAATATTTCGGTCACATTGCTAGGAAAGACGGTGATAACCTAGAGAAGCTCATAGTGACCGGAAAAATAGAAGGAAAAAGGCCTCGAGGACGCAGCCCCATACGTTGGTCCGACCAGATCCGCGCCACACTCGACTCCTCAATACACAACGCCCTCCACACCGCCGACGACAGGAGTAGATGGAGAAACATCATAAAGGAGAAAGTGATGCATAATGGTGGTCACGACCCTCAGCATTGAGGAAGCGACGCAAGGAGGAGGATTGCTATGATACCGATCGGTAAAATTTGTTAACATTTTCAAAACGGTCTCAAAATTTTATGCGTCCACATTTCCGTCTGAAAATTGTTTTGTTCGCATCAAATAACCAAAATTTACTAATAAAAAAGATTTTCAGACGTATTGCTATGAGACATTTTTTTTGTCTCATTTTAAATCTTTTTAAGTGATTTTACGGGTTTGCGCTACACCACAAACGTCTGAAAAATATGTTTCCGGTATCTCAGAATCATCATTTAACTACAGTCTGCAAATCAGACATATTGCTATGATGCAGTTCGGTAAAATTCTTTGACAATTTTGAAAATTCGGTCAGATCAAACGCTACGCGGAAAATGTCTGATATTGGTATTTTCGAGTTCAGAATAATCTTATCTATCGATTTGATGCGGTTTTGGCCGTATTGCTATGAGACAAAAATTTTGGTCGTGGGCTCTGTTACTATTAGTATTGTTTCCAGTTAGTGTGTAAGCATGGCGTAACTTAGTGAAACAGCAACGTCTATCATATATTAATTGTTTGCGGAATCAATGTATGACCGAAGGCCGCGGTACAAAGCATTATGTTGGGTTGAGTCAACGCGTGGGATCGGCCGTTGACCGTGTCTAAAACGGAGATGTTATCATCGGTAATATTCGAAGCTAACTTGACATTGCTACTTACCAAGGTCGCAGAATCTAGCTAAACAGACTTATCATTTATAAAGATAAGACTCTTAAAGTTATACTTAACTTAATTCATCAAATCAAATCATCAAATCATTGCTATGCTAATGTGTACTGTTTTGAAATTCCGAAAAAACTCGGTTGAATTTTTTGCCACAAATTTAACGCGAGCGTAAGTCATTTGTTTTGAATGCAACTCGAATTATTATCCATGGTACAAATTATGCAGCAGGGCAATATTATATTAACAAACAACTGTACATTTTAGGTAATATGTTATCTAATGGCTCAACGGTGATTGAACCAAAACAAGGTAAAAAGCGCACATAAACACTTCTGTGTGGTGTGTCTGCTCTGTATATTTGAAAACTTTAATTTTAATCTTATGAATCACGTTTTCATTGATTGCATGTCTTGAGAATAAGATCAACATAGTACCTATTTAGCAGAGCAGCAGAGTTATGGTAATCCGAAGCGTAGCGTTTGTGCACGGCCCAGAAGACTAAGGGGAACTGGTTTTTAGGAATCCAGTTAATTAGCGACGTTCAGGAAATTGGAAATACATAATACGCTTTACTTTATGTATCCATATTTAACCATCAGTTTTATTCGCGTAAGTATAATTATAAGTTATTTGACTGATATTGACGAATAAGATGATTAACAAAAGCGTAACAGGGTATCCATTTTGCGTCATATCTGAACCATTTTATAATCTGTGGTTGAACTTACGTATGTTCTTTAAATCATAGGTGTATTTTATGGACATACAATATTGTTCTCGAAGGGCTTCTTGGATTTTGAGCTGACTCCAAGTTTGAAGATCTACCTACTTTTCGAAACAGCGAATAGCCCTAAAATAAGGTGGAACGTTTTTAGTACAACTTATTTAGCTATACAACATAACTTGGTGTAATCACATACTTAACTCAAATAATTAAGGTACATACTTACTACACTGTACACAACTGACATTGAAATATTAATGATTCGATTTATCTTAACGTCCTACGTTCACGAACCAACGTCAGCGCCATTTTTGAACTCACAAAAAATCAATGTAGTTACTAATTGTTTTACAAGAAATGTAACTGAATCACTATCCAAATAAAATCCATCTGAAGTACGCGTTATTCAATGTTTCGCAATAGTATTCCGCTTTCTATCTGGCTAGTTTTTCTTCAGTTGTTTTGTTGCAATGCAACTTCATATTCATCGAAGCATTTTTGCACGGATCCAATCAACGATTGGACTTAAGGTATTTTAGAAATTACCTGACTGAGTTCTCTGATACTTCAAAAAATAAAACGTACATAAAAATTATACAGTATTGTACGACATCTACAAATAAATTTGCACTTGATTGTTTTCCAGGACTTTTTTAAATCTGTAAACTGAGGAATGCAGTTGACTGCATTTTTATTTTGTGAAGTTAATGTGTATGTAAGTGCCGAATAAGACAATTAAAAATATTGTCATGAAGAGCGCTGTTTTTTTTTAACTAACATACGATGATGGTTTAGAGTAGCCTTATCATCATCACTGGACTTGCGGGGCCGGGGGAGCGGATGGCTCTCACCCCTAAAATAGAGCGCTGTGCAATTGCTTGCACGTACGCATTTTAACATGTACTGGAATTAAAACTTATGCGCTAACTGATGCTCATGATATTCAAAGTCAAGAGCACGAGTGTTATTGGCGTACTAAGGTATGTTAAATAGCTTTTTTTGCCAGATATTTTTAAGAACGGTCATTCAAATCCGGGTAAATAATTATCTCGACATCCCAGACACATACGAGTACGCGTTATGCATACTGATTACCTATAATGATTTGCTAACTGCGCTTGGAACATCAAAATCTATGGTGTTTACTCGTGCTGCCTGGTGATTTATTTGGATTGTAAACCATGAAATTTAATACTTTTCAGTTTTAAATAATTTTTAAATAAGGCAATGATTGACACTAAGCTTGTTGTGCTTTTTCAGCACAATTTGATTACAAGTAGGCATATTTACATAAACTGATAGGCAATCAATCTTTTTATCATCGTGACTTTTGTGTAATTATGAATACCTCCCTAAGTGGGCAACTATTCGGGATGACAAAAAGCAGATGTCTACATACATACATACATAAAATCACGCCTATTTCCCAGAGGGGTAGGCAGAGATCACTTCGAGCGATCCACTTTTCACCTCTGTGGGAAACGCGACGTGACGGGTTGTGGACCACGTCGCCGCCATTCTGCCTTGTGCATTGTTTTAACAAGGTCATTGCGTTCCCACAAGTAGCAGGCATATATGACGGGGGAGCAGATGTCTGACTTATTGATTTACGAGAAGCCTCATTATCTTTGTTGTTGTGCAAAATTTATCTCTGGACTCAGAAATTCGGTCATAATAATGACCTTACACGGCTTCAGAATATAGAATGTTAAGTGCAATAAAAAACAAAGGCTCATTTAAAAGGCGGATTTAACTACCAGGTCAGTGACTAAACCAAAACCAATCTAGAGGTATCTTAGGTAACTTACCGGCTTTTTATCCATATCTAGGTAGTACTAATTATGTTTACTTATATTTGTTTGGCTTTTTGTTATCTAAAGTTTAAATTAAGAGAACTGCTATCGTACGTTGGGTTTTCGTATCATTTGACTTGTTATTCAGTGTTTTCTTAATGCACATCATCATACATTATTTAAGACACATTCCCACTAGATCTACCTTGCAGTTTTACTCCAGTACATTTAGACCGACTAAATAGTAATGAACCATATTTATGTGGTAAAAGACCTGAGGTAGGTATATCACAAAATCTTCAGTAAATAAACTCACCAGTTCCTTTCCCGTTCTTTGCTCATTGGTGATGCTGTGGACGTCTGGCGAGGCTGCCTTCGGCGAGGTGTTGGTGCCGAAGACCAGCTCGAGCTCGTTCATGTTGATGGGCACCCGCGCTCCGGCCTCCAAGGTAGAATCCTTCGACATCGTCCCCGAAACTCGAATCAAACTCACTTCACAAACACGAATACACTCACCAAATATTTTGGCCAGTCACGATAATAAATACGCGGTCTCTGTCACAATACTTTTAATGCGATGAATAAGAAAGAGATTGGCTATGTTAAAGCGTTGTTTTTGTGTGATGAAGCACTATTTCTTGGTTAATAAACTGGTTACAAATAGTTCGTAAAGTTGTCAGCGTGCCAACGTGTTTAGCGACCGGTCTGGCCCGCGTTCGGCTTCTCACTGAGGCGACGCTGCTTCATTAACAGATGTTGAATGCCGTTTTAAACGACTACAAACAGTATACACCACGACAATTACGGATTTTTGAAGATAGGTAACTAATTACCAAGTAAAGTTAACTGGTAACGTAATTTAATTATTTGGAATTGCTCGATATCTCATTACGTTTGGGTATTCAGATACCTTATTTAGCACACTGTGATCAATCAATTAATTAATTAAGTGTAATGGTACCTATATGTATAATAAGTTCTAACGAATTTCATTCTTATTTTGGGCCCTAAATAGGTAGGATCTTACTATTGAAATATAATTATTTAGTTGGTTAACGCCTAAATTAACAGTCACTATTAGGTACCTATGTCATTATTATGTAGGATTGCAGTTAATTTCATATTTACAAAAAACTTGAAAAATACAAAAAGCCCGAGATTTACTCTGGACATCATAAAGTGCTTATTGTTAAAATTATAATTTTCATTTTTATACAATTTTGTAAATTGTACGTATAAAATAATCGAATAAGTGGTCAAGTCATCGTATACATATTTCTTAATGAAAACCGTGCGTCACAAAGGTTCATTTCCATGAGCTTATTTAGAATACGATTTGTAATATGCACACAATGCTACTCTGCAATCTGCATCCTGCATATCCTTCGTCAAACCTATAACAGCACGGTTAAGTTAGTTGAGGCAGTAAATGCTTATATTTTCCACCAAATCTTTATTTCTTAATAATTAAAATAGAGTATTCAACAGCTTTTTGACCGAATACTAACTATATCACTAAGTATAAAGCAAAGTCGCTTCCCGCGTTTGTCTGTCCCTATGTAAACTTGAATCTTTAAAACTACACAGTGGTTTTTTTTTAATAGATAGACGGATTTACTGATGATATACCAGTAAAGCGAGGATGGGTCACTAGATTTTAAATAAGAAGAAAAGACTATTAAATAAATTTAAGGTAGGTAGGTATGTATTTGGACTATCTACTCAATTGAGAAATCAGCGCTTAATGATTTAATTTCGTTTCAGTTCCTGATCGTTCTTTATACAAGACGAAAAATGCTGGCATTGTCTGTGTAATAAAAATGTTATTCTACCAGAGCTTTTTCAAAGTCTACTGTCTGATTAAATGGTATAATTAGCTGCCTCGATGGTCTATTGGTAGCAAGCGTTGGTCGGGCAAAAATTGTGTGAGTTTTTCTGTGAAGAAATAACTCGGCCCGGAGTTAGGATGTTGGCGGTTGGATGCCCGTGCCTCGGAAAGCACGTTAAGCCGGTGGTCCTGCACCCGATCTCTCATCGGTCATGTCGGATTGCCGTCTCACTGAACTATGAGATTAAGAGAAAAGAGAGTGCACTTGTGTTTGCGCGCACACTCGTGCACTATAATATGTCCTGCGCACTTGGCTGATCTCAATTGAGATCAGCCGCTATGACCGAAGTCGGTCGGACGCCTTATAATTAAGTGATTAACGTTTTCCTTCCACAATTCAGCGAAGGGATCAAGACTAATTTTGGTAATGGATATTATTGTCCAGATCAGATGAGTTATGCCTACCTGACTTTAAGTATGGGATTGTAAGAGGTAATTATCTGTGCACTCGTCTTTGTTTAGTAAGAATGTATGTAGCAGTAGGGCTCAACGCATACAAATGTGCAACATTCATTACGGCACTTCCTCGATGTGTCGACGATCATTACCTACTTTATATGTATTTATGTATTTGAATATTATTCTACGTAATAGTATTATAAGTACCTGGATAGTAGTACATATCTTCGCTACTACCGCCTATTCTCCGCTGTTATGATGCTGATCTGATCTGATGCTGTCTGACAATACGTCTAATATCAGGCTGAAGAGGAACGGACTCAGGACGGAGCCTTGGTGTACTCCGACGGTAATACGGAAGGGCAATGTGTCGCCAACAGCGGTCCTAACTACAGAATCGGAATCACAGTACATGTCTCTAATGATATCAACATACGTTTCTGGCACTCCCTTGGCCCTCGGGGCCCCCCAATTCATCGCCCGCGGAACACGGTGGAAAGCCTTCTCCATGTCCAGAAATAGGAAGTGGAGAGGCGTGTTCTTCGTCCTGTATTTCTCCATGATGATTCTTAGGGCAAAAACGGGGTCCATAGTCCCATGACCGGGGCGGAAACCATATTGACATCCAGAGACAGTGCACTCCTGACGGATTCGAGAGTCTACTATCCGCTCGAATAGTTTCATGGTGTGGGACATGACCTTTATACCGCGATAACTACCGCACTCTTGCACTGATCCCTTGCCCTTGAAGACCGGGGTGATAACACTCAGTCTCCATTGGCGAGGAATCCCGCCGGTGCTGAGTATGCGGTTATAAAGGTCAGTTAGGATGCCCACACCACGACCACCCATTGCCTTCCAGGCTTCGATGGGGACTCCATCGGCTCCGACAGCTTTCCGATTCTTCATGCGGCGAAGAGCCTTCTCTACTTCTTCAGGCGTTACCGGTGGCACAAGTCCAAGATTTGGAGGGAGGTCCGGTGGCTGCACTTCTCTATGCTGTTTATTTAACAGCTGGTGGAAGTAAGAGCGCCACCTCTCGTTCACCGCGAGGTCCTCGCATCGTAGGTCACCTTGAGGGTCTTTAACACAACGGCACGTGGAGAGATCCTGTGCCGCTTTGACCCTAGAACGTGCTAATCTATAGATAAGCTTCTGCCCCTCAGACGATTCCAGCCTATCGTAGAGCGGCTGTAGGTGGGCTCGCCTGGCTCTGGCAACAGCTTTCTTTGTTGCACGTTTTGCGGACCTGTATGCGTCGCGATCTTCAGGAGAGTTGGACGCATGTCACTTTTTAAAGAGGGCTTTCTTCACCCTAGTCTCCCTCTGGACTGCGTCGTTCCACCACCAAGTCTCCTTGTCAAATTTGCGTCCACCCTTAGACGTGCCAAGCACTGACTTCGCCGCTTCGGTTATGGCTGCCTGAATCCTGTCCCAGTGGTTCTGAACTGGTTCGCTCTCAGCCTTAGCGCACTTGTCGCCGATAGCTGAGACGAACACCTGGGATTTGTCATCGTCAAGCCGCCACCACCTTATTTGACGCCGACAGCGCTCAAAGCTCTTGGCTTTGGGCTTCACGCAGAGATCCATGACAAGTAGACGGTGTTGTGCAGTGAGACTCTCTCCGGGTATGACCTTGCAGTTGACTACTTTGCCGATGTGGTGCCTCCTAGTGAGTAGGAAGTCGATCTGGGTAGCGTGCCGCCCACTCCTGTAGGTGATTAAATGTTCAGGCCTCTTCTGGAAAAACGTGTTCACAATAGCCAGGTCGGCAGCCGAACACAACTGGAGGATGTTCTCCCCTTCAGCGTTGCGTCTGCCGAAACCATAGCCACCATGTACACGCTCGAACTCCTCAGGCTCCTCACCCACATGACCGTTCAGATCGCCCCGCAGAACGACTTCCTGAGATGGTGGGATTCCCCGCAGCACCTCTCCAAGTCTGTTCCAGAATGAAGTCTTTTCGGTGTCGCTGCAACCAGCCTGTGGAGCGTATGCGCTTATCAAGTGGGTCGTAACCCCTTCGTTACGCACCGTTAGCATCAGCACCGTTACGTCCATTAAGCGAAATAATAATTATTATAAATTAAAAAACTTAACTCATGTTTTCAAAGCATAAGATATCGTGGCATGAAAACAACACATTATTTCCTGCTACCAGGATTCTCTGCAATACAGTTATGATATCTATGGTAGTACTAAAAGTAATACTCGTCGTAACTACTACTAATGAACTCGCTGTACGCAGAACTACGCAATGGCAGTATACTCGAGTACCGAGTACGATATTACTATTTATACCTAATAGTAATATTTCATAGCATCTGTTCGCTATCAACCGGACAGTTTGGCAACTACGTTGTTTATACAACGAGTTAGTATCAACAGTTACGGCGGGCGTTGCTCCTCTTTTAAACCGACTTATAGAGAGATACAGGGCCGCGCCGACCCCCGGCAGCGCCTGTGTGCGAAACCTATGAAGCGCCTCTTTTTTAACCAATCATTATAAAAAATGAATTCTTCTTGTTTTCTTTTCCTTATTAGATTCTGGTAACCAGATCATTTCTTTTCTTTATCACGATTACTATCACTCATCGTGAAAACACGTTAAAACAATCAGTAGGTAACACCCAAACAATGATTATAAAAATTCAATGATTGTTCATTTGTTTTGTTTTACCTTAGCTATCTCGTTCGTTAAAATCGGGAATACCCGTGACCCACCCCCGCTTGCGTCGCACGCATCGCATCGGGTTGCGTTCAGAAACTCACCCATACTCATACAAACTTGGCGCCTCTACGGTTTAAAATAACTAGTACTTTTTCTCTGGTTCAAAGAACTGCCGCAGTTTTAACGTTGAGCTCGTAAGGAATGTAAACTAAAACCCTTAACGTAAAATGAAACCATAAGCGTGAATAATAATAAACATTAAATATTGAGAGACTTGTTCAATAAGCGTTATAGATATTTTGTTGTTTACAAGGCCTATGTTGCGCCTAGTGTACCTACTTACTTGTCAATACTCCACTACAAAAAACCATCATATAAGCAACAAAAATAATTTAGGTGGCAGTGGCGGCGCGGCGCCCCTATTGTCTTGGCGCCTGTGTGCGCCGCACACTTCGCACACAGGGGCGGCGCGGCCCTGGAGAGGTATAAAGATAAATGCGTTAATCAAATAATTAACAAAAACATTAAGGACCATATACCTAATACAGGAACGCGGAAGGTGTGCGGATAGAAGTTACATCGCGTGCTTCCCAATAACCTAGCTTTAAAAAAATCATCAATACCAATGGGCCTTTCATAAAGCAATTTCCACTGAGAAGAGTAAATAGATACATAAGTATCGCACACACAGTTATGATTATATTATACGGATATACAGACTAGTTTTACGGATATAAAAAACAACACTCCCAGACACGAGACAAATACCGATGTACAATTGTACATCACACAAGTGTTTGCCCTGTGTGGGAATCGAACCCATGACTCTTGGCGCTAGAGACAACGGCGCTACCTAATCATCGGCTTTGAAAGAGCTTTCTAGTAATTAAATAAAGAATAACCAATTGAAGATTTGGATGTTTAAGAAGATCAACATCGACAATATCATACTTTACATCCCTACCTACCTATGATCCCGGGCTCTTCAGGCGGGGCGTGAAACGGCATTTAAGCAGGCCTTCAGGGTGAGTGCAACAGGATCAATATAGTCTATTGTGCCTGTCGACCTCATATTTGGATCTCACTACCGCTTACATCAGGGAGATGAGGTGAACAGTCATCATGTTAGCCTATTATAAAAAAATTAAAAAAACAACATTCGCTAAATGCCTCCGATCGGGGATTTACATAGATTCGGTACCATGACCGTGTTAATTCCCGGTAGTAGGTACTATTAATTACAAAATTCGTTTTCAGGAGTTGCATCAGTGGGTCCAAGTTGAAGATAGTGAGTGAATCACGCGCTGGTGAGTCAGGTGTTTCCCGACTGCACTGACTGACAGCCATTTCCAGTGACAAATCAAAAGCGGCAAAGAGTACACAGTAAGGACCGTATGACGTGGCTTGCGACGCGACGTAGCGATGAACTATTTTGTTAAGGTTTTGAAATGAAATGAAATAATTTATTCTGCAAGTAGATTTCATGAAATTCTTTCGCATCGTTTCGTACTCAAAATGTAAAAACCGGCAAAGTGCAAGACGAACTCGCGCACGGTAAGGTTCCTTACAAATTATGTAAAAAAAAAACACGTTTATTGTATTGGGTGGAACCCTTAAAATTTTTATCTTTTTAAATTTTTAGTTATAGCGGCAACGGAAATACATCATTTGAAATTTCATCTTTTCAGCTATC
This sequence comes from Maruca vitrata, assembly GCA_039566165.1. Lineage (NCBI taxonomy): Eukaryota > Metazoa > Arthropoda > Insecta > Lepidoptera > Crambidae > Maruca > Maruca vitrata. Next base: position 14,786,026 of record CM076926.1, read on the forward strand.
ACGGTTTATGAAATTCAGCTTGGAGACAGACAATGGACGGCGGAGGCAGAAACAGGGTTTTTACCTTTTAGGTACGGATCCCTAAAAACGTGATTCTTTTATAAAGACTTCGCTGTCTGTCCGTCCCTCACCATTCTGTTTCTCAACTTCTCAAGAACTACGATACCTAGAGAATTGAAATTTCCACAAATAATGGTTGTCGCTTTATCAACTAATACCTACTAAAATCAACATATAACAAATATAATATTATACAATATAATATCTTTATTTCCATAATAAACATCTACATAATATCCTTAAATCAAGCGACTCTGCACTAAGCAAAATTGCTTGTATCAGCAGCCAACACTCCAATTATACATAAATATTTAGAGGGGCTCCCTCCTACACATTAAATGTGATTTTTTACCCTTTGTGCGTAAGTCTGACCCGCACTTAGCCGGTTTTCTTTTCGACATAACACAATTACGAGTACAAAGAGAATTACAGTTTTACTATAAAGAATAAAGAATGTTTTTTGCTATAATGTGGTTACATTTAGTAGGTACATAGGTCTTAACAAGAGATCGCACACTTACCAATAATTGGTATGCAAATATTTATCTTATAACTAGTACCTTCTATATAATAAAAAACACTAAATACTCAATCCTGAACTGATATATTTTCATAACTGTGTAATTTTGTGTATTTCTAATTGTGCTAAATAAATGTGCATTCCATTCTATTCTATTCTATTCATATAGGACGTTACATGAATTTATAACTAGTGACCGACCTCGCTTCGCTTGTATGTATACTTATAAAACGTTCCTCTTGAACCCTCTATCTATTAAGAACCCCCATCAAAATCCGTTGCGTGCCTAGTTTTAAAGATTTAAACATCCATACATACATACAACATACGGACATACTCGGGTAGCGACTTTGTTTTATACTATGTACTTAGTGATATTCATATAGGATGTTACATTTATTTATAACATGAACCTGTCATTTATTACAAATAATTTATGAACATTTGAATTGGCCTTCTTGCAATACTTAAATAAATTCCTGGAATGAACATAACACGCGAAACGGAATAAAAACTTGGGTATTTGAAACATCCTCTAAATATAAATCGTCTAAGTAGGTATAACACATCTTATTAAATTGTTACATTCATCGGGGTCGTTGACTAAGTCCATTCATTGTTGCTTGTAATTTTGAAATTCCGCCCTCATTATGCGGCAAAATTTATGAATGCTATTACTACCTGTAATTGTTGAGTTAATAACACTGTGTTTTCTAGAATTAATTCTTAGAACCTTACAAGCGGGTTAAATACGGTACATTTTAATACTAACTAAACGCCTATTTTATTTTAAAGAGCAACATTTTCGAGCGGATAAATAGTGAGAGATTTTACTGTAGGAAACTTAATGTTACGTACATAAAACTGTTTAATCGTATCCTTAGTTTAGTGTTACTAATTAATTGGTCGGATAAATAATTGTATATTGGGCAAAAGCAATTATGATCTATGTTGCTGACTATAACAGTTATACAATCCTCCGCTTCTACATACATTTCAATTAAGGTTACCAACCTACATTCCTATAACTAGAACATATTGTAAAAAGTCGCCGTGCTATCTTATCGCGATTATTGCATATCTCACTGATTAACAAGTTACACTACATGGACGCAAAAATAACATAGCCGGTATGAATGGTCACTTCTGATGACAAAATAGAATTTTTGAAATGAAATAACTTTTCAGAATGTTCACGTTTATTTTAAACAATAACTTAATAGTGCCTTAGTGTCTTTTTTATAATTTGGATTAAAGCGCTATTAATCTTTAGTTATTTTAAGAGCTCCCCTCTAGAAATATCTCCAACGTTCTATACCTACGTTGGAGATATTTCTGAGTTTTCGTTACTGACTACTTTGTTGACTTAAAGGAGCCTTTTCGTCATCACCGGACTTGCGGATGAGCGTGTGGCTCTCTCCCTAGAAATGATACCTCCCAACTCCCACAGACCTCTGTTTTTGGTCTCGCAACTAATTATATTGTTTGAGAAAGAAAAAAATATACAGTCTTAAATACTATGCATTATACCAGAAAGTCATACCTATTATATAGGCTAGGCTATTTATCTTAAGGGCCGCTTATAGTTAAGCGAGCTAGGTACACTGTAAGTACAAGCATACTAGATACAATTGACAAACTGGCATAATCCAAAGAAACAAGATAAGGATCACGACCACACCAACATGTTGCTGGCTCATTTCCGCAAACGTATACCTACTACAAACTGCAAAGAAACGTCATGTAGGTAGGTAATGCTATTTAATAGCGTTAAAACAATAAATGTGGCTGTGCCTCAGATGACTTTCGCTGGAAATTTTGATGACACGTAATCTGTTAGTAATAAAGAAAACAGGAAAGCCAGTGAGTAGTATTTCAGTAATTTTTGGCAAGTGAAATTGATTGAATAAATAAAAAAATTAAGTTCACAAAAGCCTTGAATAGGGAGCTGTGGACGAGTTTGGAGGAGACCTTTGCCCAGCAGTGGGATGAAACGGGTAAATAAAAAAAAAAAGTTCACAAAAACAAAAATCAGTAAGATTTTAGTAAATATCCGATTCTTTTTAGTTTAAAGTAGTATTTGCACAGAGTTGCTTACTCAGATCACCAATCCAACACAGATATGTTCGATATTTAGCATCCATTGTATTCTGAAACCAATAAACTTGAGCAAATAAGAAATACACTTTGAAATATTGCTTACTAAATACATCATGTTTGAGGATGGGGTTCCTTCCAATAAGATTTGATCTATGCAGTCGTATTACGCGCGAAAATTGTTTCGCTAAAAATATTACAATAAAAGTATGAAATATTGTTTGTATAAAAGCACCAGTCTGTAATATATCTTAGTACAGACAGACAATATTATTTTAGCCTCGATTACCCATATTAAATTAATAAATACCAAATGCCAATTAAAATTATCATTTAAGCTATAAATGACATTAGTTAAATTGATTTACGATTCGTGTTTGTTACGTCTTTTTCTTTTGTGCAATTTCTCCATCATTGATACCGCCATACGCAACAATTCGATGACGGAACCCAAGTTTGTTTCAGCCCTGACCATGTTTCAAGTTACGTTATCTACGTTCGAAGACTCCAGCGCACCGCACGATTCAGTACTACGCTTGCTTCCGTGACCGGCTAACGCACTGTATTTTTTTTTGTGGACCGTAAACAAAAAAAAAACAAAATGGGGTGCGGTGAATCCTGCGTTAAATACATCCTCTTCTTCGCCAACTTATTCTTCGCTGTAAGTAAAATTAGACTCTTTTACTTGGACTACCATATTCGCGTAAATCTTATCAACTTATCTAAGAATTGTCGCTAACGAAAAGAGTACGGAATAGCGGCCATGCATATCAGATATCTAACAATGATTGCAGACTACCATCACACTTTTTTCACTTTTAATAATCACTGTCATTCAATCATATAAAACGTTTTACTTGACATCAAAGCAACCTAGTACCTACTCTACATCTCCTTCATCATCGTCATCATCATCAGCCCACTTCCGTCGACTAGGACTAGGACACAGGCCTCCCCAAATAGGCCTCCCTCACCACTTATTTACATCTTACATCTCCTCACGTCTTAAAGACATACCTTCTATTTAATCATAAGTAGTTCATGATGCGTAAGTATTTTTACTACATACTTAATTTATCTTACATACTTCTTCTAAGCGCATATACTATAAACTAAAGCTAAATTTACAACCATGACCGACAAGTGTATGAAAAAATAATATGTATAATTTTTGCGCAAACCCATATTGTTTGTGACCTTGACTGGTATTCATGATTATTCAGTTGTTTTTCTTAAATATATACGAGTATGTTTGGGTGCAGCGATTTGTCTATCGGAAATCACCTCAATTTATATACCACAGGAGGGTACTACACCAAAAATAGTGGCCAAAGAGGCACAATAACAGAAATAGATGTTGATTTGTAAAAGAAACTTGAACTGCTAGTGTCGTCATGACATGTCATGTTAATTTAATTGCATGATTTTATAGGGTTTTTAAACTGGATGTTGAATTTATTGTAAGAATTGCCAAATGCATCTACTCTGATTACGCAAAAAAACTTAATGTCAAAACTGTTGTCCCTGTAGCCCCAATTAAGTATATAAGAAAACTAGTGACCCGCCCTCGCTTCGCTTCAGTTATATTATACATTAAAACCTTCCACTTAAACCCCTCTATCTATTAAAAACCGTATCGAAATGTGAAAAACAATCCGTTGTGTAGTTTTAAAAATTAACGCATACATAGGGACAGACTGACGCTGGTAACGACTTTGCTTTATACTATGTAGTGATAGTCATAGTGATGAACTCAATAGCATTCTCCTGAGACGAGACTGCGAAGAATTGAGGAGTTGGAGGAGGCTGTTGCCTCCTCGACTTTAGTAGATTGATCAAGAAGAGATCATCGTAGGAGTATAGCAGCGTTCAGACACGAACATATTGCGGATTGCTTATTAGCAGAAAGTAGAACAGACGAAAGTGTAGTTAGTGAAAGAAAGCAAATAATGTTCACTCCTAAAATTATTCATAGTGTTTTGGCGGACAAACAAGACGAACTACCTAAACCTACCTATCCATATCAGATTAGATTACCCGGGAGTAGGGTACGCACTGATGAAGGACGGTTGATTCTTCAGCGCATACACATAGCGTTCAAATTGTATTCACGTACGCTGAGATAAGCCGACGTTGCATATTATCGCCCTATTATTGATTGAGTGTACTTCCACGAAGCATTACGACCGTATTTACTAATCGCAATGCGTTTGTTCTAGTCTTTAGTATGATCTATGACATAGGTATGTTTCATGCCGATTCGCTTATTCATCTCATTTGTGAACTTGATCTCAAATAATAATATGTGCATTCATGCTTCGAGAAAACATTTCTAACAATCATGATTCTATATTTATTAAATCTATTATTTAAGTATTTAGCATTAATCTACATTCTACCAAAACGAGCCAAACGCAACACATCCTACCTTTTTCCGAAACGTTTCGTTGTTTTTTTAACTCTCACAACTTTGCTTGCTAAAAATTAAAGTTATAATAAAACAAGTACTAAATGTACAAAGCAAATAAATCATCAATCAACCAAGTTTTAATAATGATAGCCATTATATTTAATTTATAATGGAAACTTCAATATTCTTATGCATCTCATGGATTCCGTAGAAACTACTACAAAGTAGTGGGAGACTTTTACTTACTAAGACATTCCATCCTTAGAAAATTCTTCCATAAGTTGCAATCCCATTTAAATAAATATTAAATTATATTCATAATGGGTCTACATTCGAAGTTTGCGTAGCCAATACTTAAGAACTCTAATGTAGCATTTAAAAGCACTTTTGGGGTAGAGGAGATCAGAATCCACAATTAAATATACCGTTTTCCCGAGTTGAACGAAACCACCACTGCTGACCTAAGAGACTTAGCAGCAAAAGTGGAATCGAGCATGTCAAAGGGTAAAAGGGTCAAAATATGCCAAATCCAAGAATGAAACTATCTGTTCCAGTTGTCGGGGCTGGCGCTCCTGGTCCTCGGAGTGGTGGTCCAGCTGCAGGTAGCCGACGTGGTCCAGATCGCCGACCTTAATGTGCAAGCCGCGCCCATCTTCACCATGACCTTGGGCGCCGTGGTCTTCCTCATCGCCTTCTTCGGATGTTGCGGCGCCATCAGGGAGAGCAACTGCATGCTGGTTACTGTGAGTAGCTTTTGTTTACTTGGAATGTTTTGATGGTGATACTTTCTAAACAGGTATGTGAACAGATCATAAGATTAGGTGATTAGTTCTACGTTTACCTATAAAATAGGTCACCGTAGAACTGATTACGTTCATCCATCATCCATCAAGGCAGTCAAGCACAAAACCAAAGAAGATTCAAAAGAACATTCTTGATAAAAATTTAGAAAAATAAATCAGTGACAAAACTGTTTTAACATACTCCAAGGGACCGGTCAGCTAATTGCTGCCAGGATTGTTGCTGCTTCAATGATTTGTGTGTGACGCCATGGAGTCAATCTAATTTTATTCGTACGGCGCAGGTGTTAAGGTTCCATTTTGTGTTCCAGTTCTCGATCTTCATGCTGATCCTGATGGCCGCGAAGGTGGCGCTGGCTTCGCTGATCTTCGTGCGCGTGGACGACGTGGTGGCGGCGGTTCCTCGCTGGCTGCAGGAAACCTTCGCCAACAACCAGAACGTGTTCCAGGAGATTGAGCAGGCGGTAAGATATTGTACTCTTTGATGGACCACATCAAAACGCAGCAAGAGCTTGCAACTTATCTTGATCGATCAGACCAATCAAACAATATCATTTGCGTACCGTTCTTATGAAACTCCAATGGCGGTATTAGACAAAGTAATAATCATTATTTTCTAGTTAAAAAAAACACAAAAATCTCATCGACTGTCTGCTTGTTGTCCGGTATCAGAAATGTTGAACCCACGGCTTTTTGGATAGCGCTAATAACTAAACATACATACATACATAAAATCACGCCTTTTTCCCAAAGGGGTAGGCAGAGATCACTTCCAGCGATCCACTTTTCACCTCTGTGGGAAACGTGACGTGACGGGTTGTGAACCACGTCGCCGCCATTCTGCCTTGTGCATTGTTTTAACAAGGTCATTGCGTTCCCACGAGTAGCAAGGATATATGACGGGGGAAGGAAAAGGGGAGGAAGGATACTATCGCCTCGGATGATTTGGACTGAGTCGATAGTAGCTCGAGGAGCCGGCCTAATAACTAAAGACAAGCAGATTTAGAATAGACCTGCTTACACCACAGATGGCGATTCCTGCACCACAATTTTCCGTCCAGAAACGATTTAACTTGACGATTAGACAAAATTCGCTTGCGGAGAGGGCAAAACAAATAAATATTTGGAACATCTCCACATGTTCATCAATTTTCAACGAATGTGGTTTCCTGGTGGCAATCGAGCTACTATCTGATTTTGAGTCAACAATTTTTGTAACCGTAGCCTAGGTCTCAACTCATCTAGCCATATAAAAACCTTCTATCTGTTGCAGTTCTCGTGCTGTGGGCCATCTGGGCCCGCGTCGTACGGGCAGTCGCCGCTGCCCAACACCTGCTGCTCTGCCCCGCCCTGCTCGCCCCTCAACTCGTACTCCGGCTGCGACAGGATCGTCCAGGACTTCTTCACCAGCTTCGGAGTCGCCATCGGCGTCGTCGCCATTGTTGTAGGAGCTATCGAGGTGAGGGGACGGGAAGGCTATCACCTTATAGGATGATGTAGTGTATGATTTTAAGCTTTCGCGTTCCATTTATTTAGAAATTAGCATTGGATTTTGAAATTCACAACCACTGTGGCAGACGATAACGGGCGGTGCCAGTGCGCTCGCGACCATGATTGGTGTAACCCAGTCGAAACGTCGGGCAGTACGTAGCTATGTATTTGGAGAGGCCTATGTCCAGCAGTGGACAGAAATGGGCTGATAATGATGATGATGCTAGAGTGTCCCTTTTACGAGCCCTAGTTGGCGCTCGGATTCATCCGTCCCGCTAAGCCAGCGATGACATGGCAAGGAAAGGCTCGACCAATATGTAAGGCGACTTAACACGTTTTATTGCTCCTACTGCCAGGAAACTTTGGGCTTTGGGTTTACTATAAAATGTGCCAGTTAATATTTGATAAATTATAATTTATTTAGTTTTATTCCTTATTACTAGTGACCCGCCCTCGCTTCGCTTCGGGTATTTTTTCTTTTTACACTTTAACGTAATTAAAGTAGGGATCCCTATATTTTTGAACATGGATATAGCCTATGTCACTCAAGAAAAATGTAGCCTTCCTACAGTGAAAGAATTATTCAAATCTGTTTAGTAGTTTCGGAGCCTATTCAGTTTAAACAAAAAATCAAACCTTTTCTCTTTATAATATTTTTTGACGTCTAAATAACGTATAAATAAACACGATGTATGTGATTCCAGCTGGTGGCGGCCGTGTTCGGGCTGTGCCTGGCCAACACCGTGCGTAACAAGTACCGTCGGCGCGCCTACTGAACACGCGTCTCTTACTACGTGCTCCACCGCCCCGCGCCTGCGTGACCCACGCGTGGGCGGGGTAGGCATGCGAGACAGAAGCATGGGCGGGGTGGGAATGCGAGACAGAGGCGTGGGCGGGGTGGGCCTGCGAGACGGAAGTGTGAGCGGGATGGGCCTGCGTGCTGTAGACATGGGCGACGTAGGCCTGTACCACATGGCTTAGGCATCCTAGGTCTGCGCCTTTGACCATCCACCAACATCCCCGTCTAGCTTTACCAAAATATCATACTACTATAAATATGAGCTTTACCATATTTTTACTGTACACGTTTACTTAGAAATATACAGGCATAACTATACCTATTATGTCTATACTCATAAGTATTTAAAGTAATAAATACTGTTAACTGTACGACACTAAGTCTACGTTGCTACAAAGTTAAGCCTATTATGTCTACAAGTAAGTATGTATAGTAAATATTAATGTAGGACCTCTCAAATCTAGGGTAGTGCACTCGCCAATGGGCTCACGACTAGCATAGAGCTATCTACGCTATTACCTATTATACACATTACATTACAGAAGTCCCCTTCTCTTTATCGCTTCTCTAATATTGAGAAGACTAACAAAACCACCCTTAATACTATTTGAATTAAGTTAATTATAATCGACATTATTTAAGTATTGATTAGTATTTCGGTATGGTATTCATTGCATAAGAGTTTATAGTATTAAAATAAATAGTGCAGTTTAATAAAATTAAACGGCTTTCTACTTAGTAATAATTTCATTGGTAACACGAGTTTAATTAATATTAAATTAATCCTAGATTCGTTTACTACAAAAATTAATAATATGATTTTTTTTAAGACCTTTTTTGATAATTTACATTATATTTAGTATCATTAAGGACCGAGTAACCTTGTAAGTAAACTTCGTGATAATGTAAGTCTAGGCAGCTTTCTAGTCTTTAGTCTAGGCTAATAAGGTTTTGTATTATGTATTAAATAAAAACAAAAGTACCAAAGTAAATTAAGCTTGTTTTATTTGTCCTTTGACGACACCATTTTATACTTACGATTATAATTTAAAATCCAGAATAGTTGCCACGGGCCCTTGACGCGTTGATGTCTTTAACAGGTTAGAAAATCATTTAAGGGGAGAGATTAAAATAGTATTTTGATTATCCTGTTGTTAGCATATCTAAATTCCTTAATAATGTTTTACATTAGGATATAAAACATTATTTAGACAGTTTGAGGAAATACCTGTTGTACTTATACAATAGGTAAATTTTTTATTTATGCATTTTATAATCAGCGATTATATTCTTATATTGGGAATCACCAATACATATTTACCCGTTTATTTAAAATAAACGAAATATGGCACAAGGTTTTATTTGAGTTCGACTAATTATTTAATTCTCAAAACTGTTGATCAATTAATGTATTATATTACAGTCACTCTAAATGGCGGTGTTTTAGATAAAAATTATTCTAACGAAAATTTCGTCACAACGAGTAAGATATGAAATAAATAGACTTGTTTTATTCAAGATCGCTTTCAAACATCTTCCTTCGTTCTTGACATACAAAGGCTTAATAGAGGAGGATAGGTACACTGTTATAAATTACATACATGAGACATGTTTTACGATACATACGTGTACTACGTAATTTAAAAACGTAAAAGAGTTAAAATCGAAAATTATGTCACATAAATGATTTCCGAGAAGCAAAATCATGTAAAAAACATAGAACTTGAAGCCTAAAAATAGTTCCGTATTCAATTCAACACATGAGTCACTGTGGTGGGTGTTCTCGTGAATCCTTATCCTGCTTTATCTATCAGTTGATAACAAAAGTGCTAACGCCTTTCGCACAACGCTGTGTACCTACAGACGCGGGTGAATTCAGTAGCGAGTGTAAACGCTGAAACTGTAAAAGCGGTGAAAACTTCGAGATGTGCTGTGCCGAGTTCATTGTCAAATATGTGCTCTTTGGCGCAAACCTTCTATTCACGGTGAGCTATATTAATAATAATAATAATAAAAGATATTTATTGACCACAAAATAACAAAGAAAACAAAAAAAAATCAACATGGAACACAACATTTATAAGTGGTCAATTAGGTCCCAGCCTCAGCATATGCCACAACGACATGAAGCCGCATATTGTTTTTTTAAATTTGAAATAAATACAATACGTTTTTGAAATCGATGACCATACACGATGACTGGCTCGGTAGACAATGGTTAGTGACCCAGGTTCACTGCCCACGGTTCCAAGAGTCGTGGGTTTGATTCCCATCCGGGACAAATATTTGTGTGACGAACATCGGTGTTTGTTCCGTTCTGGGTGTGTATTTAGTATATTTACGTATATTTGTGTATCCACTGTTGATTCTGATACCTGTAACACAAGTGCATAAGCTACTTACCACGGGATCAGATCAATGTATGTGATGTTGTGTAATATTAATTATTATTCATACACTTTGCGTTGGGACGTTCTACTGTTAATATTCTTAGTAAGACTGCACAAGCGCAATGAGATCGACTTTTGAAAGCCACAGTATAACCAATTTCAACGTAACACAGTGTTTGGGGTATGACCCAAATTGAACTGAAACACCGGTTGGTTAGTGGACACACTGTCCTGGACTCTGAACTGGTAGGAGTCCGAACTCGATGGAGCCACTATCCAACCAACCTGGACCCTGAACTGATCAGAATCCGAACTAGATGGAACAACGTCTAACCTGGACTCATGTACTAATAAGAGACCGGCTCGTCACTGACCACACAGCTTTAAAATATTTCCTTATGCTTTTATATTGTACGTCGGAGAGACGACTGACGGTGTGTTGGGTTTCTCATTGTTTCCACCATTCCCATCTATAGTAAATTCATAGATTCAAAAGATCAAAGGGGGTTTATATGAGAACTCAAAATGAAATTGACTAACTGAAACCTTAATACATGGTAATTATTATTATCCTAGACACACAAGTAAATATTAGTCTTTATGGGTCTACACGTAAAAGTAGCAAATATGTACATAGCTACTTACTGCCATATACCCATAAAGACTAATATTTAGTGTTATGGAACGCGAAAGGTTGAAATTTTCTAAAATTAACGTTTTGTTGCATCCATGAATTTGCAGATGATATTTAATACTTAAATAATTGTATGATCTAATAAGTATCTTGAATGATTTTATTCAGCAACTATCCGCACCAATTGACTAGGCATGGATTATGCCACGGAAATTCGATATAGTTTATTGGGCTATATTTACTTATTGCTGATAATTATTCCAGGTACACAAATAATCCGATAACAATAAAGTACGTTTGTTATTTATATCAATTTAGATAAAAAAATATAAAGATTCGTTTGCGATAGATACAAACTGATAACATCACAGGAAGTAAGTCCATTCATAGGTAACAGAAATCCTAATCCACTTAATGAAACTCTATTGTAGAGTTTCTTTTCTACAGTGATTCAAAGCGTTAAGGTAATTCTCGCTGTTAAAACTAGGAAGTAAATAGGTAATCAATTTAAAGTAAAAGTGATGAATAATATTCTTCAGTGAATTCTTAGATAGCATCTTATCTCGCCATTAATTACCTATGTTTTCAGAACAAACAAACCTCTCTAGAACTCGCTTGTTTATCTCAAAAACCAACTGCCTTACAAGTATCCAGATAGTATTGATACGGTTTACTTTAACTGAGCATGGGCTTGACCTAGATACCTAAACTTCATACCGATTGGTCAAATGATCTTTACATACAGTTTTAAGGCTTATAAATTAGTTTCAAGTTCAAATTAATCAAAATATGTAGATAGGCACAACATACATTACAGGAACAACATTTTGCAAACTACTCTATTAAACTCTTGACTTAAATAGGATAAAAAATGTGACGTTCTAATAACAGAAATAATTTTATACGTTACTCATTTATAAACTGATAAAAGAAACGGGAATAATCCATAAAAAACGATTATTCCTTTTTACAATCTAACGTAATTATAACCTATGTAATTAAGCAATCCTTGATTATCTTTACTGTAATAATATAAATGCGGAAATTAGTCGGTTTGTAGTCAGTCTGTATCTCACGCCAAACCTACTAAACCGATTTCAATGAGTACACAAATATTAGAAAACTGAAAGTGTCCGGGATATTTACCATGTTGTTTTGTTTTAATGAGCTCCCGATATTTCGGCACTGTTGCAAGCGCCATGATCACGGGTGAACTGTACGACTGCGAGAATGACGGTAGGTCAAACAAAACAACATGGTAAACATCCCGGACAGTTTCAGTTTTGTAATGTATTAACCATGACAGTTTAAAATTATATATTGAGTACACAAATAGTTTAAGGACTGAGAAAAGAGAAAGGCCACTTTTTAACCGACTGCACTATAAGGAAGTAAATATAAACTGCATGGAACAAACAACGACGCCCATCACACAAATATACGTCTCGAGTGGGAATCGGACCCGCGACTCCTGGAACCGTTGGTAGTACCTAAACCTGGTTCACTAACCACTGTTCCGTAGAGCCGGTTAAAATCAAATTTATATAGGCAATTTACATGCACTTATAAATCGTCATATATGTAATAACAAGATTCTACCACCGGTTCGGAACGTTCTATCGAGAAGACTCGTTCAAAGTTCCTAACACTTCTGGTTGGTTCAGCTGGCCGGCCTGGCCCTCATCGGCGTGGGCGTGGCGGTGCTGGTGCAGCTCAACCAGATCCTCGATCTGATCCCCGTCAGCTTGAACGCCATCCCCATCTCCGTCATCGTGCTGGGCTGCGTGGTCTTCCTCATCGCTTTCTTCGGCTGCTGCGGCGCTATCAGAGAGTCCAGATGCCTGTTGACTATGGTAAGATATCCCCGATCCGCTCTGGACAGTACTCTTTTTCTGTTTGTTCTAAATATTTAAAACAACTCGTGCACGCTTTAACTTGTAAATATCCAATTATAATAATACCTGTAAGTGCGACAGAGAGATCAATATTCGCTGTCGTAGTCCCACGTTTTATTGCCCCGCGGGCAGCGAGTCTTTGACACAACTATAATGAGGGTTAACGCATATGAGAAATTAACTAGATGGCAATACGAGCGCGTGTGTTCCAACTGCAGCATGATTGGTGAATATTGACATGTCTGTTAATGTTACGTCCAAAATACACGCGATAGCTCCCATTAACATGTAGATAATGTGACCTCATCCTATATGTGCATGTTATAAGTTAGTTTGAAAATTATATAGCACCCGTGACCATGGCGCTTTCAACCAACTCTGGCCGAAAATCGTGAACTCGCCAAAATAATAAAACATATTTGATATGATGGACATATGGATATGTGGTGACTGGCCTTAGCAAAATGATAAAAAAGTGCTTTACAACAGGAGTTCTTTTTTTTCGGGAGGACTTAGCTGTTAGCCTCAGACGGCCTTTGCAGCTTTATCGATGGGCGCCGGAGTTAAGTCCCGTCTGCACGCATCTGACCGCAGTAGGATAAATCATTTGCGTGATGATGATGATGATTGTAATGTTCCAGTACTTCATATGCATGGGCATCCTGGCCGGCTGCAAGATCTACCTGGCGACGGTGATCTTCGGCTCCCTGAGCACGCTGTCCGAGACCGTGCGGGAATGGCTGGAGACCGCCTTCGCATCTGATAACCTGAGGACTGCCTTCCATGCCATGGAAGCACTGGTGAGTGGAAGCGTCTTTATTTAAGACGACGTTCAAGACATATTAAGCGGCCGTAAGGTCCACATATGCGGTTGACAGACACAACGTTTCCATGTATTAAAGATATATTTTGTCAGCAGCCGTTTTACAGCCATATTTTAAGACCTCTTTCACTCCGGAGCCAGGTTGGCCGATGCAAGGATGTTTAGGTGGGGGTTTACTGGACAGGAAGATCTTGCGTGCCTATGTGGTCTCTCACCACCATAAGTACATAGCGCACCTCACTTCCCCGCGTGTCCCGACTCCTGCAAGCGCGGTTTTTTGTTTTGGGCCGAAAATTCTGGGCCGAACTTATATAAAGTACTAGCTGTGTCCGCGACTTCGTTCGCGTGGACTACAGGATTTTACAAATAAAAGTTTTTCCTGCTAACTCCCGTTCCTATACCTAGTTACGATACCTAAGCTACATCACTTCCAAATTTGAAGTGCCTACGTTTAGCCGTTTAGGCTGTGCGTCGATATGTCAGTCAGTGAATCAGTCAGTCAGTCAGTCAGTCAGTTTCTTCTTTTATATATTTAGATTTTGCCATCGATACGAAAATAATAACAGTGGCTCCGCCTGATGAGCCCAAAAACGATAGCCTAGAGTTCTAGACAATGAACTTGTTAAGAAGGTCAAATATAATCTCTCTATTTCAGTTCCAATGCTGTGGCACGACGGGCCCCGGGTCGTACGTGGGAGTGCTGGAGGCGCTGCCCCCCACGTGCTGCCCGGCCCTGCCGGCCGGGACGGCCTGCGACGTCGCCAACGCCTACGGCGGCTGCTCCGACCGCGTGGGAAGCTACTTCTCTTCTTTCGGCGAAGCCATCGGCGGGATCATTGTAGCCATCATCGTTGTTGAGGTGCGTACCTGTAGTGTTTTAAGTGCCTGTTCACACCTAGTGACGATATAGCCGCGAGCTCGCCGCGATCACGCTGCGATCTCGCCGCGATTTCGCCGCGTGCTACGTTCATATTTCCAACATGAACGGACCTGCGCTGTAGTATGCGGTGCATGCGCTAAGCGGGTAGGTTGGATGAGGCGTAACCGCCGCGAAATCGCGGCGAACACGCGCGTGCACGCTGCGAGCTCGCGGCGAAATCGCGGCGATATCGCCGCGATCGAAATCGCCCAAAAATCGCTAGGTGTGAACACGCTGAAAAGGTAAGGATAGACTTGTGCATTTCCTCGAGCGTTACTTCGTAATGTAACCTTCTAACGAAAGTTACAATACAGGCAAAAGCTCAGTTAGGCTAATCGTTTCCTTACAATGTAACGTTCTTACGATTGCTCGGCGTTGTGTTACGGGGAAATGCTCATAGCAAGAATGCATTAATCTTGTACAAATGTTACACAAAAAAGCTCCTTGGTTCTTAAAAGGCTAACAAAACACCGAGAATCGTGTTCTAAAAGTGGTTTGAGTACATTTGAAAAGGGCGAATGTACGATGTTTTGATATAAGTAAATGCTCTGGTCTATACTCACCTTAAAGCTGCAAACTGGACGCACGCGGTGGCAACCGCGTACCCGCGTACCCGCGTACTACAAACGGCTCGCTCGTCAATGCTTAAGTTTGTATGAGCCGCCTACACCGCCACCGCTACCGCCTACGTTCAATTTGCAGCCTGACACACGAGTTCTCGACAGCAGAGGCTTTCCTGCAGTCGACCATGAGAATAGTGCATGCAACCACATTTCAACAGCTAGGCTCGACTGCACGCGGTATATGCGTCATGCGATAGCAAATGCTGCTCGAGTGTAATATATTATCATTTTTACATGAAGCTTTAATTCAAAGTAGTATTTGTTCCGTGTCTTGAATACTATTTGACTATTGAAGTATATTTGTTTACTTAGCTGCATTGTTTTTGAAATCCATTTAATTAATTAGGTATCTAACATTGCTCACAAATATACCACTCAGATATTCCTAAAGATAGTCAGTTGACTGCTATAAACACTAAACAGTATAAATGAATGATGGAAACAATACCTAAATTAATATTTTGTAATGAGTAAAGAAGGACATATATCTATTTATAAAATTTAATTTAAAAGAGTGGGCAAGGCTATAGTAACCCAACTTTATGCAAAAACTTCGGACCCGAGAATCAGATCAACGTGTACGAGTAATATTTATTTATTTATCATTTCAGTTGGTGGCGATGATCTTCGGAATGTTCATGTGCTGGTCTGTTGGAAACAAGAGATCTAGGCGGTATTAACTACTGAGGTGTATTCCTCAGTAATTACATCATGTAATACACCTCGGAAGGATGATGTATCTCCATATCATTTATTGGACATTTATTTTGGAAGTAATACAATATGGATGTTAGGATTTTCAAATTTATTGGCTATTTATTCAACCTTTAACCATGCCTTCGATATTTTAGACATTAAACACCTCAACGTAAGGGCCAAAATCAATGAACATTACGCATGCTGTATGCTTAGGGCATAGATAACATAACTATACTTAGGGGTTAAAGCTTTTGTAAGGATGGAATCAAGATTAGTGATATGTATCCAGGATTTTGTTTTCATTAATAAAGAACGCAAAAATACTCTTTTACAAAATGTTTACTAAAACTACTGCACGTCTGTAATAATATGTAAAAACCCTTAATTAGTATAAAAAAAACACTATTTACAGTTTATAAAGTAAAAAATAAATGATACTCTATTTTGTAAGTCACTTCTCTTTATTTACCTCCTTTAAAATAGAGGGGGGGACATACTTTTTACGACTTTGAGAGCTGATATCTCAAAAACCGTTCACTTTAAGAAAAATGTTTTTTAGAAAACTTTATATCATTTTAAAAGACCTTTCCATTGATACCCCACACGGGTATGTACATCGAAAAAAAAATTTCATCCCTCAGTTACATGTATGGGGGGCCCCACCCCCAATTCTTTTTTTTACTATTTAGTGTCATATTTTTGTAGCGGTTCATACAACACATATTCCCATCAAATTTCATCACTGTAGTACTTATAGTTTCCGAGTAAATCGGCTGTGACAGACGGACAGACGGACAGACGGACAGACGGACATGACGAAACTATAAGGGTTCCGTTTTTGCCATTTTGGCTACGGAACCCTAAAAAGTGATAAATCGTATTAATAAGGTAAATTGCAGGCAATTTTTAACAAAGTACGGGCAGATATTGGATAAGTTATCGGTTTACATATTTAATGTACCGCAACCACGACCGATTTATAATAAGATAAATATGATAATTTTGTATAATTAAGGAATAAGTAATAGATCCATAAGGAATACGCAAGTATGTAACATTTTGTTAAATCCTATATAAATACACAATGAACATCTACGCATATGTTGTTTTATTATGTCATGCGAACCTTTATTTAACTCATGTTAATTTTCGGCACAATTATTCAGCCTGAGCAATCATCAACATTTATAGAGTACTAGCTTTCCGCCCGCGACTTATATGGGCTGATGATGATGATGCAGTAGATTAGATAATTGTAAACAATTATTACTTACTATCAGATTAAGTGCGTATGAATAAACTATGATATTTAATGAGTACTTAGTAGGTAACGAGAATGTGTTATGTTTTCAGAAAAGAGCTTTTATCTATCTAATGCCTTTATACGTAGGTAGTAGATAATGTAGATAAAAATAGCTAAGTTTTAGAAATTTGACGGTGATTTCGATTAAAAATATTGTATGTGACCGATACCTTTTATTACATATCCATAAATATTTATTAAAATACCTATACCTACTCAAGCTGATTCATTTCAAATTTAAACTATAGAAGATACTTTCCTGTTTCATACTTTAAAAATATACAATAATTTACGGAAATGACCGCATGCGAAATCGTCATTTCTAAAGACAGATCATTTTATTGTTACATTTTACTTTCAACCAATGCAGTCATTTTCTGGTTGTGAGATGGTCACATTGGCTTGGTTACTTTAACAATTTCATTTGATTTTAGTAAACTTATCGGACAAAATGGTTTATGCAACAAGTATAGTGAAATATTTTGTTTTTTTATCAAATGCTCTCTGGGCGGTAAGTAATCATTTTAATACAGTGAGGAACATGTTTATAAGTTCAGACAAATACTGCTATAAATCACCACTTATCTACTAAACAAAAGTCTAATCCTACTTTCTGTCTTTCCCTATGTATGCTTCGATCTTTAAAACTGGAGGGATGCTAGTTACTAGTATTCTATAATTTCATAATTTACTGTAATTTCAATATTTCAATGTTTCATTACAGCTAACATAGTTATGCCATTTTTTAGGAATATAATAAACTAACACTTACTAACATCGAAAAGAGTTCTTTTTAATACTGATAAAAAAGTAACTAAAGATTGCGCATTAAATAGTTTCGGCAAGTTACTTAATTACAGATTTAAGGCAATATTGTAAAACTATAAAGAGAATAAACTATTTATTATTAATTATTATAATTAATTCAGCACACTAGTTTTTTACCTGATTGCGCGACGCAAAAGACATGTCATTTGAAGTATAGTATTGTGGTCTGCATATGTTCTTTTTTTAAATAATAAATATCGTTGGTCCGAAGTATGTATTATCATATCATATTAACAGTCCACAAATGTTCCTTCTGGGCATTGCACCCTGCACCCTAAAAGCGTCGATGGCCGAGTGGTTAAGGTCGTTGCTTGCCATGCGAGAGGTCGCCCAGTTCAAACCCCGCCAAGTACCAAGGTGTTTATCAAATTTGAAATTCATATGTACGATTATTTGACATTTTAACGGTGAAGGAAAACATCGTGAGGAAACCTGCACACCTACGAAGTTGTATAGAAGTATTTATACGTTATATAGTCAACCAACCCGCACTTGGCCAGCGTGGTTGACTAAGGCATTATCGCCCTAGTTTAGGGTGGGCCCGTGGCCCAGCAGTGGGCACGTATCAGCTGATGATGACGACTGCACCCTTAAAAAGAGAGTTGTGGTGTAACCATTTTCAGGTGTTCGGAGTATGCTCGGTGATAGCGGCCTTCGCGGGGTACCTGTTGCTGAGGCGCTACGACATGCTCGTAGACCTCCAGAATACTCTCATCCTGGTGATGAGCGCCGGTGCTGTCATCTTCGTGGTTACCTTCATAGGCAGCTGCGGCGCCATATTGGATGGAGTGCTGGCCAAGTACCTACTTTTTACGGTAGGTTACAGCTTCGAACTAAACTGTGTCTTTTAAGAGCTTCACTATTTAATATAAAAAGCTGTACGTGACACTGATCCGTGAATAGCGAATATATTGCTCAAAGACAAGTATAGAAGCTTCTAAATATACAAAAAACTATGCTCGCTTTCACTCATATGGTCTACACACGTAGGTGCATTAGATAGTATTAGAATATACATTAAGAGCTATATTAGATAGTGATTATTAAACCTTTTTCAGTACATCGCGCTGCTATCAATTATCGTAATGGTAAACATATACATATTAGCAGCCTTGCACATAAGTCATCGAGGAGGGTCGGGTCCAGTCACTAGTGCATTGACTGCAGAATTTCCGCCAGAAGCGCTAGAAGAACCTGATCATTTGGACCTATTTAGTAGAATAAAACCTTCGCATAGCAACAAAACCGATGATCATACTGATACATCGATCACTAGAATTATCGATGACAAAAGAAAATCTTTCACTGAAGCTATCATAAATAAGAGTAAAGATATAAATACTGCCATAGACGAAAACCTTTTGAAAAGTCCAAAATCTGATGAGTATATGAAAAAAGTCGGCAGTTTCATGCAAGGAATTAAAGACAAAAGGGACACAATTAAAAATAGAGTAGGAACATTGGCACATAGAGTTACCGACTTTTCACCACGATCAGAAGATCTTAATGACGAAATAGGAAAAGGCAGGCATCCTAGGTTTATGGAAAAAGTTACCGGGGCCATTCACGCAGGAGTGGACGGAGTCAAGGCCGTAGTTAGAACGGGGTTATGACTTGTCCAAACTCGCAACAAGGTTGGCAAAAGATATCGTGGAAATAATAAAAGTAGTCTTGAAGTTTTTTGTTGCATTGAGTTCTGAAGAGGAGGATCGAGTTAAACCGGTGCGACCTTTGGTGAGTTCAACTTAACAACAGTACTTGAGGTACACATTTGGAAACATTTATTGTCCGTGTGAGGTCAGTTATCTCAAAACATTACTCCCATATTGCAAAGTCAATTAAAAAGTCCCTGTTACTCTCTCAATTGGTTCAATAGTTTAGGCATGGTGATGTGACTGGCTCGGTGGAACAGTGGTTAGTGACCCAGGTTTACTACCTACGGTTCCAAGAGTCGTGGGTTCGATTCCCACCCGGGATAAATATTTGTGTGACGAACATCATGTTTGTTCCATGTCTAGGTGTGTTATTTCATATATTTAAGTATATTTGTGTATCCACTGTTGACTCTGATATCCGTGACACAAGTGCTTAAGCTACTTACCGGGATCAGAAGAATGTATGTGATGTTGTGTAATATTTATTTATGATCACGTAACAAACAGAAAGATAGAGTTACTTCCACATTAATAAAATTCGTAGGATTACTTTTACAAGTTATCTTAAAAACATACCCTGAAGTCAAATTAAATGTCCATGCAATAAATGTAATATCGGGAACTATGTATTTAAAGAAACGTGGTATATATTTTTTTACTTTTTATGTTTGCGATGTTTTCAATGTAATGTATCATGTTCTTTTTTTCAGTTGAGAAATTTCACAACACTTTTCTATCGTCTCACAGAGCATAGCATCGTTCAGTACTTGGGCTTAGCTGTAATAATAATGGAGGTAAGTAGTATGAGGATCGTCTACTGATTTTTATTATCATCACAAATTATTTCGCTCGTTTTGGCTACAATTGATTGAAACTTAATGCATTATATTAATTTGTTCCAGATCCTTTATATACTATTGGTTGGATATCTTAGTACAACAAAAAAAGATTATAACTGCTACTATATTCGTACGTGATGGACATGTTACCTTCGACGATTGAGTTATTGGTTACTCAATATTTATTACTGTAATATTTATGTAATCATAAAAAGATAGGTTAATAACTTATTTCTGCTTACCTAAATACGATTCGAGCACAGTATTTTTCATGTAATTTATACACCATTTATTATATTCATTCCTGAAATGACAAACTACTAGGCGTGCAAAACGTATACCTACCCCTTATATGTATCTTTAAGTATGGCACTTGTGTACAGTTATTTGCATTTTTATTTTCCGAACGATGTCTGTTTATAAAATTTTATAAAAATTCAAAATAATATAATAACTAATGTATGTTAACAATAAAATGCTATATTAAAAACTAAATGCTACGGGTCTACACGCGATTTGTATAAAGAGCACCAAATATTATAGCGAAAGTCAAAATTCTTATAATATTTTATATTATAAGATTTTTTTTCATTATAAGATTGCAGTAGCAACCTATAGCGTTTTTTTAGTAGGGTTAATTCCTTGTCCTAACAACAGGGATGGTGATGCTTTTGTAATTTGTACTTTGTATGTAGCTGGGTGTGCAACACGACATTGAAAAAAATGTTTAAAGAATTATTGTCATAACTTCAAAACAGTATACATGTCGGAGATTTCCGCGGCGCGTAGTGCGGGTCAAAGGCTGGGTGGGCACTTGGTGCGCGCAGGTGTAGCGCAACTCAACGGCGCACTGACCCAGCGCCCGCGCAGCGCTGCACCGCTCACCGCTGACTTGCAATGGCCACCATTTATTAAACACCGCACGCGACTTCGTCCGCGTGGAAACCCTATACCCGTGGGAACTACGGGATAAAAAGTAGTCTATGTGTTATTCTGGGCCTTCAGCTACCTGCTATCAACGTTATCGGTTCAGTAGTATTTGCTTGAAAGAGTAACTAACATCCATCCACACATACAACTTTTCACGTTTATAATATTAGTAGGATAGTAGGATTTGTTATTTATTTTTTATTTTTTTTATATAAAAGGCTAACAAGATGACCTCACTCCACCTGATGGTAAGCGGTAGCGAGATCCAAATATGAGGTCGACAGGCACAATATACCATATTGAGCCTGTCGCACTCACCCTGAAAGCCGTGAAAAAGGAGACCACAGCTGCGGCAACAACGAGACAAGGCGTGGAGTCTCGCATTGGTATTGAGCTGTGCGGGTCGGAGTTGGCCAGTCCGCCGGACGGAAGGGCCCCCGTTTCTACGGGTCTCCCTGGCCGGCGGGCTGACCCGCTCCGCCCGCACAATACCGCCGCTAAGACTCCACTGGTCCGGCGCTTGCCGCAACAATGGTCCCCCTGGCTCCGGTTCGTACAGTGCTGATCCCGGAACGCGACCTGACCGGAAGAGGTCAGAGTCACTTGGCGGGTTTTACACAACTGTATGGTGGTAACAGCAACCGGTCGACAAAATGTCTCCCACCTGGATAAATAAAGCGTTAATTTCAATTATTCTGTTTTCAAACGATTCCACGAAAAATTCTAATTCTTTATTGTCACATTACAGTAATTACAGATAGAACAGGTATTTGCTGATATTCATGCCCTGCAAGGGCATAGCAACATAATTATAGTACAATTATATGACGTTTATTATTAGGAATTAAAAAAAAATGCAAATTGTAAATGTCTTGCGGTCAGGATGCGACTAAGTCTGCAGGTGTTTTTTAGCAAGTTGAGCAAACAAATGTGAAAAATATGTCCTGGGTTGGTAGAGTGAGCAGCAGAGTATACTCGTAGGTAAATAAAATGAGTTATTGAAAATAAAAGTTTTGTTAATTTATAGTTGGAACCAGACTCTTCATATACATAGGTATAAGAACTTTGGACATAACAGTCGAAACGAAACCAGTTTTAGTTTTAGTCATACAAACATTACTGTTTGGTGCCACGATGTCAGCGATAGACAAGATTTTTTTTCTCTCTTATCCTATACTGTCCCACTACTGGGCAAATGCCTCCCCCAATTCACTCCAAAGCTGTCGATCTCCAGCCACAGCTTCCCAGTTCCTGTTATAGGCATCCAGGAATAAGGCAAGGATTACAAAATTTTAATAGTATTAAATATGTTTAAAAAAATAAAATTTTGACAGCGCTTTAAGTGCTGACTTGCTCATTCGCTCCGCTCCATCGGATGCTAGCGCCGGCGTTTGTTGTATAAAAAGCGATTGCAGCGAAAAAAGCCGTCCAAAATGTAGCGTTGTAACGGGACGCCCGGGGCAAGGCACTCTGCTCTCGAAATAACCTGTTGTCGTGCAGGATGCGGGCTTCGGACACAACACATCCGAATTCGGAATCGGAACGGAATCGACAACTCGTCGGATCGGTCTTTGGTGGCAGTCCTCGTCATGACAGTTATCTGTCAAGAACAAAAATATGTTACCTGATTATAGTATGTCTTACCACAAAATGATCAACCATCACCAGAATCTAATGAAATTACAGATAGGCACAAATGCTTTTAATGAAAGCAGAAATAATAAAAACTTTGTTGGCCAAGCCCAACTTACCTACTTCAATAGTTCTTTCTTAATGTTAAGGTGTTATTGGGTAAAACATGGTAAAGGCAAAGCTCAGCGAGTTAAATACCTACAGTATAATTATGTAGAGTCACTTCTAGTTAGAAGGAATTCGAGGCTAACTTTCCAAAATTTACCAGTTTCTTTAAATATCTATCCCAGTTTAAAATTAAACCAATAAAACACCAAACAAACGAGCAAGGTCCAATCCAACCATGAACCATGTAGGTACTAACACGTTTATTGATTTACAAAGCCTCCATAGATGTGCGCCATAGTGACCTAATAACGGGACCCATGTTTGGAAATGCCAATCGAAAATGGTCAAATATTTGAATTTAAACCGTATATTACACAAAGCACAGCTAGTCGCGCATACATTAGAATAAATGGACGTATACTAAATCTTAATTCGTGATAATTAGTGATCGGGGCCTATAGATAAATCTGGTTTAAGTTGAGTCAACGAACTCATAAACGTTCACGATAAAAATAACATTTCAAATTGAGAACTGGTTACAGAAAGTTCAGGAAAAAAGTGCAAGAAAAAAGCTCCCGACGTGCGGTCGGAAAAATACTTAGTCGACCTAATTCATTTTAATTACTTCGCCGTAGCCGGTAACTAGGTAGGTATCGAATACGTGCCTACATTTTCTAAACTTCTACTTTAATTTCTTTGTAGCGAATAACGAAAGTAAAGTAATTGACTGCTGGTTGGCACACAACCATCTGTTTACCATTACAAAAGAAAATTTGGACACAGTCCGCCATCTTTTTTCAGCTGTCAATTTGACAGTGAGTCCTTGGCGGCACTTTCTTTCGGAACAACAATGCACTTTCTTCGTCAATGACACGCAATTAGCATAGGGCAGATAATCCGCGCTCGAAAAGCGAAAGTACCTACACTCTAAATAGTTATGTCATGTGCGCAAAGGCACGCTAGGAAGAGGAGGATACAATGTTATTTATTTCATTTTCCCATTAATCCTTAGAGAACATAGTTTTTTTAAATATAATAACAAGATGACTTCACTCCACCTGATGGTATGCGGTAGTGAGATCCAAATATAAGGTCGACAGGCACAATAGACCATATTGAGCCTGTCGCACTCACCCTGAAGGCCTGCTTAAATGCCGTTTCACGCCCAGCCTGAAGAGCCCGGGATCATAGGAGGGAGGGAAAACATGAACATGAGATATTTATTTAATATTTTATGTAGATACACGTACAGGTTACTGTCATAATAACATACTATGAGGGAATTATTTAAACTAAACCTGGTTTTAGATACCTACGTACCTATGTATTACGTTCTAGACAAAATTTAAGGGATATTTTAGCTATAGGTAAACCTGTATCAACAAGATTAATTAATATATTCGTAAGAACAAATTAATTTTACTAAAACGAGATATACGCAAAGGCAATCATTAGTAACGGCACTTATTTTACATGACGAAAAACTATATAGCTACCACTTATTACGACAATTTCTAAACTACTTCCGGCCGACTTCTTTCCTAGTCCTTTTACAGTTTATACAAATCCCGGGCCCGTATTACAACCTCTTTGTTCCAGTCAGTTTATGGGCATCGGCATATGATAAAGAGTTGTTTTTACTAGCACTTCTTTTTAAAATTAACATAGATGATAGAGGTGATTCTGGCTCGGTGGAACAGTGGTTAGTGACCCTGGCTGGCGGTTCCAAGAGTCGTGGATTCGATTCCCACTCGGGACAAATATTTGTGTGATGAACATCGGTGTTTGTTCCGTGTCTGGGTGTGATTATGTATTTAAGTATGTATTTATAAATATATTATGTATATCAGTCTCTGACGCCCATAGTACAAGCTCTGCTTAGTTTGGGGTCAGATGACCGTGTGTGCAAATGTCCCAGATATTTATTATTATTATTATTATCAGTCTGTATGATTCCACAACCATAGCGCACAACTGTGTACCAGAAACACGGAATTTAATACCTACACGTATGTGTGTGATAGTATTCTTGCGCAGTTCGTTCATATCCACAGATATTTGCATAATTTATTTGATTCTGTCAGATTACCCGATCCAATATGGAACATCAGCGAATATCCTATTCATCATCATTAATTAAGACCACTGCCGGACTTATGCCTACTATCCTACTCATACATAATGTAGACTCAGGCAAGTATGTAAAGACTATTCCTTGGTCGGGTTAACATAGAGGTGATGAGTCCAGCGTCCGTAACTGTCGTCCAGTGATTTACGAGGCTGGACCTAAGGCCGTTCTAGAAGCACTAGGGCCTGCGTGACCGCCATGCTGACGCGGACATACTGAACTCAATGCGTACACTGCAAGCCGTAACGGAAAACATTTGTTTAGTCACCGGAGACAATATGCTTGTAGCGCTTCTTCTATACTGCCGATTGATGTTCAAAAATAATAGAATTCATTTCAAATATAAGTACTACTAACAAAAAATACTTTTACTAAGCTATATTAATAAAAAAAATAAAAAAATGGAAAATATCTGGGACATTCCTACACATGGTCATCTGATCCCAAACTAAGCAGTGCTTGTACTATGGGCGTCAGAGACTGATACATAGTACATAGATATTTTTTTAAATACATAATTACACCCAGACATGGGTCGGCACCAATTCTCATCACAAATATTTGTCCCGAATGGGAATCGAACCCACGGCTCTTGCCAGGTCACTAACCACTGTTCCACCGAGCCAGTTAAATGACTAAATATGATTCAAAGATTTCAATCTTTTTTAGGACTCTATTTGATTTAACGCGGCAGTATAATTGTATACTTATACAATCATTGACCGGCTCGATATCGCAACGGGTATAATGCTCCTGTCTCTTGCTCCAAGAGTACAAGGTTCGATTCTCACATGGGATCAATATTTGTGTGATAAGCATCTATATTTGCTCCTTATCTCTGTGTATGTTATTAATATATAAGTGCATTCCACTCTATCGTTTCCGATAATACGCAGCACAAAATGTTTAAGCAAGTCACTTCGGAATCGGAACAATCTATGTGACGTTGCGTGATATTTATTATTAATATAAATATTAAATTTGCTAGCAAATCTAAAAAAAACCGAATGCTTCACGCACGTATTAACTAAACTATCTGGCTCCCCTCTGCAATTGCAAATGTCAGACGCCATTAAATGTTATTAGCCTAGCTAGATCTTAGCTGTGACCTGTGACTTTAAATGAGGAACAACAGGTAGTAAGCTATATAATATATTAAGCCAGCATAGCTAAGCTTCTCTATGTTAATAATATCTTCGGATAAATTAAGATTAGGTACCGATATTTCGTTACCTTGCACGATACCTGCTTAGTTAATTAAATATTATTCATTACTATTTGAACGTGTTACATTTTTTAATAATTCATAAAACACGTAGGACGTAGGTACCTCTCTTTTATAAAATCACACCCACAGACTTGCGTCCGGTTACTGAAAAGATAAATAATTAATAGTTTATGGGACACTTAAAATCAAAAATTATATGGTAGTTTTGAATTTAGAACCTACTATATACCCTACGGCCTAAGTCGCTCCTAACCCCTGCCGACGACGTCCTGTGGTCATTATTGTTTCAGTATTCGGTCATTATTCAAGTTCGTATCTGGTTAGTTTAAATATAAAAGGTAACGTTATATGAGCATTAGAAGCAATTTGATTAGCGTTTTAATTAACGATTCCGTTTCTCGATACCAACTAACTTTATGGGCCTATGTTATTTTCATGTTGCATCCCACAGCTCCATAAAACCCGGCATCTTATGACAGACCCTAACAGTTAATCATCGAACTGAGATGTCCAGATAATTTAAATACAAATACGACATTTAGCGTGAAGCGAGCGAGCCGCAGCGTAAACATGTATGCGCCGCGCGGACCGTTAGGCCGGCCGTATAAAGGCAGGCGCCCCCCCGGTCGCGCTAGTCCTCCGCCGCCGCCATGAGAGTGCACGTCAGCCTTCTCGTGACCGCCCTCGCGCTCGCCGCGCGCGCCGCGACCATACCCGCCTCAACCGCTGACTTAGAAAAAAAACTACCCAACATCGACGAACAAAAAGTCCCCATCCCCGCAGAAAACGCCTCCAGCGAACAAGAACTGATCGACTCCGCCAACACGGTCAAAGACATCGAGAATAACCTGCGCGTAAAAGCCATTGACAGTATTCCCGTGTCGGTGATCGTCGATGGCGGCGCCTCCAATCCGGTTGAGAACGAAGTCACCCCGGACGTGAAGAGAGCACCCCTGGACCTGAGCAACCCCGGGGAGCCCCAGAGGCAGGAACACGAGACCCAGAACGCCGTCCACTACGACGACGAGCAACAGATCGTGACCTCTGTCAAGCAGACCGTGGTAGACACCCAGAACGCCCTCAAGCAGGGCTTCCAGGGCGTCACCCAGGGCATCCAGAACTGGATCGCTAACAACGAGCAGCTCAGCGCCATCCAGGCCAGCATCAACAACCTTCAGGAAAACTTCCAAGTTCAGATCAACAAGCTGAACTCCACTATCCACTCTTTCTGGAATAACCGCATCGGATCCGAACCTCCCACTCCCGGTAGCGTTGACCCAAAACCTGAAATCGAAAATGTTCAGTCCCATCTTAAGATTTTGGAGGACAACTTCCAGACCGGCGTCAAGGCTCTTTCTGAGGGTGTGCAGGTTTTCGCGACACTGAAGGCTGAAAACGAAAAGCCATCTGCGCCATCCCCTACTCCCCCCAATAACTTGTTCGCGCAATATCTCCAGCTGTTCCAGAATACTTTAACCCAGGGCTTCAACAATGTCACCCACGCTCTCCAGAACTACGTGGGCCAAAGGCCACAACAGAATGCTAACGCTACTGGAGGCCCCGGTGGGATTTTCCAGACTTTCAACAATGGAATCCAGAACATCCTCAACCCGTCATCGACCACCCCGTCGGGCGTGCAGGGTGATGAAGCGATCACAGCTAGGCCAACCATCTGGCAAGGCATTCAGTCGTCTCTTCAGAACATCTTAAGTCCTGGTCAGGCTCAGAACCAGGCGACTAACGGTCAGAATGGGAACCGTCCCATTACACAGGCGATCCAGAACTTGCCTTTCGTTCAAGGAGTAGTAAATCTGATTCAGCCGAGCAAGCCGGCGACGCCAGCTCCTCCGGCTCAGCCTGCCGCCGCTGCACAGCCTGAGAAGCCTGCCGCAGCAGCGCCTATCACCGAACAGGGCAGCAACGTAGTCCCTGCGACGGACTCTAAGGAGCCATCTAATGAGCCAGCTAAGCCCCAGGCTACTCCAGAGAACAACGGACCCATCAGGAACATCATCCAGAACAATCCGATCGTGAAGGGTATCTCCGGGGCGGTCCAGAAGCTGCAAGCGTCCATCACCAACCCTGAGAAGCCAAGGGAAGAGGAGCAGAAGCCTGTGAAGGAGGGCGAGGTTGAGAAGGCAGACGTCAAGGGCCACTACGGGCACGGGGGCAGTTCAAGCAACAATGCAGGTAATTTATTAAATTATTTAAAAACATTTTTTAAAAACATATTTTCATTATTTTTATCTTTTCATTCATTTTTTAAAAACATCTTTTGCCCATAGTTGATGGCCTATTTTGTCTTCAAAAAGTTTTCTCGACTATAATCATAAGCTATTTATCATATCGTAAATATATTTCTTAATTAATAACGAGAATTCAATATATTTGTAATATTTCTTTTAGACGCCACTCGATAATCTAATGCCAAGTGCAAGAGTGTTTAAAAAACTTAAGTAAAACTTTAAAAATATTTTAATCCTACACCATAAAGCTACCAACCGATTATTATAAAACATAAAAATATAATTACCCAAATGCAAAAATCCTGCTGTTTAAGGCGATATAAATTACCTAAAAGAATACCTACTTAATATTATTTATTTTATTTATTTTTTACCTCTTATATATATTTTACATAATGTTTATGTACGTATACTGTTTCCCAATAGCCGTGATCACAGCTTGGGCCAATTTCGTGAACGGGCTGATAGGTACAATCGCGGCCACCATCAACGGAGCCGCCACCAGCGTGTCCACCGCTGTCAACAGCTCCATCAACACTCTGGGCACCAACGTGCAGGTAGCCACGGGATAACAGCATCTATATGTTGGAGATAAGGTTGCTTCTGGTGTCAATGTCTGTTTATCCTCCTGCGATGTCCTTGAAGTCAGATCAGGTCGAGGGATTCCCGGCTTTTTGTGTTGGCGATAAGGATGCTTTTGTTTTCAATTTCTGTTCATCTGGAAGCACATCCAGGCGTGTCTCAGGCCAGTGTAATGCTAGGGAAGCAAAATGTGTTTGAGATGCTTTAGTTTTGTCATACGAGCTGCGTTAAGAGGTATTCAGCAGGATTCTGACCCTGAACCTTTGAACGTCAGGTCAATAAGGTTTGTTTTGTGTTCTATGTCTGTTATTCTGAAAGATGCGAGATTGAGGTATTTTACAGGTCTAAGGGATTTCCTGCTTTATGTGTACATTTTCGATGTCAGTTATCAATGTGTAGCTTCTATGTATCCGCTTTATCTGTGCTTTTGTGTTTTATGTTGTTATCATAGATGTGGATTTCCAATCGGTGATTGGACATTTTAGTAAATAATTTGTTTAAAACTTAACAGCAAGGTGGTCAGGGAACATCCTTGCTTGTGAGATATCTGCGTATACAAGCATATATCGGCAATGTTAATGATGAAAATAATATTGTCTAATAACGTCTCTAATCTTATTTTTGTCTATCTACTTATACAGGCCTTCTAAATGAATATTAATCAAATTAAATTCCCATTTAATACAAGCATTCGAAATGAGTAGGGCATTGGGGAGAGTATATCGCCTTGGAAATGGCACTTTGAGCTACCTATGTCATTTATGAGCTAGGTCATAATTAGTAATACCCATTGAAGTCCGTCCGTTCAATCGAACCAGGCCTCACAGTTACCAGACATTTTCTAACTTTCCGAAGTAGGCGAAGTAAACGCTATCTTTGTTCTACGGACCGTTGTTAAGTGCAATGTCAGACTGCGAATTCGCTTTATTTTATGTATTTGTTTGTTCAAATTGCCTACTTCTATATCGATTTCGGCCTTGTCTGATTTCATTATAATAAAGTAGATACCTAGAAGTATAATGAGGATTATTGATGTTTAATTAGATAGGTACTTACTTAGATGGGTACGAAGATACTTGAAAACCAGATACATGAAAGCAGTCAGTTCATGAAAATGGTATCAAACTCTTAAACATTCAGGCATCCAAGACACCATCAATCACCTCTTACAACATGGTAGGCAATACACAGGTTGTTCTCATTATTTTTATGTCCCAAAAACCATTTCCGTTCAAATCCAATTAATGCAGGCAATTCATAATGGTGTGATAAAGATTAACTGTCTAATTAGGCATAGAGGTGTAGGCGGCATAGAATACCACAAAGCAGCCGAACCGTTAAGTATTACCCAATGTGTATAATCATTGCATTCGTGTTACACGTAATGATAGGAACTGTGTAAGGTTGTAATAATGCATAACTAGATCATGTTTAATAGATGCCAGTCTTTTCCGTCCGATAGAACATCCGTCCAATGTAAATTTTATCGATTGGGACTTTTATATCATAAATATAATATCTATTCAATTATTTTTGTGGTCGGTTACCATTCTCAACGAAAATAAGGTTGCCAGTCGAATGTGTTAGCTACTTTTGATGCTGACTGTACCTTTTTTTCCTAACTGACTTACGATGATGGCTCTTCATCATCACCGGACTTGCAGGGAAGCGGCTCTCACCGTTTTTATTTTCGGCAACACAAGTGTACGCAATAATATCATGATCTTATCTATTCCATACGATAATTAATTTTTCTTTTTTCCTTTTCAGGCGATAATAACGACAGCAACGGGGTAGTCAAGAGTGTGCCGGAAAAAGTTGAGAAAATCGAGGAACCTCTTCCAGAATCTATTAAAGTAGTCGAGGAGACGCAGCGGGTGCAGACGGACAAGACTGACAAGTCGTAATTTAGTGTGATATTTGTTAGGGCCTTAATTTATTGTGACGTATTTATTGATAAGTTATGCTGTAAATAAATAAGACTAATGAATTGAAGTAATAAAATTACAAAATTTACAGATTTTTTTATTTAAATCAATACATAGCACCCTACTTATTAAACTTTTGTAATCTACAAATCATTACCTTTTTGGGTTCGCTGAAGTCATCCTACAATGGAATGGAGAATGTTACCTACTAGGTATATCTCAATTTGTTATAAAACTTTGTGTATTAGCACCATTAATTTATTTAAAGAAAAATATATATTTGTTAACATGAAATTACTGAACAAAAATTTCAATCTACAGCCATGGCCAGTTTTGGGACAATAATTTTAAACATCCTTACTTCCTTACAGCTAGTTCCCACTTGTCGGGTGTCGGATCCGCATATTAAACGGAGGTTATAGTGGCAGAGAATTAAATATAAAGCTATTCACACTTATCGTAATCCGATTTTGTGTCGGCTCCGACAAGAAATGTCGGGTGTTTTGCCAGCCCTCTACGCCCGGAAAAAAATCGTGTCGGATCTCGCTCGCTTATGATGAAGAATGGCGCTGTTCACATTCGTCTGATGTCGGGGCCGATAATGTAGTAGTAATACTGAATGTAGTTATCGACATTCTAAAATAATGGAAAAACATTCTAAAATAGTGCCAAGCCTAAGGTTCCTAACTGCGATTTCTTCATTATTATAATTAGTGATGGCTGTCTTTCCTTGTTTTCTTCTTAAATAATAAGGAACATCACAACAGAACCGAGGTGCTCGTGCACTATCGCTTCGCGTAGAATGTTTAAAATTGACACTAGCTTCGACCGTGGCTGACAACCGATTATTAATCGTGTGTGTGAACATAGGCGCCGACATCCGATTAATTTACGTATCCGATAGCCGACAAGTGGGAACGAGCTCTAACTTCCTTACTAATATTATAAGTCATTAATACAAATCATTCGACGCTTTAACGGTGAAGGAAAACATTGTGAGGAAACCAGCACACCTGAGAGATTTTTCAACGGTGTGTGAAGCCATGTCAGAGGCCTACGGGCGGTTTAAAACACTGACACCAGCCATCAATCATACGATAAGAAGAGAAGAAGAATATTATAAATGCGAAAGTAACTCTGTATGTCTGTCTGTCTGTCTGTTAAGCTTTCACGCATAGATTACTGAACCGATTTAATCAAATTTGGTACAGATATAGTCCAGAGCCTGAGAAAGGACATAGGCTACTTTTTAACTGGCTCGGTGGAACAGTGGTTAGTGACCCTGGCTGGCGGTTCCGAGAGTCGTGGGTTCGATTCCCACTCGGGACAAATATTTGTGTGATGAACATCGGTGTTTGTTCCGTGTCTGGGTGTGATTATGTATTGAAGTATGTATTTATAAATATATATGTATGTATATTATTTTTTTATTTTATTTTATATCAGTCTCTGACGCCCATAGTACAAGCTCTGCTTAGTTTGGGGTCAGATGACCGTGTGTGGAAATGTCCCAGATATTTATTTTATTTATTTATTTATCCGAGTACGCTATCAAAACTAATCAATCGATTCAGTTTATCTTTAAAGACTTCTAATAATAATACTGCATATTTACCTGAAATCATGAACTTTCTCTATTTTTCACCGCCGATATGATCGATAAACGAGTGAGCGAATGGATCAAAGAATGGGTAAGTACCTACTCTCGCGCAGCTGGTAGACCTCCGCTCACAGATCCGAGCAGACCATGCGAAGGTCCTAAGCAACTACATCGATCAATATTTTCGATATTTATTGGAGAAAACAGTACGTGTACTTTAAAAACCTCATTGTAAGACAGCGAATATCGAATATTTATTTTAATATTTTTCCTAATGACGCCGCAATAAAATGAAAAAAGTGTGCAATAAAATTATTTTCGTTTGTCAATCGTAAGATGCGTGATTCAGAACACAACGAAGTGTCACAGGGATCATCTTAGCTGAAAAAGAGTATAATAATGTATATAATCACTACGTTTTGTATTATCTTTGTAAATTGTAACGTTTCTTTCTTGCCAAAGAAATTCACTCTTAGTGCGATTTCCGAATTTCCCGCAACTTCAGTCTATTTCTTAAATGAAAACTTACCGGCTAAGGCGTCGAGTTTGTACAGCCATATATTTTGTTGTTTTTTACGTAACTTTTGAAAGAACAAATTGTATGTTTTATTTTCAGAAATACACATAACGAAGAAAAGTATATATAATACCTAACGATCTTATTATAGAAAACGGTAATATCATCCGAGAATAATTAAATCCGTTCAGAAATAATGATCTGATGACGTTTATCTGACAAGTTGACTTTGACATGTTTTGACATTTTACATGTGTTCAAGTTGCGAATAGATGGAATTGAAAAATTGTTTCTTTAAATTTTAAAAACCTATTGGATAAACAATAAATATGAATGGGTTAACGTTAAGAGTAAACCCAAATAATAAAAAGATGAAGAACTCTATGGGCATTCCCCCCGTACTTTTCCCTGCTGATGTAAAACTAGGTTAGTACATCAGTAAGCAACCAAAAGTTAAAAAACATTATCTAAACTTTGATAATTTGTGTTTAGGAAGGGTTCCAATGAATGAAAAAATAATTCACCTTGCCTTCTTGATACTTTCTCAATATTTTTGAGTTATTACAACCAACAACAATTATTTTTTACTATATCAGCAGACATAATAATATGTGTGTTGCTATCTCCATAGTTTTAAAATAAAACATGATATACGAGGACAATTCATTGTCAGTATCGCGAATGTTTTACTAACTTTATTAGATTTTCAATTTCTACACTATTTAATTTATTTTCTAGATACTTCAAATAAATTATTTGATGAGTTTTTGAAGTCAAACACTGCAGACAATCAACTATGTGTCATAAAGACGATTGTAGAGTCTGTCCGAGATAATTCTGACCAAGCTGTGATGGATTTCCTGGCTCTGGTATTTCTGCAAGCTGCAGCAAAACATCCTGTTAAGTGTTTAATAGCAAGGTAAATAAGTATTTTAAGAACTATTATAAATTTAAAAAAATATTATTTGTTATTTAGAGTTGTTTTAACATTTCTCTCTTGATGCTATATTACAGGCATATTACAAAAAATGAACAACTTACGCAACCATTTGCTGAGGAACTGGCAAAGGAAATAAAAAGAAACACAGAACAGACTATAATAGAATACCCTAAGTACATTGAAGTGGTTTCAAAGATAGCCACATGCATAGAGAACTTTCCCGCTGGCTCTCAGGCCATTCGAATGGTTGAGGCAGAACTAGCTGCTTATCTAAGTGACTGCTTGGACTGCTGTATTAATACTCTGTGGTTTGTATAAATAAACAAACATTTTTAAAAGTAAATATTTAGGACATCTTTAGTCTTCACACATTGTCACCTAACCCCAAACTAAGCAGAGCTTGTACTTTGGTGGTCAGAGTCTGATGTACATTAATACTTAATCTCATCCTGATATGTTACAAACACTGAAAAAGTGTGTCACACAAATATTATATTGTTCCAAGTGGGAATTGAACCCCAAACTCTTGAAACCATAATGTGAGTCATTATAACAATCATTGTTCTACTGAGCCAGTCAAAATGTATCTATGACAGTAACTTTATAAGAATTATTATATAGTCTTACATAAGATTCTTTTAGGAAAAATAAATACTACAACAAGTAGTAAAGTAAGTAGTAAAGTAAGTAGTAAAGCAACTGTATCACTGTAGGAAACATTATATGATAACAGATATGCAAGCAATTAATATTGTTTCTTTTATATTTCTAGCACAGTCAAACTATCGCCTACAGAGAAAAATGAGGTATACAGCCTTAGCCACATAGCATTAAGGCTGCTCCTCTACATAGCACAGAAAGTGGAAAACGATCACATTGCTGTTCTAATTTCCATGTTCCCAAGGTTAAGGGAATTCCTAAAGTACCTAATATTTGATGAGGATTCTCCTATGGATACTAAATCTTTGTCAGGCATTTTCTTTGTCACTATAGAGATATTGGAACATGGGCCGGATGCTTGGATTAAAGTAAGTAATAGCAATCAGTGTACTAGATTATTTTTATTTACTTAGCAGACTGCAAATTTATTGAGCGTTTTTTTTTCTTTCATTGTGTTCATTCGGATTAGATTATCGGTTAAACTATCTGTAACTATCAAATTTTTTGCCGGTGTCTTCTCAATATAATTAGTGTTCCGAACCAGTAGTAGAATCTATTATGTACTTATTTATCTACTGTACCAACAATTTATAAGTGTGTGTAAATGTCTTTTATTCAAAGACTTTGATTCAATTTGTACATGGGTGGGTACTAATAGGTATTTTTTCAATTGCAGGTTTTGGAGCCAAAACAAACAGATGAAGACATTAACACCCTGCTTGAACATGAGGCTGGCCAGCTGTCCCTGTACTCGGCCTTAGCTATCGTAGTGCCGGTGGAAAGTCTACAAACACAAATGGTGGTTGGTCAATCAGCTGTTGTGTGTCTTACCGAGAAGATCATGGGCATTGGAGAAAGGTATGTGCTTTCCATAGCTTATGTAGCAATGTTAAAACTGCTCATTAACGCTTACTATCGAAATCTAAGTATGTATTCCTATTATTTTTTAGGGTATATTTAAATATGGCAAGTCCCTTTATTCTTGGTAACTCAAAGTCACAATCTTTGGGCTACCAATTGAGCTACCAATGCAGGGGCTTTCACAGCTCTGCTCTTACTGAAATAGGACAGTAAAGTTATCAATACACTAAATCGCTGCAAAATCTAGAGATTATTTATTTGAGTCCAGGGTTCAGACTGTGAATGTGTCTTTTTCTAATGTCAATTAAAGCGGTTTAGATCTAAAAAAACCTACCACCACCAATGAAAATTAGACCATCTAGCAAGATATATATGTACCTTTCGTAAACTGTGTAAGATTTGTTGGTTGTCCATAATAAATAAATAAATAAAGATATTAAACAAATTTTTACCTCAACCTCAACTTTCTGACCGATTATGTTTTTCCAGATGCTCCTCTGAGTCGATATTCATCCTATCCGTGACCAGAACCATGGTGCAGCTAAGCAAGACTCTGGCTAGGGCTTCGCCCCAGGTGGGGGCTGCGCTGATGGAGCCCGTGCTGGCCTTCGTTTGGAGCCACTTGGAGCACTACATGGATAGTGTGAGGCACCTGTCCGCGCAGGCCCTAGCTAACGTTGTTAGATACTGCACTGATATGGAGAAGAAAGGTGAGGAGTGTTTATGTATGTATGTATGTTTTGATATAAATTATGGCTGTATCCGCTCAGTAGCAACAATGCAATATTACTATTTACATTTCCATTGTTTTACATGAAAAATGTCTATCAAGAAATGTATATTGTTACCTTTTCTTGTAACCTTCTTCATAAAAGGAAGAAATTCTAAATGAATAAGTATCCCACAACATCACATAAGTACATTGTTCTGATTCCGGAGTAAGTAGCTTAAGCACTTGTGTTATGGATATGTATCAGATTCAACAGTGGTACACACAAATATACCTAAATATGTTTAATAACACACTCATACACGGAAACGTCGATAATCGTCACACAAATATTTGTCCCAGTTGGGAATCGAACCCACGACTTTTGGAACCAGGGTCACTAACCACTGTTCCACCGAGCCAGTCAATTGGACGATATATGTTTGTTTCAGGCGACGACTCAGGCATCAACAGGCTTTTCGAAGCGCTGTCATCGTTGGATAAGACGCGCAAGAGCTACTACGTCAGTCTGTCGTCACTCACGGCACAGATGGGCGTGACGCGGCTGATGGCGCGCCTGCCTGACGTCATACGTGACGTCATCGACGCGCTGGACGTGCAAGCGGTGCAGGCCAGCGTGAGTACACTTCTTAGGCTGCCTCTATTTTAACCTCGTAAGGCCCAATGTCCCCACACTAATTTTCTTTTGTGTCTGGTTTTCTGGGCCTTACGACTTTAAAGCGTTTGACCGGCCACACATTATATATACATTATGCATACATTATACGGTATTACAATAGGAATGAACACTGACTCAAGATTATATCATTCGAATCAGTCTGTAAGTCTTAAGAAAATATATTGGAAACGTAATTATTTGGTTTTATCAAATGATCAAAATTTACTAAGTTACGCCACTCTGTCGCTACTACCATTAATTGCTTACGTATGTACAAAATTGTGACATCAGTCGAAACTTCTAAACACTTGAGGTACACGCCAAGCGTTTTTCGTAACGCAACGTATGCCCGAGGTGTATAAATATCTTAGAGGTGAGAGCCTCCTGCGCCGTCCCCGTCAGTCCAGTGAAGCTGCAGAAGCCAGCAGAGGCTAACAGCTTTTTTTTCATAACTGACTTACGATGATGACTTGGAGTAGCCTAGTCATCGTCACCGGACTTCCGGGGGAGCGGATGGCTCTCACCCTTAAACAGGCTAACAGCTACGTCGGACTGAAAAAAAGAAGTGTGTGAAGTCGTTTATCTCTTTAATCTATTTAGCGCAGTCAGTTAAAAAATGCAACAAATTTACGCTCTGATATTTGCAGATGTATTCTTTTAAATAGTTTAAGAAGCCAACGATCTAATCCCACAGGCAACGACGGCGCTAGAACTGCTCCTAGACAAGCACAGCCGGGAGTCGAACACCGAGACCGTGTACTCGGCATGGGTGGTCCCAGCGCTGGAGCGGGCGCGCGGGCGCGTGGACTCCGCCGCGTTGGGCATCCTGGAGACGCTGCTGGCCAGGGCTGTGGCGCTTGATGAGGCCCTGATAGACTACATGTGAGTGTTGGAGCCCTGAATCGTATTTATTATAAACTCGTATTCAATTTCGATGAAATGACAAGTAACTTTCGAGTGCAACTAACAAATAATTAAAAATAATCGACTAAGTACAAGTTGGACTCGCGCACGAAGGGTTCTTATTATGTCAAAAAAACACGTTTATTGTATGGGAATTCCACTTAATATATTATCTTTTTTAATATTCGTTGTTATAGCGGCAACGGAAATACTTACATTATATGTGAAAATTTCATCTTTCTAGTTATCACGGTTTATGAGATACAGCTTGGAGACAGACAGATAGACGGACAGACGGACGGCAGAGGCTTAGTATTAGGGTCCCGTGTTTAGCTTTTAGGTACGGAACCCTAAAAACCGTCGAAAGCCTCAAAAATCATAACAAAACGCCCACATCAAATATGTTTCTGCGCGTATCTCGGCATACTAACCTCGGTGTCTCCCCCAGCATCCCGCACATCCGATCTTCGTGCGCGCCCCAGTCCAGCCACTCGTTACAGTGCTGCCTCATGCTGGGCAGCGTGGCGGGGCGCGCGGCGCGCGGGCGCCCCGACTCCGCGGACGAGTGGCGGGGCCTCATCCCGTACGAGGTGCTGGAGAGGGCTGTGGTAGACGCTGTGCCTGAGGTAAGGACTACCATGGAAAGAGAAAAAAATAAAATTAAAATCTTTATCATCAAAAAATAATTAGGCGTCCGACCGATTTCAGCTATGGTGGCCGATCTCAACTGAGATCAGCCAAGTGCGCAGGACATATTATAGAGCACAAGTGTGCGCGCAAACTCAAGTGCACTCTTTATTCCCTTACTCTTATAATTCGGTGAGACGGCAATCCGACATGACCGATGAGAGATCAGGCGCAAGACCACCGGCTTAACGCGCTTTCCGAGGCACGGGCGTTCAACCGCCAACTTCCTCACTTCACACAAACTCACACAAATCTTGCCCGACCCCGGACTCGAACCGGGGTTGGAACTTGCTGTGACCAGCGCTTGCTACCTATAGACCAACGAGGCAGTTATTATTAAATAGAAAGGGTTACAATCAAACTGGGGATTGACCACCCCTATTTAGGGGTACACACACATGTTGCGCCGACCCCACTTAGCGTGGGGCAAGGGCAGGAGAATGATGATGATTTAGGGGTGAAAGCCATCCGCTCCCCAGCAAGTAAGTAAGATTATGATGCCGAGGCTACTCCAAGCCATCGTCGTAAGTCAGTTTTAGATAAAAAAAAAACACCTCTAGTAAGCGCGACATAGCTCAGAGACAGCCACTCTACCGTAGCTTATTTCACATTTTATTATGTTATGTTATAATATTAGTTTGATGCTCGTTTAATACAATTAGGTAGTAAAAAGTAAAAATATACCGGGTTAACACAGGGGTTGATTTAATTTAAGAAAAACCTACCGCTACCTTTAAAATAAAAAGCATAATATTGAGAAACCTCCTCCTTTTTTTGAAGTCGGTTAAAAAGAAGACAAAGATAATAAACACAAGTAAAAACTATCTTATAACTTAACATGGAATTTACAAAATTAAAACGCTAGCTTGACTTAAGTTTTATCTTTTCTTTTGTCTCGTCGTTATTTTCAATTTTCAACTTGTTATGTCTATATCTATACTAATATTATAAAGAGGAAAGATTTGTATTTTTGTATTTTTGTATTTTTGTATTTTTGTATTTTTGTATTTTTGTATGTTTGAAATGAATAAACTCAAAAACTACTGTACTGATTGCAATATTTTTTTCACCATTAGAAAGCTACATTATTCAGAAGTAACATAGGTTATATAATATTTTTAAAAAAATTAGGGATCCTTACTAAAACTCCAATAATGTAACCCAAGGTGTAAAAAATTTACCTGAAAAATTCCTTACGTCGCGTACGCTGCGAAAACTATTGATGATAGAACAAAATCATTTCCTACGACTTTGTAGAACTTATCATTATCTATAAAAAGTGTCGCGACAGCATATGTCTAAATATTATAGTTAAGTCATAGTAAGCAGTTTTTTATTCGAAAAATTTAATTTATATGCCGCCACATGAAAAGGCTCTTTATTTGTACCTTGGTATTAATCCTTATCAAAATACATTACTTTATATGCAAGACGGCTTCAATACCTATTTATGACTTTTTGAATTATTCAATTCGGACATTTCATTCGGAAGATATCACGAGTTTAAAAATGCAAGTATTAGAAAAAAGTCGCGTGGTTGCCGCCACCGCGCTCCGTTAGCCAGCATGCGATGTAGGCTCCATGTAAGCATCACTGGGGTACGGGGGAGTCAATGTAATATGTAATATAATATATATTATATAATAATATTATAAAGAGGAAAGGTTTGATTTTTTATTTGTTTGTTTGTTTCGCATAGGCTCCGACACTACTGCACCGATTTGAAAAGATCTTTCACTGTTGGAAAGCTACACTATCCCTGAGTGTCATAGGCTTTTTTTAGATAAAAATAGATTTCTCTTACGGGGTTAAAATATATTAAATAGAGATAGAGATATCCCCGAAGCGAAGCGAGGGCGGGTCGCTAGTAATTTATTAATGTATCTAATATAATAAATCAAAATTTTGTATACAGATTAGTACATACATAAAATCATTTCAGATTCTGATGTTCTATCTAATGTTTTGACATATAATATGTTAAAATATTACACGATATTGTGCTGTAACACACTAATCGCGTTCAAAAAATCTAGAAATCGAACCGAGGACCTTTTATGGTCTTCATTTCTACCGTACTAAAGACAGGCCAGGCCTAAGTACAATCGGGAAAACATAACGCTTGCGCGATGTAACTATGGGATAGTGACATCTAGCGGTGACAACTGTAACTTTGCAGTTTATGTCAAAAGCATGCTTGTGATAGCTGGTTTTGCATTGAGGGTGTTCGCGAATGAGAAGTACACTAGATGGCAATACGTAGGCGTGAGGTCCAACTGCAGCATGATTGGTGATTTTGACGTGACATTGTCAGACATGACATGTCAATATTCACCAATCATGATGCAGTTGGACCTCACGCCTACGTATTGCCATCTAGTGAAATTCTCATTCGCGAAAAACCCTCATTATTCATATTATTTTGTGTGTTGAAAAATCAAGTGTTCAAATTTATCAAGATAAAATAATTATCTAAATGAAAATAAAATATCTGTTACATTTCCACACACGGTTATCTGACCCCAAACTAAGCAGAGCTTATACTATGGGCGTCAGAGACTGATATACATATTACATACATAGATATTTATAAATACACACTAAAAATACATATTCACACCTAGACACGGAAAAAAAAACTCCAAAGTTCATCACACAAATATTTCTCCCGAGTGGGAATCGAACCCACAACTCTTGGAACCGCCAGCCAGAGTCACTAACCATTATACCACCGAGTCAGTAAAATGAATGTATAACTAATTAGTTTGTCCTTTAAATATCCTAGCTACAATATAAGTATAAGAATAGACTTATTGTCTCTTTAAACACATTTTAACATATAAAAAAAATTAACTTTCTATATGAATACAAGAAGCTTTTATGAAACTAAGGAACTAGCTCAGTTGTGTATGTATGTGCATTTTATGTTTTCTAATGTATGTAACCGTGGCAGTTTAAAGTCTTATAGATAGTTTGTAGACAGTGTCTGCATATTTTAAGCTTAATAATGATAGAGGTTAAAATAAATTAATAAACACAATATCACATACATTGCTCCGACTCCGAAGTATTTTGCTTATGCACTTGTGATACAGATGTCAGAAGCAAAATACATAAATATATTTAATAACACACCCAGACACGGAACAAATACCTATGTTTATCACACAAATATTTGTCCCGAGTGGGAATCGAACCCACTACTCGCATGAGAAGGGAGCAGTATCCAATGGGCCACCGAGCCAATCAAATCTTTAATGTTTATTTGGATGGTGATTAAGAATTAAGACTGTTCAAAAATATTTTTCCCTTATTGTTATCATTAAATGGGTACCACATGTTGGAATATTTCATTGGTTTTGTACCTTAACTCAACACAATAAGGTTCATATTATGGTGGCATATGCCAGAGCCTTATAAAGGGTTAAACTATGTGTGTCCGTAACACTATTTGTTCCTCTAAATATGGTCGAGACCATGATTTGGTGTAACCCAGTCGAAACGTCGGGCAGTAAGTAGCTATGTATTTGCTACTCCTAATATCGCGTGTAGACCCATAAATATTTAACGTAATGGAACGCGAAAGTCTAAAATCTAACTTTTTGTTCCTCTTGAAGTTTTCCCTATTAATGGTGTGTCCAGGTAAGACTGCTGGCGCTGTCTCTAGCGGCAGAGTCGAAACAAGTCACGCGACCCCTCGCTCCCCGAGAGATGGACCTGGTTCTGTACTTCCTGCGGTACAACGCGGGCTCGCAGGCGCCCGGCTTGCGGCAGCTGACGCTGGCCAGCATGAGGAAGGTACGGACACCTGAGGGCCTACCATGAGTTGGCTATCGTAAACTTACGTACGTTAAAAACCTATCGAGTTGTTTTTTTCATATGGCCGATTGTAGTTCTTCGCGTAACCACCAGGCGGCGCTGTACAAGTTTTTCATAGACATATTTACGTAGGCGATATCGAGCGCGTAAGTTTTAAACTCTTGGTAGCCCCACTGGACTGCACTCGAGACACCTGGACTGGAGCTCGTGCTGCGGTACAACTCAAAGAAGCTGAAGCTCGAAGAGCTGTTACGTTTACCATAACGTTACATTGGAGTGGGTAAAATGGCAGCAGGCTTAGACAATTGTAACTGCATTAATTGTCCATAATTATGTTGTCACTTCGATGTTGGGTGTCAAATCTTATAGCTATGGGATGGGACAGTTATTCCATCGGACTATGTTCAAAATGTGGTGACACCAATCCGACAATTTAAGACGGTAACTTCTCAAGATATCGAAAATATATAGTAGAGGCATTTTACCAGACCCGGGAATACTAACTTCCGAACTACAGTATCGAAAATAAAGTACCCTCTTTTCAAATTCCAGTTCACAAAACGTTTCGAAGACAGCTACAAAGCGCTGGTCCGGTCGGGCGGCCCTCACGCCCACTACCTAACAGCGGCGCACGCGCTGCGGACGCAATGCTTCGCGGGTTTGGTTCCCGGCGCGAACTACACCCGGCGCTGCGTCGCGCTGCAGCTGCTGCTCTGGACCCAGCAGATGGAGCTGACCGGGTACACCAGGTGAGTGTGTATAGAATCTTCCAATAAAACAGTATTAAAGGACTCTTAGTAATAACGCCGGT
Source organism: Maruca vitrata (assembly GCA_039566165.1). NCBI lineage: Eukaryota > Metazoa > Arthropoda > Insecta > Lepidoptera > Crambidae > Maruca > Maruca vitrata. The sequence goes on from CM076926.1 coordinate 14,829,779, forward strand.
TTTGGACACTTTAAGCAAATAAATAAATAAATATCTGGGACATTTCCACACACGGTCATCTGACCCCAAACTAAGCAGAGCTTGTACTATGGGCATCAGAGACTGATATACATACATATATATTTATAAATACATACTTAAATACATAATCACACCCAGACACGGAACAAACACCGATGTTCATCACACAAATATTTGTCCCGAGTGGGAATCGAACCTACGACTCTTGGAACCGCCAGGCAGGGTCATTAACCACTGTTCCACCGAGCCAGTCGTTTAAGCAGTTTAATTTATATAATTGCAAACTGATGACATAGACAACACTTATTGACACCCGACAGATTTCAGCCACGGCAACCGATCTTAATAGAGATCAGTTAACTCACATCAAATATGTCCTACGCAGTTGCGCACGACATGTTTGTGGTGAGAACACAACCTGACATAACTGATCAGAAATCAGATGTAAAATTTCGTCTGCACATAAATAAATAAAAATGTATATTATAGTAACGTACCGAGACGTTATAGAGTAGTAAACATGTTGGTTCAACTTGCATTTTCCAGCGAATGGAAGGAGGAGTACGTGGAGAAACTCCTGATGCACCTGGAGGACAGCTACGAGAACAACAAGGCTCTGGCGCTGAAGGTGCTCGCCGGAGCGCCCGCTGAGCTGCTGCAGGTCAGGGGAACTGTACTTTATTTTATTTTATTTTATTTATTTATTTATTTAGGTTCACAAAACAGAACAACATCAATGTAGCTTCCAAATTACAAATTCAAAACTTATGGACTAGATGTTATCCTAAAACATGTGTGTGTACACATCATGGTTAATAATATTATTTCTAACGGTGAGTTTAGCTTATAATAAATGGAATTTTACAACAAAATGCAATTTATACATGTTAAGACTTAATATACATATTACATAGGTAGGTTAATAAGGCGTCCGACCGATTTCAGCCATGGCGGCCGATCTCAATTCAGATCAGTCAAGCGCATGCGCGCGTTTAGTGTGCACAAGTGTACACAAAATCACTAGTGCATATTCCCTTATTCTCGTAATTCGGTGAGACGGCAATCCGACATGACTGATGAGAGATCGGGCGCAGGACCACCGACTTAACGTGCTTTCCTAACTCCAGGCTGAGTTATTTAATTAAGTACAGAATACCCACATCAATTTTGCCGGACCCCGGACTGGAACCGGGGACCTCAGGGTCCTTACACAGCGCTTACTACCAATAGACTTCGAGGCAGTTATTTTTTTTATTTTGTACCTATTTAAAGTAGTAATGGTTAAGACATATTTGAAAGTTAGTTTCTATCAAACGAGTTTGATTTAAGGAAATATTTAATAAGAAATAATAATTGCATTTGCCTAATACATGCCCAAACCAGAAGTTGGATATGTAATATTCATAGTACACAATTTAAGATAATCTCCATTATTCAGTGGTTAAAAGATAGCTGATCATTAAACTCATCAATCAAATCGTTACGCCTGGATAACCATAATTATCTAAATATTGAATTATCTCATTTGAAGTATTCACTTCTGCAGGGGAAGAAATACCGCGTTTCCCTGGAAGTGGATGATATCATACGCGAAGCGTCGTCGATGAAGCCCACGGAGTGCGTGTCGGCAGCATACAAACTAGATTTTATTATGAAGAAGTTGCCAGAGAATATTCTAGAAGGAAAAGTTTGGTATGTATTTACAATGACCTAACTAAGACATGGTCTTTTCTCTAGCGCTTGAACGTCATGCCGTTTGTATATTCCTTTGCCAATTTAAACATAAAAAACAACTATATAGGCTTTTTGCATACATGCCTTTGCCTCTGTTACAAATTTTAAAAAAAACTGAGCTTTTATACACACGCCTTTACCTATGTTATAAAATTTTAAAAATCTTAGCATTTTATATACATGCCTGACATAATCATGTATATAAAAGGCTGTGTTACAAAATTAAAAAAGAAACTGAACTTTATGCCATTCCTTTGCCCCTATTACTTAATTTAAAAAAACACTTGGCTTTTTAAATACATTCCTATGTCCGTGTTATTGGCTTTTAATATACATACATGCCTTTGTCAGTCACACAATAAAAAAAGTTTAACACTTTTTTTTTCATTCACAGCAGCGGCCCAGAGCCGGTCGCCTTCGCTCTCCTAAGCAGACTTCTGAGCGAGCTGCGCGTTCAGCTGGCTGCTTGCGAGCGAAGTATCGTCGCCGGAGCTAGACACTCGCCCATGTATGGTGTGCTGCACTGCATGGGGCATGTGCTGGAGGCTGTAGATGCTGAGTGAGTCCTGATACATCCTATGTCTTTTTAATAGGCTAACGACACCTCACTCCACCTGATGGAAGTGAGATCTGAGGTCGTCAGGCACAATAGACCATATTGAGCCTAAACATTCATTGCCTAAAGTCATTTATGGGTCTACACGCGATATTAGGAGTAGAAATTACATAGCTACTTACTGCCCGCTGTTTCGACTGGGTTACACCAATCATGGTCGCGAGCGAACTGGTGCCGCCTGGTGGTCTTCGTCTTCCACAGCTGTTGTGAATTTCTAAATCCACCCCCGAACCAGCACTATCACCAGCACTCTACCGCTTACCATCCGTCCGTTCGTACCGTCAACAGGCAGAATAGACCATATTGGGCCTGTCGCACTCACCCTGAAGGCCGTTTCACGCCTCGCCTGAAGAGCCCGGGATCATAGGAGGGAAGGAAAGCAAGGGCCGGAAGGGCATTCCATGCCTTAATTACTACTGTCCAGCACGTGTCGTGAGAATGGCGTAGCTACCGCCACCCGCACCTATGTACCGTAGCTATGCTTTACCCGTTAAACGTCTCTACGCGGACGGATTCGCGGGCGGAAAGCTAGTACCAATATAATACCTACCAACAGACTGAAGACCTAATGAGACGATTAAAATAAAATAAAATTAAAATAAGATAAATAAATACATTCATCAAAAACACTGACGGGCTCACAACAAACACAGACACACAAACTCACACATATAATACACATACACACACACACACACACACATAGTTTCATACCACTTCACTCGCACACTTCACAGACAGCAAAATATAAATATCAAGTAATAAAAATATTATAATTTAAAATAATTTAAAACCTTTTTAACTTATTATTTTATGTGTAAGCACAGTTTTCAAATACATAGTTGATAATGATTTAATTTTTGTTTCAAATGTAATCTGTCGCTCTCCTGGTTTTGTTCCTTATACCAGGTGCCCACGATACAGGACCTTTCCTAGTGTGGGACCCACTGTAATGCTCAATATTTCACATGTTTTCTGGAAATAAACTATTTGTATTTGTATATGCATGTGGATTGTTCCAGCGCGATATCGGCCGACACGTCGTGGAGCGCGCTGGTGTCCGACGTCATATCGACGTGCGTGCGCGTGAACGCGAGCGTCGCGTGCGTCGTCAACAACGACTCGCCCGAGGGACACTTGCCCATGGACGCTGGCAATGTGGCAGACCAGGGGTAACTATCTAAACTATATACTATATATTGTTAAAAAGCTGAAGAGTTTGTTTGTTTGAACGCGTCAATCATAGGAACTAGTGCCAGACCAGGGGTTACTATCTATACTTCTATATCTACTAATATTATAAAGCTGAAGAGTTTGTTTTTAAGCTATTGCATAGCTTTTATCGCGGGCTTTGAGCGCGGAGACCGAACCAAGAAATTCCGTAACGAAGAAACCTCACAATCGTCTAACATCGTTTCAGTTCGGTAGACTTCGGCACGGTGTTTGTGTGCGTGCGGTGAGACGTATTGTACGACTCTACGAAACTCGCACGAATCGAGACGAGCTGCTCCGAAATCGAACGATGCTATGCAATAGCTATACCGTGGCAGTCCCCGAGTGCCACACGTCTTTTTTTTTGTTTGAACGCGCCAATCACAGGAACTACTGGTTTGAATTGAATTTTTATTGTGTTGGATTTATCGAGAAAGGCTTTTAGCTATATATATGTCACCGTAAAATTGCAAATAAGGTTAGATTGCAATCTATCTCGCGAGATTGTGAACTGTCGAATAATTGTGAACCATAACATGATGCTTACAATTTATCGTGTGATTATTCATCTGATTGCAATCTATCGAAGTGAAACTGATAAATTGCGATCTTAAATATGTCACTTGTCAATGATGTCTATGCCTGATTGGTCAGTTATATGCATAGCCTATAGCCGACCAATCACAGCTGGCACAGCTTATTTTTCACTATTTTTAATGTCAATACTTAATTGTCTCCCCCAGTGACATAGTGCTGGAGGACGGCCGGCCGGTGACCGCACAGATGGTGCTACTCTGCGCCTGGCGATCCGTCAAAGAGGTATGAAGATAAATATGTTACCTACCAAATGTACATACTATTAATATAGGTATGCACAAATTTGCTATAATTTTCATTATTTTTTTCAACTATGGGACATAACTAATACATATATCTTCGAATCACGCCTTTTTCCTAGAGGGGTAGTCAGAGATCCCTTCCTGCCACGTGCTACGGTCTTGCCATCATGGAAAAAATTGTTTACGATTAATCTCTAAAGCCTAAAGACTAAAGCCTACTAATATTATCCTACTTTCTACTAATATTATAAACGTGAAAGTTTGTACGTGTGGATGGATGTTTGTTACTCTTTCAAGCAAATACAACTGAACCGATAACGATGAAATTTGGTATGCAGGCAGGTGGCTGAAGACCCAGAATAACACATAGGCTACTTTTTATCCCGGAGTTACCGCGGGAATAGGGTTTCCACGCGGACGAAGTCGCGGGCGGAAAGCTAGTAAAAGATAAATGTGGAATTAAAGTGATATCTCTTTGACTGGCTCGGTGGAACAGTGGTTGGTGACCCTGGCTGGCGGTTCCAAGAGTCGTGGGTTCGATTCCCACTCGGGACAAATATTTGTGTGATGAACATCGGTGTTTGTTCCGTGTCTGGGTGTGATTATGTATTTAAGTATGTATTTAAAAAAAAAATATATGTATGTATATCAGTCTCTGACGTCCATAGTACAAGCTCTTCTTAGTTTGGGGTCAGATGACCGTGTGTGGAAATGTCCCAGATATTTATTTATTTATTTAAGGTGTCCCTCCTCCTCGGCACCATGTCCTCCCGCCTCTCAATAGCCGGGGAGGGCCAGGGCTCCGGCTCGCTCTCGCAGCGGCAGGCGGCGCTGGTCGGAGAGCACTTCACCTCGCTGCTGGCCGAGACCAAGCACCGGGGCGCGTTCGAGCAGGCCTACGTCGGGTTCACGAGGCTGCTGGCGAGGTGAGCGACCCCCTAGCGTCTACTGTACCTCCACCAGGCCTCCCTCCTCCTCCCTCAGGCGCTGGTCGGAGAGCACTTCACCTCGCTGCTGGCCGAGACCAAGCACCGAGGCGCGTTCGAGCAGGCCTACGTCGGGTTCACGAGGCTGCTGGCGAGGTGAGCGACTCCCTAGCGTCTACTGTACCTCCACCAGGTCTATCTGCTCCTCCCGTCCGTCAGTAGCTGGGGAGAGCCTCAGGCGCTGGTCGGAGAGCACTTCACCTCGCTGCTGGCCGAGACCAAGCACCGGGGCGCGTTCGAGCAGGCCTACGTCGGGTTCACGAGGCTGCTGGCGAGGTGACCGACCCCCTAGCGTCTACTGTACCTCCACCAGGTCTATCTGCTCCTCCCGTCCGTCAGTAGCTGGGGAGAGCCTCAGGCGCTGGTCGGAGAGCACTTCACCTCGCTGCTGGCCGAGACCAAGCACCGGGGCGCGTTCGAGCAGGCCTACGTCGGGTTCACGAGGCTGCTGGCGAGGTGAGCGACCCCTGCGTCTACTGTACCTCCACCAGGTCTATCTGCTCCTCCCGTCCGTCAGTAGCTGGGGAGAGCCTCAGGCGCTGGTCGGAGAGCACTTCACCTCGCTGCTGGCCGAGACCAAGCACCGGGGCGCGTTCGAGCAGGCCTACGTCGGGTTCACGAGGCTGCTGGCGAGGTGGGCGACTCCCCTAGTGTCTACTATGACTCCACCAGGTCTATCTGCTCCTCCCGTCCCTCAGTAGCTGGGGAGAGCCTCAGGCGCTGGTCGGAGAGCACTTCACCTCGCTGCTGGCCGAGACCAAGCACCGGGGCGCGTTCGAGCAGGCCTACGTCGGGTTCACGAGGCTGCTGGCGAGGTGGGCGACTCCCCAGTGTCTACTATGACTCCACCAGGTCTATCTGCTCCTCCCGTCCCTCAGTAGCTGGGGAGAGCCTCAGGCGCTGGTCGGAGAGCACTTCACCTCGCTGCTGGCCGAGACCAAGCACCGGGGCGCGTTCGAGCAGGCCTACGTCGGGTTCACGAGGCTGCTGGCGAGGTGGGCGACTCCCCAGTGTCTACTATGACTCCACCAGGTCTATCTGCTCCTCCCGTCCCTCAGTAGCTGGGGAGAGCCTCAGGCGCTGGTCGGAGAGCACTTCACCTCGCTGCTGGCCGAGACCAAGCACCGGGGCGCGTTCGAGCAGGCCTACGTCGGGTTCACGAGGCTGCTGGCGAGGTGAGCGACCCCTAGCGTCTACTGTACCTCCACCAGGTCTATCAGCTCCTCCCGTCCCTCAGTAGCTGGTCGGAGAGCACTTCACCTCGCTGCTGGCCGAGACCCAGCACCGGGGCGCGTTCGAGCAGGCCTACGTCGGGTTCACGAGGCTGCTGGCGAGGTGAGCGACTCCCTAGCGTCTACTGTACCTCCACCAGGTCTATCTGCTCCTCCCGTCCGTCAGTAGCTGGGGAGAGCCTCAGGCGCTGGTCGGAGAGCACTTCACCTCGCTGCTGGCCGAGACCAAGCACCGGGGCGCGTTCGAGCAGGCCTACGTCGGGCTCCGCGAGGCTGCTGGCGAGGTGAGCGACTCCCCAGTGTCTACTATAACTCCACCAGGTGTTCATCTGCTCCTCCCGTCCGTCAGTAGCTGGGGAGGAGCCTCAGGCGCTGGTCGGAGAGCACTTCACCTCGCTGCTGGCCGAGACCAAGCACCGAGGCGCGTTCGAGCAGGCCTACGTCGGGTTCACGAGGCTGCTGGCGAGGTGAGCGACCCCCTAGCGTCTACTGTACCTCCACCAGGCCTCCCTCCTCCTCCCTCAGGCGCTGGTCGGAGAGCACTGTACTGGATTGTACTAATTGAACTAATGTACTGAAGGAGTTACTGTACTATTATTATTATTATCGAAATAAAACGACAATACAGCTTGGTCTAAGGTTCTTTTTTATTTACAAGTTAGTTCCAGCCTTATACATACATACATAAAATCACGCCTTTTTCCCAGAGGGGTAGGCAAAGATCACTTTCAGCGATCCACTTTTCACCTCTGTGGGAAACGTGACGTGACGGGTTGTGGATCACGTCGCCGCCATTCTGCCTTGTGCATTGTTTTAACAAGGTCATTGCGTTCCCACGAGTAGCAAGGATATATGACGGGGAAGGAAAAGGGGGAGGAAGGATACTATCGCCTCGGATGATTTGGACTGAGTTGATAGTAGCTCGAGAAGCCGGGGTCGCTTACCCGTATACCTTTCACCAACCACCGGACAGATAGTTGTGACTGGTATCCCCTGACTGAATCCAGCCTTATGCTATTCGGAAAACGAAACGCTTGCGAGATCTAAATGAAGCGCAACGCCATCTAGCGGCGTAACGTTGAACTACGTTGTACTGTTCATACATAATGCTTGCGTTTAAAATAAATGTAAACATTGCGCCATTCAGTGACGTGGTGAACTATAGTCGCGAACAACCAGGCTGCTGGCGAGGTGAGCGCTTCCCTAGTGTCTACTACACCTTCACCAGGCCTCCCTCCTCCTCTCGTCCCTCAGTAGCTGAGGGCGAGCCTCAGGCGCTGGTCGGAGAGCACTTCACCAGGCTGCTGGCGAGGAGAACGTCTCCGCAGTGTCTACTATACTCCACCAGGTCTCCCATGAAAAAAAGCGTTGATGGCCGAGTGGTTAAGGTCGTTGCTCGCCATGCGAGAGGTCGCCAGTTCAAACCCCACCGCGTACCAATGTCTTTTTCAATCCGACTCAAGTAACCTATCATGGGATCAGATCAACGTATGTGATGTTGTGTAATATTTATATTTATTTATTTATTGTTTGCAGGCTGTGGCGCTGCCGCAGCCCCGCGCTGCACGGGCTCCCCCGGCGCTGGCTGCGCGCGCTCACGCGCGGCGTCGCGGCGCCTGCAGCGGGGCGGAGCGCCACGCGCCGCAGCGCGGGCCTGCCCTACATGATACAGGTCGGTCACACTATAATAATCTCCTAGTTTAATGATGCCCATTCATGACCGACTTTTTGCAGTCGGCCCGATTTTAATTCATATGTAGGAAGCGGGGATACAATATTACAACATACATACTGAATAATACGTCAGTTATATAGAAACCGAGCTAATACTTTATTAATTTCTATAATGAGAACCATATGCATCACTTATCACTTTTATCAAAGTATAACCATAGCAATTGTAGCAAATGCCTAAGACATAAACTACAATTAGAGTTTGATTTATTAATTACAAATTGCACAGCAGCAGTTTAATAATTAACGATAATATTGATTCGAAAAACGAATTAATTATCCAAAGGTGTCTAGGATAAGCTATTGAACTGTACAACGAGTGCAACGAGCCACGCCAGAGCCAAGACTGCCTGCACTGTTCAAAGTGAGCGCCTTTTATAGTCGAGTCGAGCGGCGAGGGGGAGTGACTAATGACGCAGCTGGTCGGTGACGTGACCCGTGCACGTGCAGCTTGTTACTCATTCTATAATGAAGGCGAGCGATGACTCCTGCCGACATATTGAAATATTCCACCGAAACTTCCCATGCGAGAGAGGTCGCCAGTTCAAACACCGCCGCGTACCACTGTGTTTTTCAAATTTGAAATTCATATGTAAGTACGATTGTTCGACGCTTAAACGGTGAAGGAAAACATTGTGAGGAAACCTGCACACCTACTAAGAAATTCTTAGGTTGTGTAGTCGACCAACCCGCACTTGGCTAGCTGGCTGGCTGGTTGACTAAGGCCTTATCGCCCTAGTTTAGGGTAGGCCTGTGCCCCAGCAGTGGGGACGTATGGGCTGATGATGATGATAATGAAGGCTGCCCGCTCACGTTTGACTTTATGCAGGACCGATAGTCGGCCCGATTTAAATTTGTATGAAATATTCCACCGATGTCGGACATGTTCTTGCTACGAAAAAATCGGTCACCGATTAGCGGACGGCGAATAGCCTTTATACAAAAAAAATCCCTTTATCCTTTAAGGGTAAAAACGTAAACGATTTTTTTTGTAAGTAATGAACATGTTTTATTTGAAAAATAAGAAGTAACAAAGCAAATAATCCTTAACAAAACCACCTTATTCTCACCACAGGCGCTAGTGACGACCGAACTGCAAGTGCAAGGCAACCCGCGCTGCTTGCACGCCTGCATAGCCACTCTACTGCGCCTCGCGCGAGCCTCCCGTCAATCCCACGGGACCCTGGACTCACTGCCCATCGACTGCCTTGATACCATACCGGATGACGAAGATACACACGATATTGAAGCTGAGATGCTTGAAAATACTAAAAATACCGCTGACAATGGAAGTGTTCTTGATAATATAACCAATAGTGCTGATAAATGTAATAACATTGACGTTAAAAATGCTCTAACAAACATGAGTACCAATAAAACTTTATCGAAAAATGTACACCAAAATAATGTTGAAAGTAAATCTAATGATGACGATTCTAATGTAACTCACTCTCATGATGAAAATAGCGTTATTGATTCTAATAGCAAGTGCAAAGACAAAAATGCTCTCACAAATGACTTGAAGGAAAAACACGGTACCATAGAGGATACTAAAGATTTGGAAGCAAACGACTCTACCATAGAGAGAGATAGTTTGATAGAGACGCGAACGCACAGTGTGAACATACTGAGGGCTCTGTTCAGGAACTCTATGTTGGAGGAGAGCCTCTCCGGCTACGTGGGCGAAGGACTCATGGTGGCCTTGCAAGGATTCGAAGGGGACACTTGGATGGTGAGTTTTTTTTTTATATTAGGCTAACAATATGACTTCACTCCACCTGATGGTAAGCGGGAGTGAGATCCACATATGAGGTCGATAGGTATTGAGCCTGTCGCACTCACCCTGAAGGCCTGCTTAAATGTCGTTTCACGCCCCGCCTGAAGAGCCCAGGATCATAGGAGGGAGTACCAGCTTTCGATTAAAATAATGCATTCACTCTGTATAAGTATTTAAGAAACAAGTGCATTTAGATTAGTTTTGAAATGTGTGAAAATCACTAATTTAGTAAAGGTTTGGAATATCTAGTCAGTGCGACATGTTCGTACAAACAAAATATGTCGAAATATGACAGGATCCCCTGTCCCCTGGAGGCATAGAATAAACGTGTTTACGTTTTTTTTGCCCAATATTTATCATGGTAATAGGTATTTACAGAATAAGTACTGGCATATCGATACCTTAAATCTCAAATGGCGTAACCGCCATTTTGGTCAAAATGACTTTTTGATGCAGTTTTATTCAAGTTTTTTTTTCTCTATCGAATAGTATATTTAAAATCTCGAAATTCGCATAAAAATGGTTATTACGACCCAATGTTTTTTTATAGATTTATACACTTTTTATAAGGTAAACAGGTCGTAGAAGGCTTAGCCCACTTTACTTGGTGGTTACGCCCCTAGAAATTATTGTGTGTATATTTTGTTTTTTTGCTCTCCTGAAAAGTAGTGTTTTGGTGGTTACGCCATTTGAAATTTAAGGTAGCGATATTACCTTTAAAAAAATAATAATAAAGTAAAAATTAAAGGGGCGCTCTCATACAACAAATGTAATTTTTAAGCAATTTTTACTTTGTCTTAATAAATAAATGTCAAACGAAAAAGTAAGATGACCGTGTGTGTGTAAATGTCCCAGATGTTATAAGTAAATCAAATATTTATTATCCAGGAGCGCAACAGCTCAACGCTGCTATTCGCAGCGCTGATGGTGCGCGTATTCGGCGTCGCTCGGGAGTCCCGGGCGCACGCGAACGCCCCGCCCGCCCGGAACACCATGACGGGGCGGATCTTCTTCCTGCGGTACCCGAAGCTGTACGACTTCATACTGGTGCGTATGAACCTTTGTAGATGTAATTCTATAATTCTGCTTTAATTACTTTCTAAGTGTGTATCTGTTCTTTTAAGCTACAAAGTTAGCTAGCTAACCGAAGCGGGCACTGGCATCGAGTCTGACGCGTGGCCGGGCGCGTCCCTGCACCCCGTACTGCTCGAGCTGGCGCGGCTGTACCTGTATTAATTTAGACTTTCCTCTACTTATATAGTACAATACAAATACAATACAAATAGTTTATTTCCAGAAAACATGTGAAATATTGAGCATTACAGTGGGTCCCACACTAGGAAAGGTCCTGTATCGTGGGCACCTGGTATAAGGAACAAAACCAGGAGAGCAACAGATTACATTTGAAACAAGAATTAAATCATTATCAACTATTTGAAAACTGTGCTTACACGTAAAATAATAGTATAGTTATATAGTTCTGAATCTACCTATGTATGGGGAGGGGTGTCACACCATTACACTATTCTTTGCAGGACAAGCTAACTGAAGCAGCCTCTAGCATCAAATCTGGCGCTGCTGCTGGCTCGCCTATCTTACGGGATTAGCTTGAAACTAGTGTCTGTATTCTCCGTAGGACAAGCTAACTGAAGCAGCCTCTAGCATCTCGTCCGGCGCGTGTGTGGGCGCGTCCCTGCACCCCTTACTGCTGCTGGCCCGGCTGTACCTGTCTTAATTTAGACTTCGATCTTTTTTTTTTTATAAAAGGCTAACAAGATGACCTCACTCCACCTGATGGTAAGCGGTAGTGAGATCCAAATATGAGGTCGACAGGCACAATAGATCGTATTGAGCCTGTCGCACTCACCCTGAAGGCGTGCTTCGATGCCGTTTCACGCCCCGCCTGAAGAGTATGTATGTATGATTTTAGACTTTCGCGTTCCATTACACTAAAATATGTCTTTATGGGTCTACACGCGATATTAGGAGTAGCAAATTACATAGCTACTTACTGCCCGACGTTTCGACTGGGTTACACCAATCGTGGTCGCGAGCGAACTGAAGCTGCCTGTCTTCGTCTGCCACAGCGGTTGTGAATTTCTTGATCCACCCCCGAACCAGCACTAATTTCATTTGTACAGGTACCCACATTTGTCTGACACACTACACTCAGTAGCTATGTAATTTGCTACTCCTAATATCGCGTGTAGACCCATAAAGACATATTTTTATGTATGTATGTAGTTAGAGACTAGTTTTTTTATTTTTCATAGGACAAGCTAACCGAAGCGGCCTCTAGCATCTCGTCCGGCGCGTGGGCGGGCGCGTCCCTGCACCCGATACTGCTCTTGCTGGCGCGCCTGTACCCGTCGTCGCTGGAGGGCGCGGGCTCGGCGCTGCGGCTGCGCGCGCTGCTGCCGGCGGTGCTCCGCGCTGCGCCCGCGCCGGCGCTGCTGGCGAGGCGCCTCGCTGCTGCTGCCGCCGCGCCGCTCCGCCCGCCCGACCAGTGAGTACATACAACATCAGCCCATATACGTCCCCACTGCTGGGGCACGAGCCTACCCTAAACTAGGGCGATAAGGCCTTATTCGACCACGCTGGCCAAGTGCGGGTTGGTCGACAGTGAGTACATACCACATCATTTACTGTCTCAATTCATATGCAATAATGTAGTTTCATATCTGATTGTACATGCAATGTCACAATAGGCGTGTCGACTGGTTGAAAATCTTATTATTCTATTTAGTCCGTAAGTTAGTTTATACAAAAATATGGGACACCTATCTTTTGGTATTTCAATTAATTGAAAAATTACAAAATTATAGCTAATTGAACTACTGGAGGGCTTGTGATGTAAGGCTTAGGTAAAAATTGTACCATAACGTGACGTCATCCGAAACTTCTAAGCACTATATTACCTTCACAATTTTTGTTTGTGAAACAAAATAAAAAATACGAGTACAATACTTTAAAATAACCTAAATAACGGACTAATTATATTTTTTAGTCCACTCGCCTATTAACAGTAAGATAATATAGGTAAATTAATAAAATTAGTCAATATATAATTTTAATCTGTCATGGTTACACAAATTAGAAAACTGAAACTGTCCGGGATATGTACCATGTTGTTTTGTTTTAATGAGTTCACCCGTGATCACGCTTGCAACAGTGCCGACATATCGAAAGCTCATTAAAACAAAATAACATGGTAAATATCCCGGACAGTTTCAGTTTTCTAACATTAGTCAAATCGAAATTCAACTTTCTTACGAAATAAGACAACAATAGATATTAAAAGTTGGATGGGAAAATCCAATTCAAAAGTGCGAAAATTCTTCAAAAATACTATGTCTTTATAAACTACAACATTAGAAGTAACTTTCACTATGAAAATATATTCGTAAACGCAACATATACACAGTGTGACGTCATAGAGTGCTGCGACATTTGTATGAAGCGTTTTGTGCTCGCCCAAATGATGTGCTATTGAAATTGTAATATTCAAATATCAAACCATTCTTTCAACAGTATCTTTGCAATTATGTGATCCATTCATCTATATCAAAATAAAAAAATAGGCAAGTACCCTATTGTCAATAGTATAGTCTATTATTTGTGCGATCACTACACTTCTATACTAATATCATAAAGCTGAAGAATTTGTTTGTTTATTTGAACGCGCTTAAGGGAAACTGGGGACACTTGATCCCCATTTTGGTTTCATGCTTATATTTTTATCAAATTTAGTTCTATGAAAATAATACATACATATATAGTTAGTAAATATTGTTTATTATTGTTCCCCATTATTTGATTATTATATTTCTGAGTGCTACATTTATTTTTATTGCATTTTCTGAAAGCTTTCCAAAAGGAAGAAGTTAACATATTCAGGGAGACTTGATCCCAGTAACGGGTAGACTTGATCATAGGGGATTTTCTTAGGTTTATGTACAGGACAGCCCCGTCTCGTCAATATTCCAGATAGCTTGCGCTCCAAAATGATGCTTAACCAATAGCTTTTGTAAATTTTCAAAGAAACAGCTAATTTTATGTTTATTGAAGCTGGTCGAAACTCTTTGGCAGTACCTTTGATCGTGTTACCCTCCAATACGCGGTTTTGCACCCTCTTTTTTCTTTTATACTTTATAATTAATTTAAAACAAAAGAAAAAACAAAATTGGCAAATTATCTTACCGGGATCAAGTGTACCCGGGAGTGCTCTTATAAAAAAAATCATTTTTCATGTCAAGAGAAAACGTTAATTAAATTAAATACATGTAAATGCAAATTTTAATAACCTGCTTTCATTGATTTTGACACATACTCAGGTTATTATTCATTCAATTATTTAGAAAACACAAATGAAAAACTTTCCGAAAGAAATTCTGGCACAGGAAAATAAAAATGGGTGCACTGCTCTGAAGTTGCCAACATAAAGATGTCAAAAAGACGTTTTTTGTTCACCATAGACAACAAAGATTAATGTTGCCAATATAAAAACTAGAAAAAGGCGTATAGTTTTTGATTTGTCACTGGGTGATCAAGTCTCCCCAGGGATCAAGTCTCCCCAGTCTCCCCTATCTCAGAAACTACTAGTTCGAATTGAAAAAATACTTTGTGTTGGATAGACCATTTATTGGGGAAGGCTTTAGGCTATAACAACATCACGCTGCGAACATTAGGAGCGAAGAAACAATATAAAATGTAATGTCATGTTAAAAATCCCGTTCGCAGATACGTCGCCAACTTGAACGAACTCCTAACCATACTGGAAGACCAGTCTATCAAGCGGAACTACTGCCACGGTATTCTCCTCCAAGCGACGCGCCTGCTGCAAGCGAAGCCCCAGGGCTGCGCCCCCGGGCTCCGCGTCGCCGGCACGCTGTGGGTGCTGCGCCAAGGGAGCGGGGACTTGCCCTGCTATGTGCTGGCTGATGAGTACGCGAAGATGATTAATCTTATCGTTATGAGGTGAGTGGAAGTACTTTTGCTTGTTTGGTTTTTTTCCCTAACTGACTTACGATGATGGCTTGGAGTAGCCTCGTCATCATCACCGGATTTGCGGGGGAGCGGATGGATCTCACCCCTAAGGTAGATTTGGTGAAAATATCCATTTATATTTTGATTATTTTTCCCAAACGATTTCCGTTGGGACAATATTTTAGTCGGTTGCGTGCAATGAGACTCGAACTCAGTACCTTCCAGTTTTTGAAGCAGCGCCACCTATAGACCAAAAACGCAGTTGAAAATTATGGTATGGTGGTTCCACTATGTATTAATCAATATCTCATTAATAAAACATATTCCTAGCCCCTAAAATTTGTGTAGATATTTTGTTTCATTATAATCAAAACTTATGTTAAATTAAAGAAGTTGATTTAAAATGTATTCTTACAGATTCCCTTCAAGTATCAACACAGAAATACTGAAAACAATAAAGGAGTATTTGGACAATATCTTATTTACGGCCAAGATACCGGCCATCACAGCGGGCCGAGAAATCTGCTTAGCAAACTGTATCTACTTATACTTTGTACTGTTGAACGTATTGGACGAAACAGACCACTTACCTAACCTCGTATACAAAGGATTAAGCCACAAATCGTACGAAGTGGTACTGAGCACATTGAACTACTTGCTGATTTTGTACAAAAAACTCAATGTGGAAGACTGTAGATTCCTAGAACATTTATCTACACTTACAAACAAAAGTGTTTTGGAAACTTTGAGAAAATCGTCCCTGTACATAGAGAAGCTGTGTTATGTGCTACATAATATTAAATATTTGGAATGCGTTCAGAAAACGCTCAAAGTGCTAACATTAGAGAAAGACACGCAGAAGTATATTGTTGGAGTTAAATTTGGAGGTGAACAAATAACAGATGAAGAAATAATTAGACGTTTATTCGATTGCATTCAAAACGAGCATGAGAATGTGACCCATATTTACCTAGAAAGTTTGTCCAACTTTATAACGGAAAAGCTTCAAGATTTGAGCATCGCTAAAGCAACAATCTTGGATGTCATAAGGGTGATTTACGCGTGCAGTTGTTCGGAAAATAACGACAATACAAGGCTTGTGGTCGCCGAATTCTTGGAACGGAACTTTGAAACGTTATTTAAACTCGATTTAGATGGATTGAATGCAGAAGAAAAATGTAAGTATTGACATGTATTATTTAAATAGAAATTCAAGATTTTATCATTTTTGCGTGTATGTACCTACCTATTATATGGTTAGAAAGCAAACAAGGTACCAAAATAATCTTGAAGGCTGATCTACTAGACTTGGTTCATTCCAAGTTTTTTGTGAAGTTAATTTATTAGTATCTGTTCTTTGAAACCTATCCTAGTCAAGAGAGAAAGAAATAGTATAAAACATCGACTTGATAGTGGGTTTTAACAGTCAATGAAATATTTTACAACAGTCAAAGTCCTATTCTATCTTGTTTGGTGAATGTTTCCTAAATATGTATCATCCCACTGCTGGGCAAAGGTCTCCTTCCAAAGGGCAAAGGTCCAAGGTGAGATGTTATCAATATATAACCATGGATACTAATCACGATTTCAGTCGATGATATCAAATAAATAAATAAATATTTCACAAAATCACATATCTGATCCCGTGGTAAGTAGGTAAAGCACCTGTGTAACGGATATCAGAATCAACAGTGAATACAAAAAATAAATTTGACAACACTCCCAGACACGGAACAAACACCGAGGTTCGTCACACAAATATTTGTCCCGGGTGGAAGTTGAACTCACAACTCTTGGAACCGTAGATCCAACCTGGGTCACCAACCACTGTTCCACCGAGCCAGTTTAAATAAAAATATAAAGTAATACAGCTATCGATATCACGATTCCAGTCGAATTCACATCAACACTATGGGCGACGACAGTCACCATTCTCGAAGACGACGAGCCGGATATCCGGCAGCGCGCCGCCGACGTCATAGCCGTGACGTCACGGGAGGCCGGGAGCGTGGTGCCCACCCGCGCGGCCGAGCTGCTGCGGGACCTGGTGGGGGAGGGGGAGAGTGGACCAGAGTTACTGGTGTTGCTGGCGCTGCTGGACTTCAAGTCGGAGGTCTGCATGACCGATGAGATCAGCGATGAGGTTAGTGTTCAAAGAAAGCAGGTTCTCAATTCGTCTGTATTTTTTTCTTTTATGTTTGTTACCTCATGACTTCCGCGTAAGTGAACCAATTTGGATGTGTTTTGTTTTATTTGAAAGCTGGTGCAAACACATATCAAATTCCTACTAATTATAAATGTTTGTATTATATTATTTAGTAGTTTTTAGTGTCGGGTTTTTGAAGGCGGTTTTTCTTTTTTTGTAAACTTTTTTTTTAAAAATGATGATTTTAATGATTAAAAAAGCGTCGATGCCCAAGTGGTTAAGGTCGTTACCACTGTGTTTTTCAAATTATACAGGGATTATCATCGGCTGGTGCCACATTACTTTTAAGATCATACAAGTTACAAGTCATTAAAAGGCATCTAAATATTGGCTTTCCGCCTCCCAAAAATCCAGGATTCTGAAGTCCTGAGGAATTGGCAATGAATGATAATATTATGTAACCATGGGTTTAATTTACTAACATTTTCATTCTATTCATTAATTTCCAGTGTCGAGTGTTCGACCAAAACGAGAGGTACAACATATTCCTGGAAGAATCGATGTGGTCCGACGCCTGCGCCGACCACATTCTATCGATCACCGGGCTCAAGGACGCTACGAGTTACGTTCGTAGCATCGTAGACGACGCTACGTACCGGACAACGTTCGACAAACTGTGCAATAACAACGTAGTTTTATTCAGAAAAATGATCGACGATGGTGACTTCATATGCAGAAATGAAGTCGTCAATCCGAAAATAGAATTATTTATTAAAAAGCTATCGTCTTAAGTGTAAATTTTGTAAATTAGGTAATAAGAAAAGAAATAAAAATATATTTTATACAAAGTGTATAATTATTTACAACCGATCACAATCAGAGGGTCCGGCAACAAGATCAGATAAACAAACAAAACACCTATAAATCTATATCTTCGCAATTATGAAATCCTAATATACATTATGTACAAATCTAACATACATATTCGAGCACGCAAACATGGTTTTGGTATGACGGAAAATGGACTTTTTATAAACGCACACAATCCAACACAAATTTGCATTTGTATAAACTTTGACAACTCAAAAAACAATAGAATATAAAGAGTAACAATCAAATTAAGATACTGTCCTTCACACCTGCAACATTTCTTACGCACCTATATTTTCTTTCTCATTTACATCATCAATATTTTACAATGAATAAAGTACAATTTCTTCCAGTCTTTAAATAGGTATATCCAGCGCGCCATTCTCACTTGTGACTATTTGCGTGCGCTTACAAAAATGTACTATAACAACTTGTCCCTACGTATCCGTAATACTTCGTTAGCCACCTGTCTATTCTTGAACTTCAACGGTTCACTCTTAGTCTTGATCTGTTTATCCATATCTTTTCTCATTTCTTGCACACTACTTTCAACTTCATCATCTGTTTTCTCCGTCAGTCTTTGCATTTTACTTCCCAAACTATCCACATTGCCTTTCTCATTGTTGCCTTCCTCGTTGTCAATAAAGAGGTCTTTTACTGATACAAGTCTATGTGAGTTCCCAACTCGGAGTAGTTTTTTGAGGCCTCTCGAAGCTTTCCTCTCAATCAACCCTAAGATACCCCAGTCGTCTGTCTTCTGTCCTTCCAAGCAGGCTTCTAGTTGCCAGGCGGCGTTTCTGACTTCAGCTTGCAATCTCTGGCACTCTTCATAGCTCACGTTTCTGCTGACATTCATCGATGGGTCCAGCGGGTTGACTATGTATAGAGGCAGTGAGTTCGGTTTCCTGATCGCCGTGCCCTCGTGGAGGGAGATGGCTTTGTCCTGGAAGTTGAACTGGGCGTAGAACTCGAAGAACTGAAGGAGAAGGGTTTCTAAGGAGGCCGGGTTTTGCCCGTACGTGTGCGGCGGCAACTTGTTCATGTCCCGCAGGAACGTGCAGTTCATGTTGTCTTCTGCTATCCGGATGTCGTCTTTTCCTGGAATTCAATTGATAAGTCTTCATATAGCCCATTGTATCATTAATTTCATTCACCAAACCAGTTAGTGTATTTTTATGATTTTTTTTTACATTTTTTTATATCTAACAAGGCGACTTGTAGTTGATTTCCTACAGAAATAGAATAAAATGTTTGTTATTAGCCTAACACTAAATAAAAACTACAGATAAATTCTATTAAAAATCTACTTCTGAATAGACTCAGATCTCGTACACCAAATGAGGCATCCTAAAGAAATCTATTCTTAATATTATATAGATAAAGAGCTTGTTTGAACACGCTAATCTCAGGAACTACTGGTTCGAATTTAATCATTTGTGTTGGATAGACCATTTATCGGGGAAGGCTTTAGCTATATAAAAACACGCTGCCACCAATAGGAGCAAATAAACGATGGAAAATGTGCATACTAGAAAATAATATCATCTACCCACCCGCATGCTTGACGAGGGTCTTGAACGGCGGCAGCGCCGGCCCCGCCTGGCCCGGCTGCTGCAGGAAGAACAACACCATCAGGGTCAACGGGAAGTTGGTGATCCAGCGCCCCGGGTGCGCCGACGTCAGGCCCGCCGCCGCCGCCCAGCGACGCACCGCGCGCGCCAGCGGACGCGCCGCCGGCGACAGCGCGCCCAGCTGCCATAGCAGCTCGGACATGTATACGCCTGACCTGGATTGCATGTAAGATTTTGTTTAGATGATGACAATGAGTACTTGAAGAGGGAGGCCCATGAAAAGGTGTGTTTTTTTAAAAAATAGGCTAACAAGATGACCTCTCTCCACCTGATGGTAAGCGGTAGTGCAATCCAAATATGGTGTGGTGTGATGATCTGGTCCAGCTATCAAAAAACTGGCACTTCCGGGCCTTGAATATAGAGCAGTGGATAGGTTTGGAGGAGACGTTTGCCCAGCAGTGGGATGATATAGGTAAAATAAAAAGAATAAAAAAAGATTGGGTGACTCATAATCATCATCATCAGCCCATCTCTGTCCACTGCTGGACATAGGCCTCCCCAAATGCACGCCACTTTTGTCTTTCTTCGGCTAGGTACTCGCATCCAGCTCCTACCAGCCGTCCTGCCCAAATCGTCACTCCGCCTAGCCTAGTGAGGGCGTACACTACGTTTGCCGAGACGCGGTCCACACTAGAATTCGTCTACCCTAGCGTTGGTTCAACGGCTGATGTGGCCAGCCCACTGCCGCTTCAACTTGCTGATGCAATGAGCTTTGTCAGCTATGACTTTGTCATGATTGGGTGACTGTTCTTAATTAATTCAACTGATACAAAAGCGGAGAGCCATCCGCTCCCCGCAAGTCAAGTGATGATGATAAGGCTCCTCAAAGCAATCATTGTAGTCAGTTAGGAAAATATAGTTGAAATTTCAACAGCATTGTTCCTTATTTTACCGATTCAAAATTAAATAATGACCCTGGAGTTCATCTCAAAGTCTATTACACTGTTAAATTGGAGTTTAGACGGCAGAATCGACAATTAACGACTATTGTTATTCAACTGTTCCATATCCTATTTGGTTTTTAAAACCGACGACATGGTAAAGACCACTGGGTTAAGTCAGATGCAGGTAAGGTAGCTGTAGACCAGTCGCGCTGGAAAGGTTTTGGAGAAGCCTATGTTCATTAGTGGAACAATAAGCTGAAATTATTATAATGATATTATAATGAAAAGTTTCTGTAGTTTTTTTCCTAACTGACTTACAATGCTGGCTTGGAGTAGCCTCATCATCACCGGACTTGCGGGGGAGCGGATAGCTCTCACCACCAGCTTTCTGTAGTGCACTCACATGTTGCTATAAGCAAGGTCGCAGTCCACCCCGGCTAGCTCATGCGCGCACTTGACGATGGGCACGCGAGCGTGCAGCACCCGCGCCACGCGCGCGCAGCCCGCGCCGCGCGCCTCCAGCAGCGACGCCGCCAGCTCCAGCTGCCTCTGCCAGGCCGAGCGCCCGCGGTCCGTACCCTTCTCTTGGTACACCAAACGCTTGCTGGAATCGCTCTACCGGCAGAGATATGTCAATCATTCTATTATATTCTAGATATGTCAGTTAAGAAACGGCAGGGATACAACTGCTCCACAAGCTACCACAACTGTCGCTATCAGGCTGAGCGGCCAATGTCCATACAAGGGTATGAACGAGAGAAGGCTCTTGGTACACCAAACGATTACAATTAAGAATATGGCACAGATACATCTGAATGTATCACAAGCTACCACATCTGTCGCTACCAGGACAAGCGGCTACGGTCCACCCCTTCTCTTGGTACACCAAACGCTTGCTGGACTCACTCAACCAGCATAGATATGTCCAATTAGGAATTTGGTAGAGATACATCTGAATATATGACAAGCTAGCAGCAACCAACGCTGCCAGCTCCAGCTGCCGCTGCCAGGCCAAGCGGCCCCAGTCTATACCTTTCTCTTGATACACTAAATGCTTGCTGGAATCGCTCTACCGGCAGAGATATGTCAATTAAGAATATGGCAGAGGTATGTCTAAACATATTACAAGCTGTCAGTAGATAAAATATTAGCATTATGAGCTGATCATATCATCATCATCAGCTGGGGCACAGGCCCACCTTAGTCAACCACGCTAGCCAAGTGGGGGGGTTGGTTCGGGTTGGTCGACTACACAACCTTAGAATTTCTTTGTAGGTGTGCAGGTTTCCTCATAATGTTTTCCTTCACTGTTAAAGCCTCGAATGATGGTACATATGCATTTCAAATATGAAAAACACATTGGTACTTGGCAGGGTTTGAACTGGTGGCCTCTCACATGGGAAGCTACGATCTTAACCACTTAGCCATCGACGATTTTTCATATAGTAAGTAGGTATATCTAGTGTATTATAAGCATAATATTTGTATTATGGGAAAATATGCACATTAATTGTCCACAGTGGAAGGGGGTGCTACCAAATACTTCATCAAGCCAGTTAATATATGTATAGATATTAGTTTTCATATTTACCATTTCTTTAGTAGCTACATTGGTCATAACCAAGTCTAAGTCACATCCCATTTTGCCAAAACCATTCACAGAGGAACCAAAGGGCCACACTGCAATATTTGTGTACACACTCTCAAAAAGTACTTCTAGCTGAAAGAAAATCAATTAATAAATTAGGTATCTAATTGTTAAATGCCAAGATAATTATTAGACAAAGAAGAACACACTCACTTGCCTAGCAACCATGAATCGGAGGCGAACACCTAAATCATTTAATTTGGTCTTTTCATACAATTGCTGAATCTGGTCAGACACAGTTGAACAATGCATTAGTTCCTCATAGAGCACATCATCATTGATTGGTGTGCTCCCATCCTTGACATTAAGAGTTATTGATGGTGGTGTGACCAGCTTCTCTTTTTTTCCTGTTGCTGCTCTAAACCATACGAATGGCGATTGAGACGCCATGATATCGGCCTCCTTTCTGTGGGCTGCACAGTTCTGTATAATATGCCTAAGGTTCTCTTCAGAATTAAATTCCACAAGCATGTAATGCTGGAAGATAAATTGGTTATTAATATTAACACAACATACTCATTAGATTATAGTTTTCTCCACACTTTACAGTGGTTAGTAGAATACAACATTCAGGGTAAATACCTCTCCTCCTGGATTTCTATAGTGGTGTATTCCATTGACTTCAGCATATTTGGAGCAGTAAGCGTAGAGTTCATTGAAAGAGGACTCCGAGTTAACTTGAACTACGAGGCTGCGCCGTGCCTCATCCCGCCTCTGGGCCACAATATCCTCAAACGAAGCGAATTTCTTCGGAACTTCTGAAATGAACACATAACCTTAAACTTACGTTCATAATCACAGAACAACCTGTTTTCAGTCACCGAGATACCTGAATATCTCCTTACTGCTAAACATTTACATGACGATAGCGATAAACGTATTGATTTGTTAAAGGGATTTAGTTTTCCACTATTTATTAGTGTTTGTAATATCACAGACATTTTTGCTAACTCCGCCTGACATTAGATAAATGTCACCTTGACAACTGTACGTTCTGAACTTTTTCTTGTTATTTGTAGGAAATTTATTTCGGTAGCAAGAGTCCTATTTTATCGAAAAGGAAATATGAAGCTATTAATCAGGTCATTTTAACTTGGCTTTTAAGAAATTACCTAAGTTTACGCCCTTGCCACTAAAGCACGAAACTTTAAAAAAAATTTAATCAGCTGGTTATTGTCATCTGTCAAAAACTAGATCTTCCCGTTTTTTTGAGGTTGTTATTGTACAAAATAAATAATTAACAAGTGAAACCAAAATCATCGTACACAAAATATGGGAACACGTTTACTTCAGCGGCTGTTAATGCCGACAGTGATAAATTCACTAAAACCAGTACACTATCATGCCGTTAAAATAAACGAACGAATCGTGTGCGCTTCTCCCACTAACTTTACTATAATTAGAAACTATGCAAAAGGTAAAGATAAGGGAAAGGATAAAAGAGGAAAAGGTGCCAAAGTGAATATTGACCCTGCCATGATGAACGAACTGGTTGCTGTGGACAAAATTAAAGAGAGATGTTTAAGTGCTTTAGATAAAATGAAGGATGATTTCGCAAAGAATCTCTCTCTCCGATCAACGACTGGATCTATAGAATCACTTTCAGTGAAATTTGAAGGAAAGGATTATGAATTACAAGAGCTGGCCCAGATTGTGCGTAAAAATCCTAAAACGATTGTCATAAACTTTGCATCTTTTCCACAAGCCATACCAGATGCTTTAAAATCAATTCAAAATTCTGGATTAAATCTAAATCCTCAGCAAGATGGCACCACGGTATATGTCCCTGTCCCTAAAGTTACTAAAGAGCATAGAGAAGCGCTAGCAAAGAATGCAAAGGCATTATATATTAAATGCAGGGATGCACTGAAGGATGTTCAGAATGACTTTATAAAAAAGGTTAAGAAACAAACAGGAGTCTCTGAAGACCTTGTATTTAATGTCACAAAACAGATTTCTGCCCTGTGTGATGAATATCAAGGCCAAGCCAAAAATATCTATGAAGTAAAACATAATGAACTTGTAGGAAAGTAATTCTATAGAACATTGGAAATAATAATGCATTTAATCTGGTTGTTAACTGCCAATACATAGTTTTATTTTAAGAGCAATAGTATAAGAAATAAAAGCTATTTAGTTTATAAATTATGGTTTTATTATTTACAGAAAATGCCTCTTAAATCTTATCTCTACCTTCTTCATCCTTATCCTCATCCAATATTTTTCTTTTATTTGGATTTTTAGACTTTGTATCTAATACACACCATATACATTATACATATTACATTGATAACTGACTACTGTATTTGAAACTGCTAGTGATACCTCTTAAATAAATATGGCTGGAAACTAAATTAGAATATTACCTATACAGCTTTCTCATTATAATATGTAACATTTCCTAATTTGCTTGGTTTTAATAAATCTAAAACTGCTGTACCGATTACGATGAAATTGGCATAGTCAAATGGATAGTTTTAGTTGCCACTAAGGCAGCAAAAATTTAGGAAGCACACAAGATATTATTTTACACCAACTGCACTGGAAAGAAAAATGATGCTCTTTTATCGCCTTCACGATGTCTGCAGCTATGCAACGCGTATTATTTATTTTTTCAGAGGACGATGAAGTCAATTTAATAACAAAAATATTATGAAAAACTTTTTGGTAAAAATACTTTAATAACTCAGGGTCCATTGCTATATATTTCCCATTATAAAAAAAACTGACAGCTGTGGCTTGTTCCACTTCCAATATTTTTATGTGTACTCTACCCTGTCAAA
Source organism: Maruca vitrata (assembly GCA_039566165.1). Taxonomy (NCBI): domain Eukaryota; kingdom Metazoa; phylum Arthropoda; class Insecta; order Lepidoptera; family Crambidae; genus Maruca; species Maruca vitrata. The sequence continues at coordinate 14,854,878 of CM076926.1, forward strand.
ATATTGTTAAATCTAGTATTGAAATATAATTATTTTGAATATTCAACGCTTACATAACGAAAAATAATATTTCAGAACACAGTTTGTTGTTAGTGAAGCAAAACAATCTTGTTTTGATCCAAAATTTTGTGATTCCAATGGATTCCAATAGTAAAAAACGTACTGCTAAATACGACAGAGTTATGTCGCGTCTATTCGATCGTTCTCGTGCCGCCAATAAACCCAAATCGTACGTTACGCGTCACCAAATACCGTCATCTGTTTCCCTTGGCGCGAAACCTTCTAGTTCGAACGTAACCTCAAGTGTTTTCAGTGAGCTTCCTGTGGTTTTGAATGATTATTGTCCCGAAGTACCTGTGAGGAGGACGTTTGTTGTGAAACCCCGTCGGACAGTGAAATCTTTGGACCCTGCTACTTCACCCCATCGTATTCCCAAAGTAGATGTAAAACCATCCAGAAGACCCCCTCCTGTTCACCCTAAAGTTTGTAATATTAAAGCAGGCGGGTCTGCTCCTGTGGTCTTGAGTCGGGGTAAGGATGGCTGGTCCGATACACATGTTGGACAGTGTTACTCAAGTAGGTCTCATTCCCGGCTCAAAGAATTGAAGGTAAATGTTTATTATTGATTCATGTATCTCATAATTCAATATTTTATCTAATGCCTATGGAATTTACTTAGATTAGATTAAAAACTATAAGAGGTAATTAAAATATTATTAAAAGGGGTTTTTGATTTCCTATAAATTTCTATTTAACAATGAAACAATTGGTTCTCATACACTTAACTAATTCGCTTCTAAATTTTGCAGGATGAAATCAAAGAGTTCCGCGAGTGTGACAAGCAGTTGAGGCTTCGCAGGCGCCTCTTTGAGAGCTGTGGCGTGGTGCTGGATGACATGGGTCAGGTCGCCTCCGATAAGGCAGTCCAGACAGCTAGTGCAGGTAAAAGCTATATTTAACTGTGGTTTGTATTTTAACACAGAGAAAAGATAATATTCCAATACTTGTTACCTATTCTTATGAATCTCTTAACACATTGAGTCAATTGCTCTTCTTGAATCATGATTTTTTTACTTGTGTTTGTCTTGAACTAAATATCGCATGCAAACTTTTATTTAAAATCTTAAATAAAGATACTTAAACCAAAAACGGAAATAAATTTTATTGAATCCTTATAAGATTACTTTATTAAATGACAATTATAATTAGAGAATTTATTATATTATGTCTATCTGTTATTGTTATAGTTTTATTGTAAGTCAGAATTACATTTTCAAATAAATTAGTTTTTATTTAAAAAAGCATGCATGTGAGTACCCATGTTCTTGTGAGAGTTGTTTCAACATTTAATAGAGAGGTGGCGCTACTTGTATGAAAATCAAATTATTTGTAACTTTTAAAGTACCCACAATTTCATTATACTTTTTATTACAGGTAAATTATAACAATATTTAGACTCTCCTCATGTTCATGTTGTAGTAATTTTCTTTGTTTCTTTTCAGATAATGTTGACAATTTAAGGTGAGTCAAAAAGTGTAAGAACTGATTTATTAAATTTGTTGTGTAAGTAAACAATTTACAAAGATTTTCTAAAATGAAATATCTATCTATTTTTCTTGTTAACCAATAATCTAATTATTAAGTTTAACATTTACAGCACCTTATTGATAGGGTTTGGCATAAGATATCAGTGACAACAAATTATTATATAAAAAAAAAGGAGTTAACATTCATGTAAGGTCCATAATCTACCGACACTTCTTTAAAATATATTTTGGCTTGGAGATATACCTATACTCACCTATACTCGTATATCATAAATAAATCACGACTGTTTTAGTGGCTCTTTAAAACATCTTCCTTATTATTATTAAAAGATAACATTTGATGCCTTATTATCACTAGATACATACAGCGATTTTTCGTTATAATGTTTGTTATCTATCGGACAGAAAGTCGACATCGGGCGTACCGTTAAATATTTGCCCATAGAAGGACAAGCGCTATTTCGCTCGCTCTCCCGCCCGCCTCTTTAGCTCAGTGGTAGAGCACTGGTCTCGTAAACCAGGGGTCGTGAGTTCAATCCTCACAGGAGGCAATCGTACTCTCCGTACTCCCCTTTTTAGTTTTTGTTTTTCTGTTTCTTTAATGATTCAATGAATTGTTTTATTAAGATTACTTCTATTATGGTACAATACAAAAATTACAATGTATGAATGCATATTGTTAAATTAAAAGCTGGGTATGGATGGCTCATTTCAATCAGAATTTGTTTTATATTGAAATTATTGGTTTTCAATTGTTTATCTGATATATGAAATGGGGTGTTTTGTTTCGTACAGTTAATAGGTAGATATTAAAATTTTGTGTTTGCCTTTTGGTGTTTTCTCATTATGTTGAGACGTTTTTAGGCTAATGTTGTTCATTTTATGCTGTGATGTAAAAAATGTTGGCAACCCTATATATTTTTTACGAAATGATTTCCGATCCTGCCAAACTTCTTTTATTAAGACTAAAACTCGTAGCATCAATAATGTGGATATCGGATTTTAACCTAAAGTACAGTTATAGGGATTCCCGTTAGCCAGACCTGTGCCGTTATCGCCACGGAGCTCCCTCTCGTATACCGGGTTTTCTCCACAAAAAACTTTACCTGCCAGAAAACGTACTTTTTAAGCCCCTTGAACTATTACGTTGTTGAAATGGATGTAAACATATCCGGTGTAATTTATTCCGCTGCAAATATAAGCGGATTGAATTCGGCCAAGTCGTGACTCGTATATTGGATTTACTAACGCGTTACACATAGTTAAGTATAGTAGTTTAAAGTTTCTTTTTTGTTTCAAGAATTAAATTTTTCATTCATTTTCTAAAATTGAAATACGTCTAAATTATGTTCGGCGCATGTGGATAATGTTTACCATCATGCTGCGTATGTGTTAAACAAATGCAGTAGACATGTTTTTAAAGTTATACATACGAATGTGAAAAATTTAAAGTAAATAGGTAAAGGATTACAGGTCTAATGAGGGTGTTCGCGTATAAGATATCCACTAGATGGCAAGACGTAGATATTAGGTCTAACTGCTTCGTGATTGGTGAATATTGACATGTCTGTCAATGTCACGTCAATCATGCTGCAGTTAGACCTCACGCCTACGTATTGCCATCTAGTGAAGTTCTTATACGCGAAAACCCTCATTGCTACATTACTTGATTAAAAAAGAATAGACTTGGCTCATACACAGCCGTGCCCCATGAATAAATATCTATACTATCGAATAAATCAAAGTTCCCGTTTTGGGCCGCGATAAAATTTAATTTGCGTATTCAAATTTTTAAATTACTTGGCCTTTTTTATATGTTTACTTTCCGTCTGCCGTGCACTTGTCTTGCTACGGTCTTAAGTCGTTAGATTAATCCTTACTTCCTTACTAATACTATAAATGCGAAAGTAACTCTGTCTGTCTGTCTGTTACGCTTTTACGCATAGAGTACTGAACCGATTTAAATGAAATTTGGTACAGATATAGTCCAGAGCCTGAGAAAGGACATAGGCTACTTTTTATCCGACTGCGCTATAAAGATGTAATGTTTTACCCGTTAAACATATCTACGCGGACGAAGTCGCGGGCGGAAAGCTAGTCTTTTATATAAGTTTTGTTTATATTGTATGTATTTTTGCAACAAAGATTGGTTGGCGTCCTTGTCGTGATGATGAAGTGGGTGTCGAAGGTCTATGTTTCGATTCCCGACCGTGTCAATTAAAGTGTCCGTTTTTGGAAATTTCTAACTTTATAATAGTATCTCTTGGCTAGACTGAACAAATTAATAACGTAGTCCAGTACCAAATAAACAAAAGTCCACAGTAGATTAAGAAAAAGATGGCGAAAGGGGAGAGTGAGAGGTGGTTTGCTATACAATTTACGTTGACCATTTGTAAACCATACCATAATACTTATCCTGTCCGGATGGTTTTATTTTTTCGCCCTTTAAACTAGGGCAATAAGGTCATAGTTAACCACGCTGGCCAAGTGCGGGTTGGTAGACTACACAACCTAAGAATTTCTTCGTAGGTGTGCAGGTTTCCTCCTTCGTGGGATTGAACTGGCGACCTCTCGCATGGCAAGCAACTACCTAAACCACTCGGCCATCGACGCGTTTTTGCGTAACTTTAAATTGTTTAGCGTCAATTATATATTAATTAATATTATTGACCAACCAGCGCTATCAGCGGCGAGTGGCGTCGCGTCCGCCGCGTCATTTCCGTTTCCGTGCGCGTGCGCTTGGCGCAGCGCCAATCTATTTCTGGCTGACATTTAGGGTTGAAGGATCTTCGGCGTGGTCTGTTGACACCAATCTTACCAGTATCATAAAGTACATTTGAGAGCCGGATGAAACACAATATGTTAAGACGGAAATAATGTCCTATATGGAAATAATATTTGTGTGACGAACATCGGTGTTTGTTCCGTGTCTGGGTGTATTATTAAATATATTTAAGTTTATTTATGTATCCACTGTTGATCCTGATTTTTTTAACACAAGTGTTTAAGCTACTTACCACGGGATCAGGTCAATGTATGTGATGTTGTGTAATATTTATTATATTATCTCTCGAGTTAACTCCAGGTTTGGAGACTGGTTATAAGATAGACAAGCAAAAGTTGGTGTTAAAGTTACCAAAAATTTGCCAGAATTCATGTTATATTAAAAAAAAGATCGGAGCGTGGGTATTTCCTCTAGTCGCCTCGGAGCTTGGCCTATAAGATTGCCCTTACCCTACCGAAGTGCCCCAGTTTTCGGTTTGCCAACCCTGTTCTCAGCATCGAATTATGTGGCACTGCAATAGGCCAAAGTGATGAAAACTTTACTATTGCCCGTCTGAGTCACCCGGGTCGCAGTTTCACGTATAGGCCGTCGTTTCAGCTGTAAAATCTATACTTAACGAAATCTTTGTTCTGTCAACGAAGTAGCAATATGTTCATATCATTATGGTCTGTCCATATCTTTTGACTTGGCAGTGATTGGTGACTGTAGCTGTAAGTAAATTTAGAGGCTGTGGGATTTTATTCCAGTATGTCTGGAGTGCTTAATTCGTTTATGTAAAATGTTTACGTGAGCCAGTTTTATATCTGTATGTTTTTATCCCTTACCTTTCTAGCATTCCTTGATATTTTTATAGCCATATAAGTGTACTAAATAATGGCCTATCTTACGATGGTATGTGGTTGGTTATGTTTCTTCACATCCGGAGCTACTTCCTCTATTACTGTGGTAAAGGAAGAAATTCTCAAACAAATAAAACTGAATATTTAGTAGCAAGTTTTGCTCGTCTGGAGTCTGAAGTTTGACTCGCTTTGGAGAATGTTAATTAGTCTGCGTTGTTATTAGCACTGCCCGGGGAGAATAGCTTTGTCAAGTTTAAAGTGAAATCGATATGCGGTTACTTCCTTAACACAACAATCATAATAAACATTACCAGCAGTATCTTGGGGAAAGTCGGCTCTTTTGAGTGATTTGCAATGTTTACATGCTTTCTTTCTACCATTATGAATTTCCGCATTTTTTTTCTTTCTAACCATGGAAACAAAGTGGTGTTTTCTATTCTAATTACCTTGACGAAATGTAAATTTTGCGACAAACCCGTCATTTCCTGCCGCATGCAGTTGGCACCGGGCCATTTCTTCTGAACTAGTTTAAACGTGTGCCGAGGCTCGGCGATGAAACCGCCACCAACACAGCTGACGACCGTTAATGATCTGATAAGCGCATTCATTAGGTTGAGCCATTCACATGTTCCGATAACTTGCTGAGAATCGTCGATATCTGTTAAGTGTGTCCGGGATGTCATAGCATAATGCTCACTATCCTGTTTGGAGAAACGATAATAAATAATGAGTGCCAAATTTAGGAAATAAGCGACGACTTTTATGTTAAATTGTACTTACTCATTTAACATTGTATGTATAATTGCAAAGAAAAATTTCACAAGCATCAATCTTTCATTGCCGTGCACGTAGTAATCTATTAATGAAGCTGTCGATTCTAAATAGACTTGTTTATATTTAGCAATTACGTCCAATCTAGTGATTGAGTCGGACGCCAAGCATCAAACTGGTGATGTAAGATCTCCTTGGCATGAGTCCTGGGATGGTCGTGCCCTAATACGGTCACGGGGAGTGATTCCCGACGAATGACGCGCTCGCTGCACTCAATGGAGTGACGTCACGTGGATGCATGCATTGCACCGCTGCATAACGTCAACGCGCATGAATTAGGTCTTAGAGTCGCTCCGTCTCCGCCTCTGTCATATGATCCGAGTAAGATGCACACATCCCTTCAATTGGCACGTTTAACGGTAAGTTATTTCTGGTGTAATGATTCAGTGTGCCAAACACTGGTAATGCTTACACTCACGTCCAGAAACAAATTCATATTTGTTGATTATATTGAAATTCATGGGAGTCGGATGATTTCACAATTTTGACGAACTGGATGGTCGTCTATCAAGTGTCTCGCTATGAAAGACTTTGTTGATTGATATAAGGCACTTATTTTCATGTTTTTTTTTCGATATACCTATCGGATTTCTAGGTAAAGTTCTATTATAATCCATTTCGATGACATGTTTTTCAAAATTTTAGTCTTAAATTTTGACTTTCCCGAAGAATAAGAATAAATAAGGCGTGATCGACCATGGCGGTCGATCTCAATTGAGATCAACCAAGTGCGCAGGACATATTATTATTATAGTGCATAAGTGTGCGCGCAAACACAAGAGCACTCTCTAATCCCTTACTCTCATGATTCGGTGAGACGGCAATCCGACATGACTGACTGACGTGCTTTCCGAAGCACGGGCGTTCAACCGTCAACTTCCTAACTCCGGAATGAGTAATTTCATTACAGAAAAACTTACACAAATTTTGCCCGACCCCGGACTCGAACCTCTCGGTCCTTGCGCAGCGCTTGCTACCAATAGACCAACGAGGCAGTTAGAAGAATAGGTACTATTAAATTACAGTCAATCACAAGCCTCGCTTCCTTCACCGAACAGGCTGCACGTTCGTGTTTGCATGACTCAGTCGCGAGAGCCCCAGGCCCGAATGCCTGAGAGGCTGTAATTACTGTTACTCCAGCGAGTTATGTAACGTGCCGCAGCTCCCAGTCACGAACTTGACCGCGGCTCCAGGGGACTTGATCCGACGGCTGTGAACGAGTCTTGCTGAGTGACGTTGTGAAGAGATGCAGCTAGAGTTTGTGTTAACCAATTCCACCTGTTAAATGCCAGAATTCTGATTATTTAGACGATGACTGTTAATTTGCCTTATAGTATCCTCAAATTGATTGCAGCATTAAGGTTTACACGCTCTATTCATTCAATAAATCTATTGCAAAAATCCGCTGTCTTGCTTCTAGATAAACACGAACACTGCAAGCCTGACGACATCCTATTGTAACGTCGTTGATGAAAACTTGTTCCCGCCGGTCTTGATTAATTGATGATAAAAAGTCTACCACAAAACTCTCACGGATTCTTTTTACGATGAACGGCGAGCAATTTATTTATTTCCATTTGGTGCTCTCAAAAGATTTATCGGAGGAAGACGTCCAATTGTCGCAGGAGGAATTACTTTGTCTTCCGAGATGTCCGATTTGATTAATTGTGTATAGAACGAAACTTCAAAAGATCGTGAGATTTTTTTCACTGTCTGCTTTAAGATAGATAAGTACCCGTGTCGGACGGGGCGTGTCGTGGTCGTCGATACCAAACAATCCAGCCGTGATCCGATTGTTTCCGTGGACGTCACGTTGAAATTCGGATGAGATACGATAACATTTCCGAGTGTGCATTCTAATCGGTCTGTTGAGACCTGCGACTCAGCGACGTGAGATACTTCAAGTATTTATTCTGCTGAAGGAGTAGTTCGCTTCAGATCGCCCAAGAGAAACGTGCATCCTAATATCCAAATATATGCATTTTGTGATAGCAATTAGAACTATCCTTGCATTTATTTGGGTTACCTTTGTAAGTTACGTAATAACCAGTTCAAGAGTCAGTAACCACCATCTACGCCAATCATATGACAAATTACACTGAAAAGTAACTTTCAAACCATGATAAGCAATTAACAGTTCAAGAGTGAGTTATACCACCAATCACCATATATGCCAATCATATGACAAATTACATTGAAATATTGATATTGATTGACGTTAGGGCAAGTGGAAAACTGAAACTGTCGAGGATATTTACTATGTAGTTTTGTTTTAATGAGCTCCCGATATTTCGGCACTGTTGTAAGTGCGATGATCAAGGGTGAACTGAAGTTTAAGCAAGTGATCAATTACTCACACTACATCACATACATTGATCTGATCCCGTGGTACGTAGCTTAAGCACTTGTGTTACAGGTGTCAGAATCAACAGTGGATACTCAATTATACTTAAATATGTTTAATAATACACCCAGACAGAACAAACACCGATGTTTGTCACTCAAATATTTTTCCCGGTTTGAAATCTAACTCACGAGTCTTCGAACTGTAGGTAGTAAACCTGGGTCACTACTTACCACTGTTCCACCGAGCCAGTCTATATTTTGTGGGCAATTTAGTCAGACTTTCCTTTGTTTTTGACAGTAGTTCGCCACCAGGTTCGTAGGACACTCACTGCATTCCCTAGTCTCTCCTCAGATGTGCATTGCCACCTGGCAGTGTAGTCAGGCTGTCCTTTGTTTTTGACAGTAGTTCGCCACCAGGTTCTTAGGAAACAGCATTCCCTAATCTTCAGATGCTATTGCGACTTCACAATGGTACCGCGAAGGGCACGCCCTGGGTCGTCGGCCGGGTCGTCGGCCGCGCCTGCGCGCGCGCAGCTCAACGCGCCCGCCTTGGGGCTCGGTTCCGTGTAGCGACCGGTCGGTCACGGGCCGGGCGCCCTTTTCTAAATGTCATCCAGGGCCGTGTTGGTTTGGGACTGTAATTGTTTTGGTCACGTCTTTGGGCATGCACATGGTGTGGTGTGATAAGAGATACATCTATTCTTATTCATTTCAATACCTACACTATATAGTGACGACAAATCTAATCTAAATCGTTTAATGTGGACCCAAAATAGTTGCTTGCCTTTTGGAAAATTTATATTATAGTGTTTTCTCTTCTCCGGAGAAATTGTAGATATAACTTACTTAACTTACTGCGTATATTGAGGTAAGTTCTCACCATCCTAGAAAGAAAGAAAAGAAACAAAAACTCAACTCTAACAAAGAAATAAAACACATAGACAAGGACTATAAGAAGTGGTCAACGAGGTACAGGCCTTAGCATAGCATGTACCACATCAGCCCGAGAGCCGCTGCAGCGCTGGTATAGCTATATCCTTTTTCCTAGCTTTAATGTGCTGAAAGTTTTAGTTTACAAATTGATTTGTTTAACCGCACTGCAATATTAGAAGGTGTTCCACTAATGCCTATACCAATAAAGCATATTAGAATTTGAGCAAAGTGCATCTCGTGTAGGCAAAGTGGCGAGAAAACATGATCACTCCAGACGCAGCCGCGGGCTCTGGTCACGTTCGCATAATTCTATTTATGGATTATGCACGGGCACGGACGCGGATAAAAGTTTCATGTTTTTGGTTTCGCGTCTACTACGCAGTGTTGCCAGGTGAATACCTTATTCAAGTTTGTGCATAAATGGGATTTCATTGACTGCATTCTCATTTTGCTGTGAGAGGCGATCTGTAAAAAAATAATTGGGAGGGTTTGCTTGGTCTTGGTCTTACCTGACTAATTTTAAACTCTGTGAAATATCTTTTAGCAATTTATTATTTTTATTTGCCAGATTGTATAGTATTTATGTTAAAATTTTATTAAAATTAGTATAGATGAATTATCCGTAAGTAGCCCCATGGTACTTTGGAATGAATGTATCTTGATAGCAATAGTAGTAAGAATGTAACATACGTATATTATGTATGCACGCCTATGTCAATTTCGTAGTATCACTTACGTAGGTATTTACGTCTACTATGGGCAAGATGCCTCGCATGAGTGGTGAAAATATATTCGAAGCATCTATAAAACAGTAATATCCTTTTCATTAGGCTTTTACAATACACTAAAAATCTTTAATACTAGTACAATAAAATGTTGACATCCGTAAACCTATTTGAGCGGTGCTATTTTAATCTCCACAGCCAAGCAGCTACAGCCTTTTGTGAGCCAAGAGATAGTAAGACATAGCTAATATATCAGGCTGCTATAATAGTTAATTGGTAGTAATTGTGTACCATTTCACGCGCTGGCAACACCAATACAGTTCAAAGGGAGAGTTTCTCCCGCGAAGTCCTCCGCAGTCACGTCCGACGCTCACGTGCCCCAACAAATTGGAAACAATCAACGTGAGCGGCTTCAGAACTGCTCATCACGTGACGCGATGCTATTTTCATATTCCGGCTGAGTCTTAAGTTTTTCGTTTGCCGCGAAGTTTCCAACGCCGAACAGTTTCTGCGGCTTCGGTACATTATGTGGCTGCGGTCTTAATATTGAAATTGGTTTTCTTCTATAAATGTTTGCTGTGTATAAAAATTGTTTACTCTTGTTGAAGTAGTTTATGGGAGCATATACTATGTCTATATTGCTTGTAGTATTTGTTCGTAACGCAAGAACGCAGTCATCTTTTTATCTGTTCATAGAATATTCAGAATGATAGTTCTACAATATTGTATCATGATGAAGATATAAATTTTATTCATAAACTAGTGACCCGCCCTCGCTTCGCTTCTGGTATATTATACAAAAACCTTTCTCTTAAATCCCTCTATCTATTAAAAAACTGCATCAAAATCCATTATGTAATTTTAAAGATTTAAGCATACATAGGGACAGACTGGTGCGGGAAGCGACTATGCGGCAGATTGAAGTATTTGTGTATCCACTTTTTATTATGATATTTGTAACACAAGTCCTTTAAGTTCTTAACACAGGATCAGATCAATGTATGAGATAATGTTATTATTTATGTCGTCTTATATTTAAAAAATCACAACTGTACTATAAAGATCATAATTAATGTTATTCAACGTTACTAATTTTGTTTTGTATTTGTGGCTTAGATTTTTTTACAGAATTATGTTTTTCATTTGCCGCCAACACAATAGCCTACTAACGCCAAATAATGAAAAAGGGTAACAGAAGCCTCATAACGTCTAATTGGCCGGTGTTATTTAAAACCGTCACAGGTAAACACTTAAGTAGTAGTTCTGAAAATAGTCAAGCCTTTGAAATGACTAACTGGAAGAGAAGTTTGCGTTCCTTTGTTTACGAGGCGTGTAAAATTAAATTGTTTAAACGGAGTTATGCTAACTCCCCAGTTTCACTTGTATTGAGCGTTTGAGGTTTTATTGCACGAAAGTTTCCGGCTCTCTGAAAAGGAACTTGTATACTTTTATTATTCATTCTAACAGTTACTTCGACGTCAATTTGTCAAAACCAAAAATATTCTCCTCGTGATTTTCTGAAAATAAACAAAATTTACGTTATTGACGCGCGTGTCATATTGACGTAGGGCATCTGGCTACGGAGACGGGATGCCGCTCATTTACGAGATGAGGATTCTGTTTGCCATAAACATGATTTAGAAAATATTTTGAGCGATGACTGATGACTTTAGGTGGGCGAAAGGACATTGCGAATTCAGATGTAAATGCAGCGGAATGTAGCAGCGACCTGCGCAATATTGTATAGGTCGGATGGAAATCCTTTGTTTGAAACCCGTCTGACAAATTATTTGGCACACATTTCCGATGTTTGTTGTTAGGTATAATAGAGTTATTCTCTTGTTACTAGTGGAACTAGGCCTGACAGTGAACAAATGTTTAGTAAGATCGAAAATTACAATGGTCTGTTGGACTAATTATATATATTCTTGCTCAGGATAAGAGTCCCATAAGGGCGAGCGATACGATTCCATAAAATCTCGATGCTTGTATCCTATTGTTTGAATGTTCTCCGTTTCTCTGCTGCCTTACTCCTCTACAGTGGACGGGCAGCCTTATTCTTGGGATCCTGGACTTAATACGATTGCATCATATGCATCTTCTACTGCAACATTAGCTACGCCTAGCACATCACGTTGCATCACCATCGATTGACTGTAATAATTTATGCCTATCGCATCCGCTGCACGGTGGCATTCGGGCTTGGTCAGGTAGGTCTTAGTTTCATTGACTATTCTAGATTCGTTTTGACACTTGCCTAAGAATTGCATAGCTGTGCTATCCAATCATTTAGTCAATGTTGAAGGTACAAATGCAATGTGCGTACAACGGTCCATGTGCAAATAAAGTAGTTTCAAAATTAAACAAATGGCTATAACTTAATTTGGTGTAATATGAATTATACTTAGGAGAAGTTATTAAAAAACGAGAAGCTTAGTTATTGCTGAAAACTGCAAATCCTAAGCTTTATACATGGTAAAGTTTCTATTATGAGAGACAAAGACAAGTGTCGGTATTACCATTCTTCATTTAGTTATTGGTAAGTGGTCAGAAATCTTAAATGGAATTTCTATTTTATTTTAAATTAGATTAAACTTTAATAACAAAACGAACGACGGTTTTGAATCAATTGCGAGTGTGACATTGAATTCCTACACATGTGCGCCGATTGATAAGGAAAGCAAATCAAGTTCAGTGCCAAGACTAAACAGTTATTATGCAGATTTATGACCATGAGCGTTTCGCGATTTACTTTCACGTCGCATGCGTTCGTAAATAAACATTACCTTTCTTGATAAGTGTGGCGACGCTCTGATGGTACTTGCATTTTTATCGCATTCAACTATGTGAACCGGAATTCTTTCATAACATACAAAAACTTGTAATGTTTATCTATTTTCTGTAGTTTTTATATTTTATAGCTTTATTTACAAGGTATATCGTTTGAAATGTTACGTAACCTTTATGAATTTTTTCATGTTAAACACATAGACATGAAGAATTTGGTCTTATAAGATCTATTTTCTGTCTAACTTGATGGCTTGGAAAAATATTGCTTTGTTGATTGAGAGGATCAGTTAAGTTAAACTTTTTTACACGAATACTCGGTGTAAACTGGAAGAAATGCCAATACAATCTAGTTTGGAGCCCTTAAAAATACATCACATCATCATTAGGCCGAGTGTGAAACCTCGTAAGACCTTTGAACGCCATCCACAGAGAAACTCATTTAGATTAAATAAGTTAAATATCTGGGACATTTCCACACACGGTCATCTGACCCCAAGCTAAGCACAGACAACTATGGGCGTCAGAGACTTAAATACATAATCAAACCCAGACACCGATGTTTATCACAAAAATATTTACCCCGAGTGGGAATCGAACCCACGGCTCTTGGAACCGTCAGCGAGGCTCACCAACCACTTTTCCACCGAGCCGAAATTAGTTCTACATTGCGATGGTTACCCCACCTCGGATCAGTGATGCGGGCCGGGTGCAGCCTCGGCGAGGCCCGGGGCTCCCACCCGGGCCGTGTATGTGGATCACGTTCATCCGCGGAATTGTTATTCCATCGCCAGAGCGCTCGGTGCTGGGACGTGGCGCTGCGAACGGGCTGGTGCAGACGAGACGCTGACGAGAACTAATGAGCGCCTTAGTGGGAAGTCGAGGGAATATTTACACAAAAACTAGGCTGGTGTGTGTATGGGGTGGTGGTATAGTCTCTTATCATCGCCCTTTTTTTTCACATTTTTGGCAGGCGTCTTCTGGTCCAGATGAAACATCGCTCATCAATAGAATGATGATGATAGAATGGCTCATTATCACTTCTTGAATACGAGAGGGCCACCATAGAAGAGTGGTAGTGGCGTATTGTGAAACTTACCACTAACACCTGTTAGTGATACTGATAAAAGAAGAAAGCGACTAGAACGATTTCAATACCACATAGTCTTTTTGTATCGCATGAGGCGACAGAGCGATTGAACACCTCGTTGTTTTTGCTGTCACTGAAAGAGAAGGTAAACTCGATAATGTTATGTAGCTCAGAACCCGTTATAGAAATGATATTCAGCCAGAACTTTCCGCAGTCAGAAGAAGTAACGGATGCCGGTTGATGAAACGACGATCAGTATTTATTTAAACATAACGGCATCGCTTTTGCGTACCAAGGACAGCGTTTGGAATCGAATTTGGTGATTTAGACAATGGATGTTCGCGGAACAAACATTTCCTTATAAATCGTCCCGTCTGGTGTGGCCGCGAAATTTACAATGATAATCTATCGGTGCGGCGTCGACGCGAATATCAATAAACAGTTTGTAATGTGTTCACGTAGCGTCGGAGCCGCGCTGCTCGCCAGCATAATGACACCGATTCCGCTGGTGAGGCGGGGACAGAGCGGAATAGAGAATGCCGTCCTCGCTAATGCACTGAAGCGGCTGAAATATATGAATTCACGAGACTAATTTGTATGCTGCTTTGTTTTTTACCCGACTACGGCAAAGCAAAAGGAGGGTTATGATTTTGACAGGCTATGTATGTATGTATGTATGTATGTATGTATGTATGTTTGTATGTATGTATGTATGTTCATCTGTTTCCACATAACTTCTAAATTGCTTGTCAGAATTCGACAAATGACATATCATTAGAAGCGTCTTAATTGTCCGCTGGTTATAGGCTATATAGGGTTTCACAAAATCTAATGTGGCGCCCACTAGCGGACAAAACATACAGAGTAAAAAATAAAGTTAGATAAATACGCCGTGTTTGGTATCATTGGAAAGCGCTTTACTTGTACATTTTAAATATATATATATTACTAGCATTTGCATGTGACTTTACGTATATTCATGGACTGATTGCATATAGTTCACATCTTTTCGTTCATAGCTTCTTTACTACTTACTAACACCAAAATAGTACAAATAATAAAAAGTTAAAAACTAAAACCCAACTACGACAAAAAACGACGCTGAAAAAGTATAAAACAAGACTTTTAGAACATACAATACTATTTTGAAGTATGCAATATTTACTATGTAGAGATAAGTTTTCATGTTTGGAAAGGCGTAGTCACACGTTCCATACACAAGTACCTACCTACCGTAGCACTTTGACAACGTGTGACTGCGGTTTTCCAAACATGAAAACCTATCTCTACATAGTAAATATTGCATACTTCAAAATAGTATTGTATGTTCTAAAAGTCTTGTTTTATACTTTTTCAGCGTCGTTTTTTGTCGTAGTTGGGTTTTAGTTTTTAACTTTTTATTATTTGTCTGTAACGCCAAACGTGTGTTTTTTGTTAATTTTCTGTAAAATTCTATAACTATTAGATAGATGTTAGGAGGTCCTATTGAGATATAAATCAGTATATCTGGAATTGGTTCTTTATATTTTTAAATAATAAAGGTTTTTTTATCAAACCCAGAACAGTTTATTCAGCCCTTTAGAGTGTAAGTGTAAAATTATCCAACTAAATTATTATTTATTGTCAGTGAACAATAAACAACCTTACTTAAACATTACTATACAAATTATGTATGTACCGACAAAATATGAACACGAGACTGGTAAGCTATACAAATAGAAAACAGTGCACACTATTACTATAACTTTATCAATTTCACGCATGTACATTCCTAAATTTAATATAGCGAAACGTGAAAATACAAGTTTAGTTGCCGTCCGGCAAAATAAGGAACTGCGTAGGAGTTTTTAAGGCTACCCACGTTTTACGGGAAACACGCGTAAGGATTCTGAGCTTAAGTTTTATAGAGAAACCGTTGAATCGCGAAAGTTAACTCGAACCGTGTTTGGCCACAAGTAGGTACCATTCTTCTGGAAACTCTTTTCCTGCTGTTTTTTGCGTCTTTCCAACAAATTCCACGATTGAAGAACTGTTTACTTGAACAATGGGTACATTGGTACAATTTAAGAACCTGAGTTACAAAAGAGGAGCTTATTTAAAGCTACAACTTGAGATTAGTAGTGTATCACTTTTTGGTTATTTTGTACAACCCCAATATTCCGATATTTCATTCTCTAAGTCTAAGTTATTCTCCACAACGCTTTGTACGCGACCTTCCTTTTGGAAACACAAAAAACATTTCCTTAATCAATTTGAACGTCCTCAAAATAGCAGAAGATAGTCAACAACGTGTTTAACGATGCATATCTTTAAAAAAAAAATCAACAAATTGGTGTCTGTACATTTTGGTCTCCATTAATGGTTTCAGTCGGCAGTCGTGCATAACCAAGCAGTTTGTAGTGACGTGTTCAGTTGAAATAACAATCTTAACAATGTCAGCGGCGTCACTTAATGTGATCATTGAATTTTAAGTAATTGGTTATCGTTAAAATTGAAGCCAGGAGTCACGCGCGGGCCGATAGGTGTCGGCGCGTGATCAGCATTGGTCCTGAGGCCACATGTCATCTCGGAAGTGGCCTAGCACCGTGGAAGTCGCGTGAGCCGCCGGACTAACAATCGCTCCGTTTGCGCAACCTTTCGATACCGTCCCGTGAATGTATAATGCAATTTATGACGCCTTTTGAATATGTGCCTTGTTAGGATATGCATAGGGGTGCGCTCAATGGAATTTTAATGTGTTCATATTTTACGCAGTACGGAAAATTAACACACCATTCTATTTATCGTTAATCGAATAAATAAAGAAAGTAAAGATGATGTAGTAACTAAAGGTACGAAAGAACTGGCAACTCATCATTTGCTGAAAATCCAAATCGACGCTTTTAGACAATTATTTACAAATGCAATATATGTATTAGTGAAATGAATCAGATTTACACATTAGTGCGATAATTTTGAACACTGCTATGACATGTTGTTACCACATAATGTAATAAATTAATTTTATTACTTCCGAGTGCTGCGTGTACAACATATAATATGCTTTATGTGATGCATCATGTTATGTTCTATTCTGTTACCAAATTATCATCTTGACGTCTTCTATTTTGGATACAACTAAAACTTTTCTTACTGTTAAATTTATTCCCCTACAAGTTTATAAGGCTGATTTCTGACAGTCGAATTCTGAAATTGAAGGTAAAGATTTATTTCATGACGAAATAAACATGTGGTTTAAGAATCTTTGCTATGTTAATTATTACAATATTATTCCAATGATTCCGTCGATTTCTGATAGAATGACAATGCAGGGAGTCCCCGACGTGTCACGCGCCATTTAGGCAGACTTCTACCAAGTTGTGTCGTGAATACTCTGATGACAATCATGGAAACCCCTCCGTACACACTCCAGGGATATGTTCGGTCAAACTTCCTTGTATTATATATAATAAGTTAAGTTGTCATTTTACATTAATTTCTACATTAGGTAGCTTGCGTTTATTGGTTGCCCGGTAGCGATATGCTGCTTCATAGCTGATTAGACCATGTCGAATGTTATCAAAGGCAGGAATGTTCGGTGACATAACTCAGTAAAGGTGACATTGGATAATAATTACGTCGTAATTGCTGTAGCGGCTGCTGATACCGATACAATGTAACTTACGTATCTATATTTGATCTATTGGTAGTTGTGGTATTCATTACATAATAGTATAGAATAAATAGTTGATTCTGAACAAATATTAACTTTTCTCTCTAATTTACTAAAATAAGTTACTAGGCAAGTCGTATACAAATCACGTATTAAATACATATCCATAATATTTACTAACATTTGCTGGTATGGAGATTGGAGTCTGACAGACCACCAATAGGAGAGCACCATCCAATATCGTTCCGGTGGGAATTAAGCTTATCAATATCAAATACTGTGCATGTTTTATATTTTTATGTAGATTAAGTGGTTACAAAATGCTTGTCCACAGCTCCAGAACAACTACTTGTTTTGAAATATAAGTTGCTAACTTAAGGGCGACTAGTGGCGTATATATAAATTGCACGCATTTAACTGGTCTGGTCCAGTTTTTCTAAACCGTATCTCATTGCATTTCGCAATCATCAGACTCATTCTGAGGTAAAAACACGTGTAGCCAATAGGTAAATGGATCCACGTGTGGCCGGCGATGTTTCTAGAAACATTTCAATACATACGGCGACATTTCACTGCCTTTGAGTCTATTGTGTGCATTGTGATTGCGAGCGTGGTTTCATAATTATTTTGATGCACACACTACTATAGTAAATACTAGAACCAAATGGTTTTCTTGTATTTATTGTTTTGTTTATCCGTTACACACGGACTTTGATGATTATCTCGGTCCACCTCAAAAACACTCGTCGAGATTTTCCAAGATCCATCATAGATTTTTAGGAAGGAAACGTCAATAGACTTCTGATATCTATGGTAGTTAGATATCATTTTGAGTTTAGTAGAATATAATCCCACCATTTGAAAATCAACAAAATGTTGTGAAAATCTTGTATTATTATTAGATTTGGATTTGATTTGGATTTGGTTTCCAACATTCGGTGGCGATTTTTTGTAGGTTTTGACAACCTCCAAGCGGAGATGCCTTATCATCGTCATCATCATTAGCCTTTTATTACCTCTCACTGCTGGGCATAGGCCTCCTCCGTAGACTTAGGTCCTTCAATTTATATATAGCTACATCCAGCCAACTCTAAAGACAAATATATTCAAAGGAGTGTTCTAAGTACTGGTATTCCTCTTTCCTTAAAAATAAGTATCTACGCCCATGATCATTTATGTATTCTCACGTGTCACCTCCGAGATGTGACGAAACGAGTCATCGGAGCGAGTGAATTCCGGATTAGTTCTGTCGACGCGCGCATAATGTCCTTGCCAATCATCTGGTCGCGTTTAACACACCGCAACAATCGCATGACCGACACGCCGACGAATGTTCTTGACGATGTTGAAACGAAATACCAGTACACTGTGATTTCTTTGAAAATTTATTGTCCTAATTTGCAAACAGTACAATTTTTCATAAATTCCAACTGACGCGGCTTGGAACCCCTGTCCCGTGTCCAACTATAGGAATTGTGGGTGCGATCTCCTCATACGAAATAAATTAGTGTGATGAACATCGTTGTTCTTCCGAGTCTTGTGTGTTATTTGTATGTTTAAGCATATTCGAGTATTCCACTGTTGATTCTGATATCCGTCACGTAAGTGGTTAAGCTAATGGTCAATTAGTCAGAATCAATTCAATATTTGATATCTTAAGCCTATATTGTAGTCCATTGCTGGACATTGGCATACCCAAAAGCTCAGAAATACCACCTATTATCGGCTACTCGCATCCAACTCCCTCCAGCCGTCCTGAGCAGATCGTTACTCCACCTACACTACGTTTGCTTAGGTACGGGATCCACTCCAAAACTCGGCGTTGATTTATAATATTTAAAAATACAAGTAGGCAACCAGCTTTCTTGTAATGAATCTGATTAAAATGAGAAAGGCAAAATACTAAATGATTTTATTTGTTGTGGTTCAGACATGGGATTGCGTCGCGAACGGCGCACGAGGCGATAAAGGCGCATTTCACTGCAATCACGTTGCGATGATGCAACGCGCGATATCGGCGGAATGCAATTAACCACGTCGTGTCGAATGTTATCGCGGGGCCTTGGCAATGACTGCCCGTGGCGGCCTTGACGCGGCGGACACGGTGGAAACAATGCGATTTGCGACGAACGCGCCTGCCATGCGGCGTGGCCGTGCGCCGACCCACAAGTAGCAGTGTTTTGTTTGGAGGTGTTCAGATCAGAATCTGATGGATCAAACCGTTGACAGAGGGGTGTTAGTGGACACTTGAGATGGTGTTTTGTTTCTGGCTAGAATAAGAGACGTTGCCCATTTTACCCTGGACGTATACTCCGAAACAGTGACACGCCACAACTTTACCATGGAACAAACATTGATTGCTTTGCTGTGTAGCTTCGATGTGGCTCTAAGCCAAATTTTCTCCTTGAATTGATTTGGTTTTACACTAAACTTGAAATTTTTTCCCAACTGACATACGATGATGGTTTGAAGTAGCTTAGCGGGGGAGCGGATGGTTCTCTCTTGAAAGAGCATTTTGAGGTCTTTTTTAAGAAATGATCTAATCGTGTTCGTCAGTTACCGTGGTGCTCTTGCACTTCTATTTTAGCTCCTTACCCGGCGACTGGTTGACAAATTCTACAGGCAGCTTTAACATTATAGCAACAATGTTTCAGTTTCCCAACTACAGTGCCACCAAGGAAACGGTGCAAATGGAACTCAATTATGAAGCGCCATGCTTAGCTCTGTTTGGCCACACGAGCAAATATCCATATGTATGCCGGTCGTGACGCGCAATTAGGCTCCGCTCAGAGCCGCGGTAGGAAAATCACGCAACCGCCGGCTATGTCAACCGGGTTTACGTAATAGGTAATGAGCAATCCATTTGTAATTACACAAATCATATTGTGGTATGACGTTTGCCTTGGGCCCGCTAGCGCTCCGAATGAGAATATTGAGAACGTTGATGGATAACATTGATCTAGCTGAAGGCTTGATTTATTACGAGTTCTAGTGTCTACCGATGTTATTATCTGATTAGTATCTGCACACGTTCCTGATATTGATGTAGTAGATATTATTATGTTGAAACCATGTTGTGTTGGTCACCATACTCACCATCGATTTATTACATAATGGAAAGGAAATAAAGTATTGGGTGTATAAAGAGTCTTGAGATAAAAATTTTATTCTGTTTTGAGATCTGGACAGTGAACTCAAATAAAAAATAAATTACCTACTTAGAAAGTAACATAATCAATCACTTTCTACGACATCGAGGTTTTGGTTTCGGGTTTTAAGCTTGGGACGTTCTTATCTGTACATTAAAAGAAATTAGCATGGAAAGTTTAGGCATTAAAATAATCTTCAAAACAAAAATTACATAACTTGAAGCTAGGAGGCTTAAGACCTCTCTTCACGTTAGCTACGTCGCACTTCGCCGCGATTACATAAGTGGGTAAATAAATAATTCGTTTTCAATATATTGCTTTCGCGCACATTCCAGTTTTAATGGGGACTCTGCTATTTCCACACGGTTTAACTACTTGCCAGCCAATAACTTCAGTCGCTCGATTCGCCATTAGCATCATCCTTTTCATATGTGCATGGAAACTTTTATTAAGACCAGTTAACATGGCAAGGTTTGGAATATTTTTGAAGTACATTACGACAATGCCCTAGTAAATTAAACGTAGGTATAATATGTATAGTAGAGTTAGTTATCATTATTATTTTGGATAATATACAATTCTGTCTGTATGAATAAGATATAGGCTACAAGCCTATGAGCCTATGCGTTCTTAAAATGTTTAGTAGCTTTTGCATGAAAGAATGACTAGCATAAATACAACATACACATACATTTTCGCCTTTATAACATTATTAGGATAAGCTACGTGAATTACGGTGAAATATTCTAAAATAAAATGTTGTATAGATAAGAGGCTATGACTGCACATTGCAAACGCAAAACCTCCATGTTGTTTACACTCGTGAGTAATTCAGTACCTTTGTATTCAAATAAAAGCTATTCTCCTCGTAAAACCTCAATACCTACTCATTGAAATATTGCAATTGTAATTGTTGACACGTTCGACGCCGGTTTAGGTATACTTTTATCGTTACATTACTGTTCGTCCCGTACAGTCGTGCTCTTTGTCTCTGCCAAGGTCGGCTGTGACTCACTACGTACCAAGCCTGCTTTTATAACGTTGGCAAATTTTGCACTTGGAAGAATAAATGTTAGCTGAGCCGTGGCTGTAAGTTTAGTTCAAGTCAAACTCCATTTTATACTTCGCATGGGTAGTGGAGACGACGACAAAGAAAATATTTTTATAAAGGAACAACAATCCCGATTATTGCTTTATTGAACTGCTGTACGATAAAAATTATGTATAACTAATGCTCTGAATGTGTAAACCTAGAAGAGTTAAGACGTTGCACACGTAAAAGGTGCTATCTAAGATTCATAAAAACCAAGCAAACAATTAGTTTACCATAAAAATACTTTTGCTATGGTATTAGTTCCCATATCAGGAATCGTATGTTTACGGCGGCACCTGTTCACAAGCATGACGTGTGTCTGCAGTCACAATCTCACTCTACCATAACGAGGAGAACATCCTGGCAGTCTATTATAGTCTGTATGGTAGATGATGAAATCGATGCTTGCAATTTCTCGATAGTTTTCTACGCGTACATCGCGAGTATCCATGGTAATGTAGACACGAGAGGTCTATAGGCCCCTAACGATGCTATTTCTGCGTAAGCCGGTTTCGACGATGCTGCAGTGTAAGCTAGTATGTAATGGCCGACCGATGAGGAAAACTCGGCAAGGACAACATAGCGTTGTATACTTGACGAGTTGCTTATGCAGTACTGCCTATGTGGTTAGCTCACGTACTCACGACCTGTCCATTAGTGTCCAAGTTGCATGTAGAATAGGTTTAAAGGAGATATGGTGGGTGATTGCACCATTCTATGTTTCTTCATGCATGTTAATGACTTTAGCATAAAACTTGGAACATAAGTTTCATCCATGTACTTAGGTAAACAGCGTTGAATAATGGCCCTATCTTTTAATGCTATGGTTATCATTATTCATATTAAGTGAGTATTTTATCACGCGTAAAAATACTGTACGCAAATATGATTATTATGTGGAATGGAAATATAAATACCCAGTCAATCGTACTAGCGGCTGAATATAGGTAGAGTAGGTAGCTAAATACATTTGCTTGTTCAGTGGATGTTGTAAATCTTTCATCATCTACGAACCGTGTTGTGATAAAAATACTGAATGAAACGAGTTATCTCCCGCTTTACGGAATATCGCATTTTTATTATGACTTTGCGTCACTCGATTTTACCTTGTAGGCAACGGTTACATACACATTCGGTTGCATAATTTCTGTAAATAGACGATGGCTGTTGCAATTAAATCATCGGACAGGTTTTGCTGATACGTCACCGCCATTCGTAATCGCATTCTGAGTGAAATCTGATGGACTTTTAAATGCAGATTTATACAATGCTCTCATCACGTGTTTATTGAATGTCTTCTAATAAGTGCTTCTGATCTTATATAAATTATCGTTTAATTGTGCCAATTCTCCAACATACATTACGGGCTGATAATCCGAATCATTTATTTCCAATTAGACCTCGGCTAGCCAAAGATTTTGTGCAATATCTGAAATACCTGCGGCGTTGGCAGAATTGTCGAGTGAACATGCATTCACCTCACACGCACTGACCCTATTTTATTGAACCAGCGTTCCGATCGCTGAGAACATTCCCAGCGTGGAATTAAGGGGGGAGAGGGGAGGGGGCTTGGTGCCCCTTCACGTCACTCAACTGGGCTAAGGCCGGCCGTCGAACCGGCCGCCTCGGCAAACGAACAAAGACCCCTAGATACGGATGGCTTGGTCGTAAGTTCACGGAGTGGGTCCACTTGCCACACTGACATCGCTATTGACGTACAATTGTAAGCTACTTCGTATTTTATTTTGATTAGCCCAAAGGATCGTTAATTTTTTAATGGCGGATCTCTTGAACATATCCTAAAATTACATCAGGAAGATATTTTATTCAAATCTTACAAATTGAATATTATGGTTTGAAAATATATTAAGATTCTACATTCACTGTATGCGTTACTACAACAAAAAAGCTCAGTCTGTTGTTCGACCCATTTTGATGGGTATAGTAACGCACACAACATCGCACTTTACTTCGCGTTAGGATAGGTCAGCGATGTCGTCAGACGCTGTCTCCTTTCCTTTTAGCGAAATTGGCATATGTAACATGAGGCGCTCTTCACTTAGGTGAACCCTACCAAGTTATGATTGTTTGGTACTTATACCTTTTTGTCTATAGGTAAAATATCTACTGGTAGTTATATTATCTAACTCTGATATCCATTAATGCTTCCACTGTATCTTATAGTGCTTTAGTCTTATCTAATCTAATTGGCTTATCAGTGTAAAGCTTAGGGGTAGGTACGGTGATTTGCTAACTACATACATAGTTATCTCTAAAACTGTTTTGCTTATAGTTGGTTATATAAACCAGAGCTTGGCTTTCGAATGTCATTAGCAACTGCTGGATCTCCTCAAGTCATTGCGTTGGTTACACCTCACGAAAGGTCTCCATAGTCTGGTCAGGTGTCTGGTGCGTAGCGTTCGCGTGAAAGGAAATAACCGGCAAAAGAGAAAGGTTGTCGTGTGGGCCCGAAGCCTGTTCGCAAAACGTGTTCCGACCAACGGCCTGTTGTAAGCGATACGCCGCTGGGAACTGACGGTGATGGTACCACATGTCTTTGTCCCATGCAACTGAATATAAACTATACTAATATTATTAAGTTGAAGAGTTTGCTTGTTTGTTTGAACGCGCTAATCAGGAACTACTGGTTGGAATTGAAAAATTCGTCTTGTTGGATAGACCAGTTATCGAGGAAGGGTTTAGGCTATATAAAATCACGCTGCGACCAATAGGAGAAAAGAAACAGTACGAAATGTGTAAAAAACGGGGAAAAACGCGGAAGAAATCAATTACAGATTATGAACATATTTGGCCCGTTAATACCAATTGTTCGAAGATTACAATTTACTATCGGTATGAACTAAAATTATTTTGGTGGAAATATATACGACGATGACACTTTTGAAAATAAACAACAAATAGAAAAAAATCTAGTCACGATTTTTATCCGACCCTTGGTTACGTGTTTAGTAGTAAAGGTATCCGATGAATCAGAAAAAAAAACTGATTATATAATGCGAGAAATTATTGTTGACAACTTTATGCAACAGTACGATGATATCATTCTTTCGTTACATGAATTTACATCACAGTAAAAGTGATTTTATCTATTTACCTCTAGGTACGTTCGTTCTGTTGCTATCTACAATTTCAAAACATTCCAATGAGCTATTGTAGGCGCAGTTTATCATGGAAGACTGTATTATTAGCAGGAATTTTATCATTTCTGTTGATGTACGCGATTAGTGTGTAAACGAGGCGATGTGGGTCACCGCTGTTACGTAGTTAGCCAGTATTATCTTCTGTTGCCAAGACCGTTGGACTCGGAAACATCAAATTGTAGTACGCGCGCTGCTGACTCACGGCTCTCGATTTGAAATGTCGAACAAAGACCTCTTTAGTGGCTCGCGTTCGTTTGCAAAGTAGGATTCGCAATATGCAATTTTCTTACAGAAGGATTACTTTGAATATGTAGAGGACACATAAAAAATGTGTAGACTTCAAATACTTACTTACTAGGTTGGCGCAGCGACCCAAAATAGTCTGCCAAATTTAAGCATTTTAATCCCCATAAGTAAAAGAATTAGCGTCAAAGCACCTATCCCAACAAAATTATTCTCACGTGTTTTTTCGTCATAGCTCTCAAATATTTACTGATAAGATGTTTTGCACGAAATTTCATAATGTAAATATTTATCTTTGAAACACTTTCCTGAAGAATTAAAAGCCTATCTAGTGCCTTTCTGATACCACATTCCTGAAACAGTGCGCAACATTTAAAACCTTGTCAGGGAAAATATTTGTTTCTTGCTGATAAAAGACTTTATTTTTATTACAGCCTTACTCAGTCTTAAAAATCATTTTTAAAACATTACCTAGTACTTTGCTAGTTATTTGCGCTACGCATGATGATGATGATGAAGATGCATAATTATGGAACTACGAGTAAATACCCATATCATACTCCATGCTTGTTGCGGTTTAGCATGTAGAGATAATGGGATTAGAAATTTACCATTATCTTAAATGTGACCTAAATCCACCATGTAAACCACAACCATTCCACATTGATTAATATCCAAACATGCTACTCTGTTCTGTGCAAGTACAGAAACGTTCTGAGCGTCAAAGAGTCATAAAATTGGAGGAGTATTTTGTCTTCATGCCTTTCATTACACGCTTTGTCGTAGTCTTGTAACTTGTGCTATATCTCCTGCGCAGTTGTTACACTTTGCCAGTCGTCCCCCAAAATTCGGTTAAGAGGACATGACAAGAGGTCCCGTCTACGAGTTCCAGTTATTCGGCGTGTGTTGTTGTTGCGTGGAACAGCTGCTCGGGCGGACGCGTCCGCGACCGAACGAGGTCGGTACGTTGATGCTACGTGATGCTCTCTAGGGCTGTCTGTTATGTGATCGTTTGTTGTCTTTGTCTCTTTGTATTTTTGTTTTTTGCCTTCCACAATTTTAGATGTTGGTTGTTATTGATGATCGTTTTTTGTTTTATCCTTATTTGTTTCTGCCTACTCAGGATCCTGGGCAGCGATTGCATGGGTTGGTAATATTTTTAGGTGCAGTCTCAAAATAGGGAATGTAAATTATTTAATGTGTTATGTTTTGAGAAAGCCAGTTATGAACTGGGATATTAAAGATTCAAGGATTTTATGAGTGAGATATGAATATGACGTTTTTATTTATCTTATCATAAATCTGACAATCAGTTGACCAATACATTTAATGAAATAAAACTACTCTAAAGACTTGAAATGTCATATTTTGTTACTAACTTCGTGTCTATGTTTGGTTATGAATTGATAATTCAATCTATATAATTAATTTTAATGTTCAGGACATAAAGTGTTTCTATGTCAAGGTTGTCGATTGTGCAACTTGAATCATATCCCGCTTCTGTCCATAATCTTGCATAACTATTTGTAATTTACATTTAAATTATGAAGTTTACCTTGCTTTGTGTCTGAACTAAATATCTTTAAAACGGATATGATATATTTAGTGATTCCAAATGATTGAGTCAGCAAATTAAGTTGTGAATGATTCTTGATTAACATCTGGTTATAAATTTTATCAATCAATAAAGTAAGTCCTTCTCTTCCAGTAAGCTAGAAGAAGTGCTGATAGTTTCTTATCGCCAAAAGGTGGCGGTTAATGTACCTATGTACCACAAGTAGATACGACTAAGATGTCTATTCTGTATGTCTTATTTCTGTGGCTTGATTATTTTCCCATATTAATACCTGTTTATATTGCCATTATGATGACAAATCTATCCGCAGGTAGATTGCATTCTTGTCCGTCAAACATCGACTCTTGGTTGTAAAGTATAGAGATTTCACCGACAGTATTCCTTTCATTATTGTCTAACGGTCTATGATGATGGCTGGGAGTAGCATTGTCATCGTTACCGCAGGAGGACGGCTCTCGCCCCTATGTTGGCTGTAAGACTACGATTTGTTCTCCCGATCAGAGCTAGCCAATAGCCAACCCTGCCAGTAAACATGGCGCGTGTAGCAGGTCGACGACCCCGGCGCGCGGGCGCGTGACGCAAGCATCAACTTTCTAACCACGACGTCAGCTGTAAGGCCGAGGAGCCACCTTCACTCGACCACCTTATATCACGGCTCGTAACTCAAGGTATGGGGCCGTTGATCTCGACACGCTTTTTTTGGTACACTCTTATCTTTTAGAACGATCGTAACTGCTGCGTTCCGAAGTGTGCAGCGGAATCTTAAAGGCGCCCCATGCATTCGAACTAATATTATAAAATAGCTGACTCAGCGAACGTATTGCGTGTGTTTTTATACAAATCTTGTACTAAAAATAACATATACGAAAATAAAGGAATCATCCAATTTGGTGCAGTGATTCGAGAGTTGCGTGTGAAAAATGTGCTGATAAATTTTCATTTATACATATAGGTATGCGCCAAGCAACTTTGTCCGTTGTGCTTTCGCATCGAATCAACTGAACCAATTTAAATAGAATTTTGTCATAACCAAAATCCCTTTCCATTCCACGTCACGGTACAGCATCAAAACGCCACAACTACACAGCCGCCTCTGCCAGTGTACGCCATCGCGTGTGAACATCTTGCAATGATCTTCGGCAGACAGATTTTGTACTGAACATTCAATAAACAACGTATTTTTTTGTGCTCAATCCAATGATCGTCTGCTATAAGTACTCATATCACCATAACAATTGGAAAACCGGCACCAATCCTACAACAAACCACAGTATGACGCTTCAATATCTGAGACGTACCTAGGAGTACGTGGGTGTATCTATTATTGCTGCAGACATTTACGTCTGCCGGTTCAACCAATTACCCCGAGGGTCAGAGGAATTGATGAAAGGCAAGTAGATTATTTTGGGCCGACTATTTCTGCGTATATCCGCGTTTGAAGAGTTCAAGTGGAACGAGCTCGATTTGGATTTACTGTTCTCGATTGGTTTCAGGCCGCGGGACTGATTAATGAGTTCCTTAAGGAGCAGTTTTATTGGTTGAATTTAAGTGGCAGACTCGTGCCTATTACCTAATTCAGTTAGTGATTGAAATATTTATTGACCATGTCGGATCTCTGGCGCATTGTTTTTCTAAATAAAATCCTCGTTTCGTTGTTGAGATGATAATTGATAAAGTTGTTTATACAAATGTGTATTTAATATTTTTACTGCATCTTCAGAATCATCGGAAAATACGTAGGAGAGAGAAAATCAGGCCAGGCAATTTACACATTTACACAATGTATTGTTGGAAATTTTGTTATTAGAGAATATACTTGGTATATTTTCACTTAAGAAGCCTTAATTAACTTAACTTTATATATAAACTTATGTCACAGAATAAACATATACCATCCCAGCTAATTCGTCAAGCGCAATTTAATAGTAAAGTGGATATTCGTATCAAAACGCATAACTCGGACGCATTTCACACTTGCCTGCGGCAGGAACGCGTCTCATGGCTGTCATGCTCGGGTACTCCCCTGAGGCTGATGCAAGACCATGATTCATGATAGCAACTCCTTCCAGTAGAACAGAATGTCAAAAAAAGTTAGAGTATTTATTTATTTATTTATTGGAATCTCCAACATAGAATACATCTACATACTCATATTGAGTAGTTTATACCACAGAAATTGAGGATTTAATGCTATTGATCAAGACGTTTCTCATAGTAACCTAGCTTGGTTTGCGGAATGGTGTTCTTCAAAATAACTCTGCTTATGATTTGGCATATTTGTTCTTCAGCTATGTTTTTAGCTTAACTTTAAAAGTTGACCAACATTTTTTACCAATTATGAATAAGTAATTCGGACTGGTGAAACAGCATACGGGTGGACTTTTAAGAGTTTCTTAGTAAGCATTAAAATGCTACGCATTCCATTTTAGTTGAAGAAAACCAGTGTATATTCTGTAGACCAGCAACAAGACGTTTCGTGTCGAATCATAAGACCGGATTATTATTAAGCCTTTGTTAATTTCGCTTTCGTCACCGTCTCAGATCTACCCCGGTGTACGCGTTAAGACATCTTCAACTCTATTCTCAACTGTATAGAGTCGTTGATTGCTAGTGTGAGCATCTTTCAGGTCGGGCAACGGTACTGCACTTTCTTTTTACATCGACCACTTCTGTTGTTGAAGACATTTATGATGCCATGTTGTGGGAGCGATTCGGGAATGTTGTTCCGCCACTTGTCTTGCTTGAGGAAAGCTCGACTTGACTCAAGTTTGGATTATTGTAGAGGGAGTTTAAAAAGTGTCGTATGATGACAATATTATTCAATGAGACTAAAGTTTTATGCTTATTATGGACTCTGCGTAGAAACAAATATTGGTAACACGTGATACCGGTTCTCTTTGCAATAAATATTGATAAGTAATGCGAATGATAAATTATTATCTTCAGTGGGTGTGTTACAAGTAACCTTCGGATATATATTTACTCCAGGAAATGTAATATATTTGCCCTAAGAGCTTCGATATCAATATTCTGCCGCAATATAATCATCACTGTTAGAATACCGATAGCGCTAATCTCTCCATATCTGTATCGATTATGTTCGATGGAATCACATACTAAGTACGCTGTCGTTATGTTGTATTTTTTCCAGTAATGAAAGTGGCCTATAGTTAGTTAGAGTAGGATAGAATACTGGTGATAAGATAGCAAACCTTTAGCAAATTGAAAAATCGAAAGAAAACTGATGTCATTCATTCTATTTATTCAATCGTAAAAAACTCATTATTTTCAAATTCTTATGAATTATGATAATAACTTCAAAAATGTTTTTCAATTGATAACCAGATGCTTATCATCGAATAGCTTAACCTTGATACCTTTTACTTGTGTCGAACTTCTTAATTCTTTGTATGATTTTAGACTTTCGCGTTCCATTACACTAAATTAGTCATTATCTAGGGTCTACACATTTTGCTACTCCTAATAACGTGTGTAGACCCATAAAGACTAATATTTCTTAATTCTTGTTTAGTTTGTTATGAATTAACTTTCAAGTCTCCGGTGGTACCAAGTACCTTGTTCAGTAACCGTGACATATGTGTCAGACGTTGCTTCAGTGAACCACGACGAAGGGAATGCAGTGACCTTCCTTATAACGGAACCATCCCAGAAAGTTTCCGAAGAAGGAGATGGAGTACATCAGATAAGAACTACCTGCTTTAACATTAAGCTCATAAGGAATGTAACCTTACTTGTGAGAAGGAGATCTTTGCTTCTTACGTCAATATTACAAACAGAAATAGTTGACACTGTGTTGAGTGAGTTCGATAAGCGATGAAATGGCGCGGCTCTGCAGATACAGATCAGTCGCAAAACTTAGATGATTTTTTTTATAATAGGCTAACAAGATGACCTCACTCCACCTGATGGTAAGCGGTAGTGAGATCCAAATATGAGGTCGACAGGCACAATAGATCATATTGATATAATAACGAATTTGTGGCAATATTATCTAGTATTATCGCGATACACTTTTATTATCTGGAACCCTAACATTTATCAATATGAATACTTATATGGCTCGAAATAAGTGTCACTGGAATACGTGGATAGTCTAGTCGTACTCTCTTTGATATATTATTTCTTTGACAGCCATCCGCTCCCCCGCAAGCCCGGCGACGATGGCTACTCCAAGTCATCATCGTAAGTCAGTAAGGAAGAAAACTTTCTTTCTCTGCCTTCGTTCTTTCTTTGGTTGATGAGCATTGTAATGTAATGCATTTTCAGATTTATTCCGAAGTCCGAATCTCTCAGTAATAATGACTGGGTTTTTATTGTTTTCTTTATTCGTTGTTTTGCTCAGTCCTACTAAGGCATGGTTTGTGGATTGTTATCAGTTAAATTCGCGTTTAACACCGACGAAAGAGTTTCCAAATCGTTACGTTGTTCAACAAGCGTGTGAACGCAGCAAAGGGGTAAACGCAGCAATTTCACACTTGGCCAAAACACTAGGTC
Source organism: Maruca vitrata (assembly GCA_039566165.1). NCBI lineage: Eukaryota > Metazoa > Arthropoda > Insecta > Lepidoptera > Crambidae > Maruca > Maruca vitrata. The sequence goes on from CM076926.1 coordinate 14,886,150, forward strand.
TTAGGTTTAGGTTAAGAATACAACCTAAGAGTCAAGATATTCTTGTTTATTTTTGGGTTCAGTGAGGCCTTTAGATTAATTCCGAATAGGAATATACGTATTACACCTTTTCGTCGGCATCATCCCGGCATCGACTGGTCTGGTAAGCCTGGATTGTACAGATGAAAATACAATCGCTCTTATATACGTTACGTAATTGTATGAAGTGAATTATAATTTTGAGTACCATGTAAATGCAGTGTACACTGTAGCCACTGGCAGACGCTTTAGGCGATAGCACCTCGTCCGGCAATGCATGTACAATCGAAGCAATTTAATCCTGATCATAAGCTCATATTCTCATTTTTGACATTGATGTCAAAGTAATTATTGTTTAAAATATCCTAAGCGAGAAGCGCAAAAGTGCTTAAAACCTAGAATATTGACAGTTTTATACGAAATATCCGCGAGTCCTATGAATCAAAATTCAGCCGGCTCGATTAAATACAAAAGTCTTTAATCAGTGCGTAGTACCCGTCATGACGTATGGAGCCGAAATGTGGACACTGACGGCACGGCTGGTCCACAAGTTCAAAGTCGCTCAGCGAGCTATGGAAAGAGGTATACTCCTCGGTGTTTGTCTGCGCGATCGAATCAGAAAATGAAGTCAAGTGTCAATTTGCGCAGTAAGGCTGGTAGAACCCGAATGGGAGTAGCCGAAAATAGACGAGAGAGGCCTATGTCCAGGAGTGGACTGCAATGGGATGATGATTGTTGAACCGTACATACAGTGATTTAACGGTAACGAAATATAGCAACCATTACATACTCTCTGACATAACAGACTGGGTGTCGGGGCTCCGCTAGTCACATGAATGTTATCAGTGGCAGTTGTCTCTTATCTTATCACGCCAGTTGCTCCGGCGCCGCCCTTGTTTGTGCAACGAATTCCTACGCGTCATTTAGCTGGGCTGCGGCTGGAATGACGCTGTGGAATGTATGGAATATGACTTGGCACTGATATACCTAATTAATGGTTTGTCGGTCGGCCTTGTATATGGCATCTTGGTAGCTCAGTTTACGTATACTAAATTTCAATTTAAACTTGGATTTTTTGCTTTGCTTTTACAAAGCTAAAGCTAGGTACAAACAATTTTCTACGGGAACTCGTACCAATGTGGAGAGTTGTTGCTATCGTATTAGATGGATTTTTATACTAGATGGAGCCTGAGTTCTTTTAGTATACGCATATGCTAATGAATTGTGCTGCTTCTGCGTACTGCTAATTTAGAAATAAGGGCCATCCACTTTCCTAGCAAGTCCGGTGATGATGACAAGACTACTCCAAGCCATCATCGTAGTCGGCTCGGAAAAAAGTTACCGTTAAAGTTTCAAATTATTGTACACAACCGCAGCGTTTTACTTCGTCAGTCAAGATGGTACGTTTTTAATTTGGAGTAATTTGTGTAATGTAAATGTAAAGGCCGGTTCACAACGACGCTCGCGGCGCGTGACGCGCGGCCAACGGAACGGCGGGCGCGCCGCCCGATGGCTCGCATTCGATTCCTATTATTTATTAGCCGGCGTTTTTTTTCGTGTAGCGGTTGGAAACTCGCTTTTAAACCGGTACGGGATTATCGTACACGTACGGATAGACCGACAACTGTTACGTTTGAAAGTGCACGTCTCATTGATTACGTCGGATCGGACACGTGTTCTTGACGTGTTGATTTGACTAATTGTGTAATGTAACTGTCGTGGTGCAATGATAGCGGATATTAGCTCACATCGGGGCATTTCTTCCGATAGTATTTTGGATTTTTTTTACCATGGGTCTACCTTGACAATTTTTGCCTATATCAACTTTAAACCGCTGCCGCGCTGTTTCACATAGAAGGGAACTTATTTTAATTCATATACCTTCTGTTAACTGCGATTTATGTCTCTATTAGTAGTCGTAACTACCTAACATTTTGTTTTATTTGAATCACATTTTCCAATGTTTCAAATAAAAATGCATTTCAGAGCAATTTCAAATTTAGTTTTAATAAAATACAACGACTAATACTAGTGTATTTGCTTAAAATAACATTAGCTCGATACGATTGCGGTTGTAAAGCTACTAATTGTTCACGAGCCGTGACACAGCACTGAGTCGTGTCGGAGCCGTCGCGTGTGACGTGCGGCGAATGTTCGCACGGATTCGACAGTTACGTTTATCAGATACGCATCGAATTATTGGCTAGAAGAAAGTTTCGATATAGGCACGATCTATCTCTGAGAAAAAAAAACAAGATCTTAAAACAAAAATATTATTTTAGTGCGTTGTTGCTTAACTCAAACTGCCATTTTCTTATCGCCACCTGTTACACATCTAATCGCCCACACAAAGAGAGAACAGACAGGGTCGCAAAGACCTGCGAGAGTTCCACGTCTGCAACTGACGAGAGTTGGTGCAGCATAGACTGCAGAGGCGACCCTTACTGACAAAGTCCAAGACCCACTTTGGGTTCCATCCTAGTCAAATAGTAACAAACCATTTGGCTGAGAACGGCGTCTGCATATGTGTAGTAGACTGACCACAAGGGGCTACCTGGTAAATATATATGCCTGCTGTGTCTTCTAGCTCCTAATGGCAGCGTCTGGCCATCGCGTGTGGCCCGCTTGCCGCACTTAGAAAGCGCGTCGTCTCCGGCGCCGCCAAGCGTGCGGCCACGCCACTGACCGACAGTCGCCGGCGCGGAACCGTGCGTGTGCACCCCCCCTTACTGCAGGTTTCCTCGACGTGACGCTTCAGCGGTTTCTTGGGAATTGAGTGACGGTTGTATGAGTTGGGTTTAGCATAGCTGTTGCCTCCTCAGACTGTCTGCCCGTGATGGATGGTGCCATGAATATTGGTCATCAAGATTCCAGTAAGTGCGATGTACACCAGAGAATTTGCTCTTGAAATAAATGTTGGTAATCTATATTATTGGCGTTGAAACAGATCTATGTGATATATGTACCACTCTCCTAAACAGCGGAGACTCAATACTCATAAAGAAACAGCACAACTAGCATGCAACTGTTCAATTAAACGAACGGTACATAGTACGTGAAGCTGAAATTCAATCACGAGGCGTCCACCCGCGCGGCTAATGGTCCCAGGTTCATTGCGATGCGGCGGGCGCAGCTCATGTGTCGCTGACGGGGTGAGGGGGTACCTGGGGGGGTGAGGGGGTCCGTGGGGGTGTAGTGGGGGGGTCGTAGCACGATTTACTCGAGCGCATCTTCCCGGTCGTGCTCCGGCGTCCTTCGGCCGACGCGCTCGGAATATCTGACGAGGCAACTTCAGGGGCGCATTTGGACTTTGCGATATCTTTCATAGTCGCATGTGTTGATTTGCTTCATGATGCAGTAGTAAAGTTTTCATCAACGCCCTGAACTACCCGTCAGCCTATTGGTGTAAGGGTAGCGAAACAATAGGAATAGTTACACCACTCTCTTATTGTTTCTTTACCCTTTTGATAACATCATTTGTTTGCAGCTGAGGAATTACGAGCAAGACAGCTTTTCTTTGTGATGCTGTGTTTCCTTACTTTAGAAAATCTGTTATTCATAGGATCACTAACACAAATATGTAATTGTTGCTGTCGCCAGATTGAATGTTATAAGTATGGATTGTGGGAATGGTAAAGCCATTACCCAATTGATTGTGCTAACAATTTGAAAGAACGGAGCGAGTCATTAGCCCAAACTATATGCGGGTCGTGAACTCGCTAACTGTTGTTGCTAATTGATAGCACCGTTCAAGTTGCCATTAATCTGTCTGACTGCTTTATACTCTCCAAGTCAATCATTTTGCCCCCAAAGTTTAGGTTCGTTTGGTGTGGTTCTGGTTACATTGTGGAATATATAGTCTTGGCTACTTCTATATTCTCAGTTTGAGTAACAAAGATGACTTTAAAAAAAATGCTGCCACTTTTCTCTGGGGACCCCGGAAACTTTTTCGGCATTTGAAAATAAAACGTATTCGAGTAGAAAATTAATTCTTTTGTGACGATGATCGTTAATTCGTTTGACAGCTGAAATATACCACCGAATGACTTTTTACTGACCTTAACCACTTAGAGCATAATTAACTTTCGCGGTATTCGCGTGACGTGGTTGCGTGCGCGTACCTAAAACTTCTATTTTCATCGTTTTACGAGCGTACCTCAAAATAAAACTGTCGAAAATATTGGTATCGATGATAATTTATAGCGAGGTTTACGCCAAGCCAGACTGCTGAGTCTGCCAAAAATACTATGTATGGCCGAAACTTTTCTTTAAATAATAATAGTGCTTTAATAAATTAATTTTTAACCGCTGATTTCTACACATGTAAATATAACAAACGTGTTTCTCTTATCTATAAATTCGTGTTTTATAAGTAATGCACGTTTAGTTAAAGTATATTTACTGTAGGTACGCATAATATTTACTTTAACACGCCACGTCATATAGTTGGATTGAATGAGAACTTACATTAGAGAAGTCGATGATTGCGATCGATGTTATGATAATTTCCTGAACCTAGGACGCTCCGTTGACATCGCGCACGCATCAGCGATCACGCAATTCGTTCCTGTTTGGTTTCGCACGTTTTATCTGTGCCCGCGCACGCCTACTCACTTCCGCTGGTCCTTCGGCAAATATACAGACTAGTATATTATGATAAACCCTTCGATTCGTTGATATTTCATGTCGTAATAGGTACGTATTTACTTTAGTTTATGGCATACTAAAATTGGTTGCCGTCAATAAAGTTAATCACACAAAACGGCAGTAAAGGTCTAGTAGCTACTGCATATAATAAATGATAAGTCGATGTGATATATTGCTGAAGCTTTAAGTTAGATAGGTAATATTAAGAACTTCTTTGAAAGGTAATTCAAATATATTTCTTATAAACAAACATACTGCACTCCTAAGAAGAAATTCTAAGGTTGTGTAGTCGACCAACCCGCACTTGGCCAGCGTGGTCCACTAAGGCCTCATCGCCCTTGTTTTAGGGTAGGACCGTGCCCCAGCAGTGGGGACGTATAGTGGCTCATGATGATGATGAAACAAACATATATTTCTGCTACGGCACAATGCAACATTCAAAAGAATTGTAGCGGATTTTTAGGTGTTTTTTTTTCATGATCTGGGATTCTCCGATTTCTATCAACTCGTCTATTACTCACGATGGAACGCATTGCCGGCTGCATTTCCAAACAGTCTATCAACGGGTCAGTTATACGCGCAGTTTACAGTGATATTATTACTAACAAATCGTAGCCCACATCCCACGCATATTTTTCATCAGTCACAGTAGACGTGTTAACAGTGATGTAAATTGTATGAATGTCTGAAAGAACGAAAGAAATAATATAATACTTTCATTTTGTCTTCGTGGGTGGTGTCACGTGTGAAATAGTAATACAATTACACATATAAAAGATTTCCTTTCTAAGACTGCCCTGTCGTTCTTTAAAACTGGTTTTGCAATTTGATATTTAAAATTCCGGTATTTTGAATTAGAGAATACCGAGATTAAACTTTGAAGTCAATTCCTAGTTTCCTCACTGACACTTTTACAATCCTTGCGAAGTTGAGTGATTGCCTCCCTCTAAATGTTTTTATTATCTAGACACGCGGTAGCGTGTCAAGCCAAGGTTCAAGAAACAGAACTGGCGAGCCGCACCGTGTGTAATATTACACGAACCATTTGGAACCACTTTTGAACCCCTCATAAATCAAAAACTATTTCACATAAACGTATCATATTTGGCTCATATATTGTGACTTGCAAGATAAATATGTGTTCTAAATTTCATAAGCTTATCTCAAACAGTTATTTAGATATTAATGTCCAAAAATCCTCATTTTTATCATTGACTGACTGACAGATCAAAATTCTAACCCAGTTCCAAATGACCTAGAGAGTTAAAATTTGGTATGCAGATAGGTAATTACATGAATACAAAGGAAAAAATAAAAAACTGGAATTTTTTTAATATTAGGTTAGGTTCTATTATGAACGCTTAACATAAATACCTAATTAGTGCCTAATAACGCCTATATACCGGGGAAGGCAGAGCACTAAGTATATATTTAGGTATACTTACTTATTACCAATTAAGAGTAGGTACTTATAGTCGGTTTTCATATTTATTACTTAGGGTAGGTACCTACATAAAGTCTAGTTTTAGTTTTGAATTTGTCCTTTTCAAAGGACCCACGGCGTTACGATGATATATACTTTTCTACAAAAAGTAATGATATCCAATCAAAAACATAAATGTGAAATGAGAGCCAAGTTCAATATTGCCTTGGTTGTTGACTTCAGCGACAAAAGAAGTGAGATCTAAATGGGTGCCAAGTTCAATGGTCAACCCAGAAATTTATTTATAAGTAACACTATAACATACCTATCATATCTTCTTATAACATAAGATAATGTATGGTGGTAGCCTATGAAGGTCTGTCTTGGCTAGTTTTCATATATGAATTATAGCCGTCGCAAGTTCTAAGCCTACAAGTATTTGTCGGTTTTTATTTTATAATTCCGAAAATTTGGATTGTTGGTAGAAACTAGCAAGCGAACATAATAATACGTTGGTAGGTTTATAGAAACTAGCCAAGACAGACCTTCATAGGCTACCACCATACATTATCTTATGTTATAAGAAGATATGATAGGTATGTTATAGTGTTACTTATAAATAAATTTCTGGGTTGACCATTGAACTTGGCACCCATTTAGATCTCACTTCTTTTGTCGCTGAAGTCAACAACCAAGGCAATATTGAACTTGGCTCTCATTTCACATTTATGTTTTTGATTGGATCTACGATTTACATAACGAATTTATACGATGCCTTCTCAAATATATTTTCGTGATCTAATTTATTACCCAGCTGTGTGGTCAGTTTTTCAAGTAATTGGTTATGGTTAGCCTTGACAATTGTGCAGTGATGTATGGAAAGCATTCTTCGAGTTTAAAGTGGCTTTATAAAATGCACCAAAATTCTTCGATAATGAAGTGCTATGAATGCGAATGAATGAGTAATGTGTCCTCAAACGTCCGCTTTCATAACTGCTTATTGTTTAACGATGAACGGGGGCAAGAGCCCTCGCCGTTGTTTGTTTACGGTTCTCGGCGAAATGTTTCAAAACGTTTGCGTCAATCGGTGTGTGCGATGCTGTTAGCGGCGTCGCGAGAAGTGGCCTTAAGTGCCATTGTCCTCGTGGCCTGCGTCATTTGAGGCCTTTCGTCATTCTGCTGCTCTGTAGAAGTCACGTGCATCGCTGACAATGTGTTCTTCGGACGTCAAGTTAGAACAGCAATTTGAGCGGTAACGCACTTGTCTGATGATGATTGGCTTCAATGCTCTTAGTAGTTTTGCGTCAGTCACGTGAGTTGCTGACAATGTGGCTGTGCTGACGCTTGGGACTTCAAATTCGTTCCAGCAATTTGAGAGATAAAGCACTTATGTCTGATGATGATGGCTTGACAATGCACTCAGCTTCGTCTTACTTACGCAGTAATATGGTAAACGTGACGGTTTCATGGTCATAAATAATCCGGGACATATCCAATATCAAAAAGGTAACTTTAAGAATTCTAACGAAAAGCAAGCTTTCTTTGGAAAGGCAAGCGAAATGAGTATTAGTATAATAAAAAGAGATTACCTAATCCAGCTTCTTCCTATTCTTTGCACATCACTTTAGACGGTTTCTGCCATTGTAGAATCTTTCCTCAAGTTTAACCTGTTTACTTACTTCCTATCTGCAACATGCACAGACGTAAATGGTGCGAATTTTCGTTTACCTAACACTTATTATTACCTTTCCGGCCCCAATAGTCAACCTCACCTGCTCGCGCGGACAAATACTTTCATCCGCGGCGGTTTTCTCTGGAAACCGTGGTGCTCCCTGCTAGACAACGGACGAGGCAATGGCGACCGAGCAATGGCGGTATAACCACACACCCAACCTACAGTTGGAAGAGGCTGCAGGAGCCTGCGGGATCAAATAACCCCGAAAGACTGGTGCAGAAGGCAAGGGGAAACCACTGCAACTATTTTCCCGAGAAAATCGTTATGGTAGTAAATACACAGGAGATACTTTTGCCATGCAACCCGCTTAGCAACCGGCGCCGTGCTGCGTCCGGGGCGCGCGGTGAGAAATGGACTACTGGCCATGCAGAAGTAGGAAACCAGGCTTCTCATGGAAAATCTGCTACTGGAACTTCAATCAAGCTTCGTAAAATCCAAAAGATAGGGACCTGGAACGTACGAGGCTTGCTACAACCAGGAAAACTGGACATTGTGGAACGAGAGGTGACCCGGTGTGGATTAAGTATTTGCGGACTGAGCGAAACCCACTGGAAGAACAACGGTCACTTCATTACTGATACCCACACAGTCTACTACTCTGGGAATGAAAGTGAAAGCCGAAATGGAGTTGCTTTACTTATTCCAAAACATCTGGGTAATTGTGTACTTGGTTACGAACCGGTAAGCGATCGCATAGTCTCTATGAAACTCAAAGCTCTACCTGTCAACTTGAACATCGTCCAAATATATGCGCCTACTAGCCACTCTACAGATGAAGATATTGAGAGGTTCTATACTCAGTTGCAGATTACCATTGAGAAAATACCCAACAGAGAGCTACTTATTATTTTGGGTGATTTTAATGCAAAAATAGGTGCCAATGCTCGACAGTACAGTGATTCAGTAGGGGAATTTCGGACTTGGAATGAAAAATGAGAGAGGTGAGAGATTTATGCAATTCGCAGATGAAAACAACCTGGTAGTTACCAACAGTTTATTCCAGCACCATCCTCGTAGATTATATACTTGGACATCGCCTACAGGACACCGCAATCAGATAGACTACATCCTTATCCAATCGCGTTGGCGCACATCCGTCCTCAATGCGCACACAATGCCCGGTGCCTGCTGCGGCTCGGATCATGAACTTCTGATCATTAAAACGCGATTAAAACTCAAATCTGCCAGAACTCCTAAGAAACAAAAAGGATCGTAGTTACGGATATGGAGAAATTCACTTCCACAATCGAGAATAACTGGTCAGAATGGGTAGAAACAAAACGCAGTAGGCCAAAACCAAACGTCATGTGGGAAAAAGCCAAACAGCTTATCCAGCGCGCATCAACAGAGTCCAAAACGCAATCAAAGACGCATAAACGGCAACACTGGATGACCGACGGCACTCTTGCTCTGGTTGAAGAGAGACGTGAAAAGAAAGCTCACGGAGCAGATATGAGGACTATCAACAAACTGTCTGCTGAAATCCAAGCAGCATGTAGGCGAGACCATAAAAACTACCTTCATGCTATCTGTCACGAAATCGAGTCTCATTCTGAAAGACACGAATCGAGAGACATGTACCACAAAATTCGTGTGATCACTAAAACTTTACCATCTAAAACCTGGGCTATTGAAAACAGCGATAATCGTGTGGTAACAGAGTTAGATGAAATCTCCGAAACATGGAAAGGGTACTGTCAGTCGTTGTTCCTGGACCCGCACTGCCGCGATTTCCGAGCACAGTCCCTAATAGTGAGGATCTGGAACCGGACATTCTCCTGTCTGGAAGTTAGAGCTGCTATAAAACACCTCAAAAGCGGAAAAGCCACTGGAAGAGATGCTATCCCCATAGAAACCATAAAAGCTCTAGGCAAGTATGGTGATGAAATTTTTCACGCCATCTGTAACGAAGTATGGAGGACTGGAAATTGGCCGGACGAATGGACTCACACCATATTTACCCCCTTACACAAGAAAGGTTCTACAAAGAAATGTAACAACTACCGCCTTATCGCTTTGATACCTCACGCCAGCAAAATTTTGTTACATATTCTCAATGAGCGTCTGAAAACATACCTGTCCAAGGAGATTGCTCCAGAACAAGCCGGTTTTGTGAAGGGGAAGGGCACTCGGGAGCAGATTTTGATTGTTCGCCAGATCATTGAAAAAGCGCGAGAATTCAACAAACCGGTGTATATTTGCTTTGTGGACTTCTCAAAAGCGTTTGACTCGGTTAAGTGGCCTGTGTTATGGGACACATTATTGCAAATGGGCACGCCTGTACATCTGGTCCACCTTTGAGACGGCTTTACGAGGATGGAACAGCCTCGGTACGCACAGAAAACGCCTTGTCAGGAAGCTTTCACCCTAGTGCCGGAGTACGCCAAGGATGCATTATATCACCGCTCTTGTTCAATGTATACACTGAGTTAGTAATGCGTATCACTCTAGAGGATTGGACAGACGGTGTGAAAATTGGTGGATACAAAATTGCCAATCTGCGTTATGCTGATGACACCACCCTCTTTGCAACTAGTATCCAACACATGGAAGATCTGCTCCAGAAAATGGAACGTGTTGGCCTCGAGTTCGGACTGAAAATAAATCGCAGCAAGACGAAGATAATGATTGTTGATCGCGCAAACAGTAATTCGCCAGAAGTAACTAGAATTGCGAACTGTGATGTGGTCCAATCGTACATTTATCTTGGCGCTCTGATTTCGCATAACGGTGGATGTATCGATGAGATAAAGCGACGAATGGCAATCACTAGATCGGCAATGGACAAAATGAGAAAAGTATGGAGGAATCGTAACATCACTAAGACCACAAAAACCAGACTGGTGCGCACGCTTATATTCCCCATATTTTTGTACGCTGCTGAAACGTGGACATTACGAGAAGTGGAAAGGAAAAAGATAGACGCCCTAGAGATATGGTGTTGGAGAAGAATGCTTGGTGTGTCTTGGACAGAGTTCCGCACTAACGTCTCGATACTCCAAGAACTCGGCATTAAGCAGCGTCTATTTCCCATAGTACAATCTCGCATTTTGTCATTCTTTGGACACGTTTCAAGGAGAGACAACCGATCGATAGAACGGCTTGTTGTCCAGGGTAAAGTGGAAGGCTCTCGACCGCGCGGGAGGTCACCCATGCGATGGACCGACCAAATAAAGTCCGTGATTGGCGGTTCACTTAACGAGTGCAGCAGGATGACTACCAGCAGGGAGAAATGGCGGGACATCGTAAGGCGCACGTTGGCGCCCGTCTCCAACACTACATGATGACCACGACCACTCTGTCAAGAGTGATACGACTAAGAAGAACACTTATTAGGAACACCTGAATCGCAACCGTTTGCGTCAATACGTGTGTGCGCTGCTGTTAGCGTGGTCGCGAGAAACGGCTCTCGGGTGTCAGTGTATAATAATGGAAGGTAGACCAATTTGACATCTTCATTCTTTAATTTCACTAACGGCCTTTCTAAAAAGACTTACGGCCTTTTTAGAGTTCTTGGTTCCAAGTTTGAATTAGATGCTCTTTGTCTTTTATAAATTTATCTGATGTTACCCCGATCAGCACATCCCTCATGGCAGCTACATGAGAATGCTGTTAAATTGCATGCTGACTAATCGTAGTCAATCAATTTAGGAAGTTATTGTACTCAATAAAACACTGAGTGTTCTCTGCCTACCCCTCTGGTAAAAAGGCGTGATTTTATGTCTGTATAAAACACCGACTTACTTTGCCGATGTTCTACTATAAAGTACCAACTAGTACATACATAGTACATCGTCAGACCCATAATTTGGCCAGCACGGCGGCAGGCCACGTGTTGGGAAAAGTGTGCAGTCACGACACGGGTGTTGCACCCGCGAACCAGCCCATCGCCTCGTTTGGACTTGATTAATGACGCACAAGTCTCTATTAGCAAGGTCTTATGTGATTAATGCTCACTTGTTTTTTTTAGTATGTTATGAATATTGTACATCATAGTGTGAAAGGGTAACAATAAAAATGCTTCTAATTGCTGACTGTACTCTACTGCTTCGATTAATTCATTCGAAAACTATTTAATTCCAAATTAAGTCTCCAAATATGACGTCACTCACCAAAACTTCTTCGCCACTGCACTCCAGTGGTTGTGAGGTCCACATAATATGAGGTTAACAAGCACAATACACCCTATTGCGCCCGTCGACCTCATCCTAAAGGCCTGCCAAATAAAAGCTAATAACGTACAGTTGCGTTACGTCACTATACGTGGTTTGACAGGTTTTTTCAGGATTAAATCAAATCTGCTTATTGTGTTAAAATGTTCCGGATAATTAAACGGCTTAACCCATTTCGTAGCGTTCGCCCCAGTCCGCCCCTGTCGCCCACACCTCGCATAAGCATGACGTAGTGGCGGCACGCTCGCCGAATGCTAACGCACTACGCGCCGCGCATACGAGTGCGACCAACTACCCACACACGCGACCTAGCCATAGTAAAACGGAAAGTAAGTGTACAGGATAACAGTAATGTATGTGTCCCATCGTGCAGTCAGTTATGGTGTGATTAATTAAAGGAAATTGTTCAAAGTCAAAGTGATTGTCAACAGTCATATGAGCTGCATAACTAAGTTGCCCTTTCCAGGTACTGCAACATGAGGCAAGAGATTAAACATAACATTAATTATTCTTAAATATAAAATATTCAACAAATCATTGTGATAATTTTGTTATTTTCTAAATTTACAGAATATTTCCGCTCTTGTAACATCTATCTTTGTATTTAACTGCCTTATCTAGGTATATCTCTATAAGTTAATATTATTTCAGTAATGAATTTTGAAGTTGTTGGATTCATTGCCTTCTGACTCGGTGATTGCTTTTGGTTATAATTTACTCAGAGGCAGTAGCTAAATTGTTGAAGAAATTTGATCTGTTGCAAAGACGTATCTGTGTAGGTCTAACTAAATTGTTATAAGATGATCATCTACAGTCTACAGTACATATTACAATGGAATGTAGCAGATATTACGTCCCGTTTTTGATGAAAAACCTCGATCACTCTCTCAATCACACACTCTCATCGTAACCCAAGGCGAAACCAAGAATCGAAACGTACCGTAGATGTTTACACATCCAAATTGTGTCCTACTTTTCCACTGACGTGTCAAGTCCCGTTTTACACACGAAACTGACTTACTGTCTCCGTTTTACTACGTGTTGTGTCCGGTGGGGTGCCTGGGGAGCCGTGCGTGCGCGCCCGGCCTTATGCGTGCGGGGCCTTCGAGCCGCCTTAAAAGGATTTATGTGTTTCGTGTTCATTAATGGATACGTACGTTACTTCTGTTTGAGGCGTACAGACAGTTTCGTACGATGCTGGTCTAGGAGTAATTATCATGAGTTTTGTATCTAGGCTGGTATTTACCACCGGTCTTTAAAAAATATTTTCGAAAAATATAGGAGACAGATCGTTGTCCTTTATTTTAGCCAATTTAACACTGTTGGTGACGTTAATTTTCTCGATTAAAGGTAACTATCTCAGCATCTGTATATCGATTAAATTTTTAGCTGTGCCGCCCTTAAAAAGCCGTAACTTGACCCTAGATAATGCAAGGAATTTTAATCGAAAAAGTCTAAATGTAAGCTTTTTATTGGAAGCCAGGAGTAGTAAATAAGAATCACCAAATTCCCAACGGTCGATCTGTAAGAAATAATAATGAAGCTAATGAGCTTTGCACATTTACTCACTAACCTAGGTACACAGTGACGCAAGTAGTCAACAATGTAAGGAATTCAGTAAACACTACCCACCACGTAAGTTTAGATACAAAGACGGCTAATACCAAAATAAACAGTTCATAATGTACACGTAGTGTCGGTTTGAGTAAGCAGAGGAGCGCCTAACGACCGATCACGGATACGATGAGAGGCCCCGCGCTGTCTGATGTCAGGGAATCACCTAAAATCCTCTTAGGAAACAGTGAGTCTCCACCATTCTCAATATAGCTAGAAAAACGAACCCTAAAATGGTTAATAAGCTTTTACAAGAGGCTCAATTTACGTAGCCATTGTGAGACTTGGTTGGTCTGGGCTAAGCGTCGACACAGGACTATTTCAAACATCAATGATAAGATTCACTACTATTTGAAAGGTTTAAGTCCAGAGTTAATATCAAGTTGGGATGGTCAGTAATGAAGAGGAGCTGGAAGATATCCAGAAAACCCTTAGGATTTTGTAGAGACGTATATGAACATTATAGTATTTGTGACATGACACTCAAAGTTCCTTATTCAGGCATACTCGTCCTAGAGTTTGATATGTGATAAACAATACACACACACAGCATCTTCCAACATCTTACTTCCAGCACTGAATTATTCATCATTGGTCCATTGGGACACGAGCTAAAAGTGGCAGTCAATGTTAACTTGTGCTGGCTTATTAACGTAATGGATGTGTAAAAATAAGTTAATTTATAGCTATTACGCCTTACAAATTGTCAAAATCGCACGAGTTGTCCTTGGAGGCCAGCTGCGCGCGCAGATGTGCGCAAGATGGCGTCTCCTTACCATTACCATCACAAAGGCCTCACTCAGGACAACTTAACAACTTAACTGGAGGCACGTGATATCATTGAATTCGATACGAGTCATGTGCAGTACGAACGGTGGTAATATTACAATACTTAATTATAATAATGATGTTGATATTGAAGAGGCACGCGAGGAGTATTTTTATTGCTGACCTAAGTAGATGGCGATGCAACTAAATAATATTTCCAATACCGTGCGCTTTAGTCTTTTGAATTTATTTCTGCTTTGATTCTGATTGACAAGGCAACAGGTACAACTATTAGGTCATGATATAAAGAAATGGCGGATTAAGCTCAGCTATCATATGTATATCTATGTTTTTGAGCCTATATTTACTACGTTTTGCACTGTTAAAGAACTAACACCAGGAAGCATACAGAGAAGGTTCTATTTCCAGTACCAGAACGGAAATATATTTGGAAGTTAGCAATGTTAAACAGATTATCTTTGCAAATGTCAATATCGCAATTAATCCTGACATTGGCCTCGTGTCCAAACAAAATCTACGTTTCATTAACACTGAACTACCGGTATACTATAATTATCATTATTTTTGCAGCCAGGGCCATATTAAAGCGGCCTCATCAAAATACAAGAGTAAGACCACAAATAAATATTTGGCAAAAGGAAGTTATACCCTGTACACGGAAAATATGCGTTTCTTTTCCTAGAGATGACGTGAGGATATTTAAAGCAATTAAAAGTGACCTTCTTACAACCCGTTTGGTTTACCGAAACCACAGTCGGGTGACGTGGTGCTGACACGTCAGGAGGCAAATTAATACTGACGTAGCATGCCACACTGTTCTTTTATTGGTATAAACGTTGCACTCTTGCTCTTTTTATGCTAGTTTACTAGCATATCACTATCAATCAATATCAGCAAACCATAGAGTCAAGTTAGAACATTAAAGTGTTAACTTAACGTATGGATTGAACAAGGGATATAATTGGGATTGTATCCTTTGGACAAGCTTTATACGAAACGGCTGTTATAAACTTTTATGAACGTGTAAACAGTGTACTGCTCCGTAACTTCTAAGTTGTGAGCTCCTCAGATTTAGATTCCATAACTATGTGTCAAACTTATTATCATCATCATCAGCCCATATACATCCCCACTGCCGGGGCACCGGCCTACCCTAAACTAGGGCGATCAGGCCTTAGTCAACCACGCTGGCCAAGTGCGGGTTGGTCGACTTCAGTCGTGGGTCTTCAGGCGGGGCGTGAAACGGCATTTAAGCAGGCCTTCAGGGTGAGTGCGACAGGCTCAATACGATCTATGCCTGTCGACCTCATATTTGGATCTCACTACCGCTTACCATCAGGTGGAGTGAGGTCATCTTATTAGCCTTTTATAAAAAAAAAAGGTGTGCAGGATTCCTCACGATGTTTTCCTTCACCATTAAAGCGTCATATAAATTTGAAACCTAAACCTTATTATAACCGAGAAATTCGAAGCAGGCCTGAAACGGTCCCGTAGTGTGCGCTTGCGCAAACAAGGATGTCGCATTGTTGGCTCAGGTGGCGTTTATGTAACGCGGCGTAACAACTAACGGTGACTCAGGCCTGCCAAGCAGCCCGGAGCCTTCGGTATTGTTGTACACAGTATATAATATACTTAATATATCACTCTAAACTCCCATGATTACAACCGTGTCGAAATAATAATAAATAATAATAATAAATTTCTTTACAAGATTCAATAAATTAACCTAGTACATACAACATTTGTTATACAAATACCTGGAGCTCATTAAATTATACAAAATCCAGGCCTTGTTTAGTTTGGGAACCTCTGTTCTCTTCTTATCTGTTGTATTGTATTCTTTCAATGCACAATGTGATTAATATTAGGTAAAGTTATTCCAAGTTTTTATATTGTAACTAATTGTAATTTTCAAAGTCCATGCTCCAGATCTCCTGATAAGCGCTTTCAATGATTGTTACCGAAAATTAATTGATATAAGTTATGCGAGAAAGTACATAGCTGTGACATAGTATAAAGTTACAACAAGTGGAGTTTTTAATATCCTTTAAAGTTGCCAATTTTTGAATATCCTAAACTAGCATGAAACGAATGGTAAGTATGCTCATTCGCATTGCCACCGGTATCAAATGCCGACCAGAAAGGTGCGATGTCCCTGGTTAAACAACCTCAGGTAAAGCAATGTCAATTTAACCAGTATATTTGACATTTGATATCATTAAGTCATAAGACCCTGATAAGGCGTTGACCAGTCTTTGCCAAGGAAATACAAGAATTTGACTTCTATGTAGGTCGAATCTCAAATTCAAAATTTAAATTCAACAGTCTAATATTTGAAAAACCACAAATAATTCAGAAAACAGGTTTGTTTTATTAGGACCTTTAATTTACTAGTTTCTAAATTTTTAACCGATGAACCCGCACTCCTCAGAGGTCGCTGGTTCTTAGAACCGAAATAACAGAAAATTTTAAACTTGTTATTAATTAGATGTAGCAAACGGAATCTTGATGAAATAATTAAAATATTTGTGGGCATGGCGATATTTACGTCTTGTGTATTTTCTACAAATATTTTTTTAGCTATACTGGTTGAACCGGTCATGCTGATAGTTCTATGCATAATTTAAATAAAGTTATTTCTGATCAACATTCATATTTAATAGAGGTCGCGACGCGTGTAACATACATACATAAAATCACGCCATTTTCCCAGAGGGGTTGGCAGAGATCACACCTATATTTAAATCTATGAAGGCTTTCCCTATTAAATTTCTTTAACGATATCTTATTTCAAAATGAAGTTGGTTTGTAAAATCGCTATCCAGTAGTAAATGCCATCAATAAACTACATCTTTCAGCAATGTAAATGCAGACGTGCGACGATTTAAAAACATAGGGTTATTGACAATCCAACAACAATAATCAATTTTAATGTTGAACGAAGCAAGGGCAATGAGCTACAAAACAAATATTTATGAGTACAGCCGTCATCATCATAAAGAACTCTTAATTGGGATCGTAAACAATACACCATGTGCGACGACGACGACCGAAAAATAAACAGTAATAATAAAAGTAAAAGGGACTATAAAACTATGTTAAACGTTTGTTGTACATATAACTGTAATTGTCGCTTTAAAGGATAGGGTTATTTGACAGCAATATACGGTAAAATAACTTTCGAGGATTGTAAAAACTTTTGTAAGCATATTTCTTTTCATGTACGACTTCTCAGAAGTGAACAGGTCAAATGAAATAGAAACTTTTGGAATGATAGCTGGTTTTACTGTGTTATTTTCCTTTTAAACGCAAGGAGAGAAGAATTTTATCTACGCTCATTAACTTCCAAAAAATGGCAATGAAATCTAATTTTAGCGATGGGTCACATTTGGGCGAAACATTTGATTTTTGATTGAGACCTACCTTTTTCAACGACGAAAGGTCGACGACATATATTTGTGTAACCTGAGGTGATTTAATGTGTTATGATTTGATGGCCGAACATTATCGTATCGACAAAGTGTGTCCCATAAAATATTCATCAACAACGCATCAGTGTAATCGAAATTGAATTGAAACCGTTCAGGGCCGTTGACCAAATCCGATTAAGTTCGTTGATTATAGTTTAAGACCGATTACTGACGTCATCCGAAAACTCGATTCCTCGAAACGAATTCGTGTCATGGATGGTACCCTTAATTACACCTTGTTTCGGAACTAGTTCAACCGTCTATTGTCTCAATGCGACTGTGTTTACCTTCGTGGCAATACTTTATCGCTTCTTGGAACTTTACCTTACTCCTATAACGTCTGTCTGGGGTATAATATAGTGGCTAAGGGTATTTTGGTCCGATGTTATGGTCGCTGCCGAAAGGGAAAGTTCCTTTTGCTTGTAGCTTTTATCATAAACATACTTTAGTTTAGTTTGCACACAGACGTCTGTGATTTCGTTTTATTTTTCACTGGAATTTTGAATAGAAATAGACACTTTAGCATAAACTCCCGTTGCGTAAACATTCAAGTGTTTGAATAACGTTTGCAAATGCAAATAACATTGTTATTGCAGGAAGGAAGCTTTAACGACAGCATCAAATTGCGGAAGCAGCCAGCCTGAATCACTCGTATACATACGAGTGCCTCAAACGTACACATGTACTCGTACATCGTACATGTCACATCGACTAATGATGACGTCTAAATAACCAAGCTACCAAACAAAACATAGGACAAAAGATTCCCACCGCGGCGTTCGATCCGTGAATCACACGTGTCCGTGTGTGGGTATCTGTGGATGCTCTCGTGTGTGGGTGCATTTGTATGTCGGGTGGTTATCAGCGCGTATTTACATGATGCGGGAGCGATCGAGTGTTTACGTTGCCGGGGCCTTGGCACTGAGCGCGCGTGACGTCACGATCCATGATGGCCGCCGCGGCCACAATGTGCACACGCAACGCTCACATTATAGCTACTAGAGCTCGTTGGCTTTATAAATGCTGAAGTACATTTTTTGATGGAAAATGCTCTATTGCGCCGCGGGTTTTAAAAATAGAGTAATTTATTGGTGAAATAACGCCATCTCGTGTATCATGAGATTGCGTGTAAACCAGCCCTGTTTGAAAGGTTAATAGAGTGCCAGACACCAACAATGAAATCCGCTCCGCTTGAGTACTAAGAAATATTTAGAATGTTACATACCTAGCTTTCATCAATATTTGCGCAGGTATCTCTAGTGATAAAAGTAATTAATTCACTTATCTATTTACTTATCTTCTGACGTAATTGAATCATTATGTCGGACCATTATATTCTAATCAAATTAATAAAAAGGTTATTACCTAGTATCTAAAAAAACAGATGGTGACTTAAAAATTATAATTATATGTATTTTCAACATTTTCAGCTCAAAAAATCCGCTCACTTGGAGTTTTTCCGCAGATAAATCCTTAAATGACTGGACTATTTGTAGATCCAAAAACCCCTGATACGATACTTTTGATACCCAATAATATCTTGGAAAAATCTTCTGAATTATTCTTAGATATAGTGAAAGGGCAAACTAATTACTAACACAAGGTTGGATATAGTAGTTATTTTAAGAATGTTGTAATGACTTCAATAAATAATAATAGCGGTACGGTAAACCCGACAAGGACTAGCGACTCATACAGTACATAATAATTGCATGTTAGGAATCCTAGAGGCCCGGCAAAATATCTAGGTTAAATTTAGCTATTCTTTTAAACTGGAATAATCTCAATAATAATAATCTCATAATTCAACGAATTAAAGTGATACATTTTTTTTCCTTCATATCACCATATCAATGATGAATATTGGCTAAGAAGATATTGTTACGACGTTGTCACAATCCTTTCAAAATAGAAAACGTATCTTCTAGGAAAATATACTCATATAAATATCTCTGAAATAAAAGTCAATCGGTTTCTTATATCCAGAATTATGATTGGTTACTTGTTATTATTCTATAAATAAAAGTTTCCCAAGAAACGCGGATGATTTGAGTTCTTGCTAAATCTTGACTGAAGCTGTTGATTGTATGTTATAAATAAATAAATATCGTACATATGGCAGCAACATGGCGTCTAAAATAGTCGGTTGACGTCAGCCAGCGGCTACCACTGTCAAGGACCACATTTGTGCGTATTTGCGACTCACAACTTGGTCGTACTCGGTGAGTAGATCAAACTGTTTCACCAATAGAGTGTTCTGTGAAAAAAATGCTTGTGAATTAGATGTGTTTAGCAACTTAACAGATATAGTACAATATACTTAACGTTTTAAAAGGTTTAGGTTGCTTCAAGTCCACCATGTACGATGGGAACATTTTGTGGCAATAGACTGTAACTATGACTGTGTTTATCATGAAATTATCAGTAGGTATTCTTGGGCAAATCCAAAATGGCACTGCTATTTTTTAAACAAGATGGTACACTATGAAAATGGCAGTTGTTTCCTTAAACCTGTTCTCGTGGTATTTTGATAATATTCAGTGGACAAACACAGAACGATACAGTTTTATATAATTCTATTTATCTTTTGTACAAAATAATAAACAGGTTCTTGTTCAAAAACAAACTCGTTAAGTCCATATATAATCCTATTATAATAATTATTATAGAAACTTCTGGAAATAGCATGAAAATACCTCACATCACAAATAGTTCCAAACATTTATATTGTTACAAATAATAAAGCCGAAGATAAAATTATCAAGCGGCAAATCAAAAATCAGCGAATCTATAGTTTAGTAATAGGCTGACATGATTGACTCAATGCCACGAACTCCTGATTCGATGGGCTATCAGAAAGCACTGGAAACATTCATGAACTAAGCTGACTAAGTCAGAAAACTTCTTAATCCGGGTGCGTTACCCATGTAGTAGTTGAACATGGTTAGTGGTGATGAGAGCTATCCGCTCCCCCGCATAGGGGTGAGAGCCATCCAATCCCCCGGTGATGGTGATAAGGCTACTCGAAGCCATAATCGAAATCAGTTAGGAAGATAGCTCAGACGCAAATAGGCCGAATCGGTTCATCAACTTAGTGACAGACAAATTCCACTTAAAGGACTTCCTATCTAGTGGAGTAGCAATCGTAAGACTTTTTAGGGCAAGTACCACACAGGACTATGTGATTACCAGCTGCTGGCCGGAGGGTACCTGCCTAAGTGCATAACTCGTGACCTGTTGAACCTATTTAGATAGATCTAGATTATTTTTTTTTAATTAACTTTGTCGCGGGCCACACATGCCACATATAACGGCATCGGAGCACAATTTCACCACCATCGTATGTAGAGTGGTAGTCTCTTTTTTAGATAGCCCTCTCCCAATTTGCCTCAACCCCTGATGTGGTGGCGAATCTTTTTGAGCAGGTACAGTAACCTAATTGTTTCTGTCGTGGCGATATCCGATACGCAAATAGCCTGATAACGGATGATGGACGGTGCTCTGACGCAGGCCCTGGGCCTTGACAGTGGCGCGTGACGTCAGCGCGCTATTTCTGACCCACCACCTTGCCTGCCACATGTTGTTTGGCCTCTTTGACGTATCAATGTTTGAAGTCGATTGCTATCACTTACCTATCGTACTACCGCCTTAACAAACCTTAATGTCCTTCTAATCATCGATCTTGCCCACCTTCATGAATATCTGGCTAATTTCGTGTGAGTTAAACGGTTGAAGAAACAGGACACAATTTTTGGCAATTCTTGGACCTACTATTCCCTCGGTCTAATGACTAATCGCATGCAGAATTTTATTGGGCAAATTTTACAAAAATTCAGACATTTATACCAGCTCTGCGTTCACAATATGATAGTATAAGTGCGTACTATATGTGGCATAGATACACTGACCATTCATGTACTAATTACAAGTTATAAAAATAACACGGTACAGTAGTTCTATTCTAAGGAGTCAGAAACAAGGTCAAACTTCTTATATTATTTTTTAAACGCTGCTTTTGATACTTGTATATCGTATAATTATTTGTATTATTATTACATTAGTCACTGTATCGTGTCTTGAATTGTATGATGCAACAAGCTACCACATAACGGATAATTCCATGATAATTACATCAACTGTGATTATCCTATTCATATTGTTACGACCACGAGAGACCGTGCAAGCGGAATTAGTCTTATAGTCGTATGGATAAGGTCTATATTCGCTTGCACGATATTACGTCACACTCTCTGGTCGGTCGTAGCGAGCTCTAGCGTGTTCTAGAAAAAGTAATAATAATAATAGAGTTTTCGCCGCCCGGACCGCTCGAGAACATTCTCAACACTACGCGAAGATACTAGTAATAATAATAATAGAGTTTTCGCCGCCCGGACCGCTCGAGAACATTCTCAACACTACGCGAAGATACTAGTACGTCCTTGCTGCGTATAAAAGCGGGATGTAAGACCCGTCGTGACAGTTCCGATTTGGAAAGCGAAGCGAATCAGTCTCCTGCGAACTAGAAGTGATCGAGTGCGTTACCTGCGAATAGTCAGTGAAATTCAGTGTTTTAGTGTGATTCAGTGCTTTAGTGTAATTTAGTGTTCCGTGTTTAGTGTTGTAATTAAGTGTTTTTAAATTGTGTTTTTAAGTGTTTAATTGTGTAATTGTTAGTCGATAAATAAATTAATTGTCTTTTGGTGACTTTTGGCGTATCTTGAATTAAACGTACCCCGTTCCCGCAACAATTGGTGTCAGAAGTGGGATTCAAGATGCCTCTTACACCACGAGAAGACAGTGAGGGTCGAGTAACAAGGAGTCAAACCGCGGCCCTGCAAGAGGGTGAAGGTACTTCAACGGAGGGATCGATTCAAACACCGATTGGGCCTGTGGAGCTTGCAGATTTATTTAAAATGCTGCAGACACAAGCCAGCCGTCAGGAGGAGCAAGCCCGTCGCCAGGAGGAGCAAGCCCGTGAGCAAGCCCGCCGCCAGGAGGAGCAAGCCCGCCGCCAGGAGGAGCAAGCCCGCCGCCAGGAGGAGCTAGCCCGACTTCAGGAAGCACAATTTGCTAAACTGAGGGAAGAACAAGCCCTTCGCCAGGAAAAGCAAGACCTTCGCCAGGAGGAGCAAGCCCGCCACCTGGAAGAGCTAAGCAAGAGTTTGTTGGGGGCTATTGAAAAGAAGCACGAAGTACTAGAAAAGCAGATTGATGCTCTCAAGGATGATGTGATGAAACATGAAGATCGATTCACCCAACATGAAGATCGAATCACCCAACACGAGGATCGATTGAGCCAGGTGGATGCTGAGATGCGACAGCTGCATACCAAAATGGCAAGAGTGGGGACCCGGGGTGCTCCGGTAGTGTCGGATTCTCCGAAAATCGAAGTACCCCACTTCGATGGAACGACGTCTTGGGCAGCATTTTGGTACCAGTTCGAGACCGTGGCTAAAGGAAAGGGGTGGAACGAGGAAGAGTCCTTGATAGCTCTGACTCTGGCTCTTCGAGGAGATGCCCTGCTCAGTTTGGAAAACCTGCCTTCGGATAATCGAACTTTAGGTGCTCTCCAAAGAGCACTAGAGGGCAGAGTACAGCGACAAACACCTGGAACACGCGTATAGAGCACAACTCCGCGATCGACAGCAGAAGCCTGGTGAGAGTCTGCAACAATGGGCAACGGAAATCGAAAGGCTAGTCAGACGTGCGTACGTGTCATGCCCGACAATGGTAGAATCAATGATCCCGCAAGCTTTCTGTGATGGAATTAGAGACGCAGACGTCAGACACACCGTGAAATTGAGCCATCATCAGACCTTACAGGAAGCTCTAGCCCATGCTTTGGAGGTGGAAGCCGTGCGTCAAGACGCTAGAACTCAACGACTTCGGGAGGTTGTGGTGAAGGAAAAACCTTCTTTGGGTCCGATGTGCTATGGCTGCGGCGAGAGGGGCCATATTCGGAGTAGTTGCCTCAAGCGAAGATGGCCACGTAGAACGACAGTAGCGTCCTCTACACAGGTGGACGCAGAAGAGCTGTCGTTAAACTAGAAGAAGCCAGGGCCGTGGGGCGGGCGCTGGCTGGTCAACATCGAGCCCCTACCGTCACTGTTTCACAGATTGGTAATGGGAACAACCTTACAGTGGTTGGACAGCTGAACAGCGTAACGTGTCATCTTACTATTGACACCGGTGCTTCAAGAACAATAGTGCGTCCGGAGCTATTGAAAAGGACTATTATGTGGAATCAGAGACCATCCGTTCAGCTTCAAACAGCAACAGGCCAGCCAGTTACCGTCTTCGGTGAGACGATGGCGAAGATAACCATTGGAGAACAGACCTTTGAATACGGTGTACTCGTAGCAGACATCACGGACGATTGCATCATCGGATTGGACTTTTTAAGAGACCAGAAGTGTGTTGTAGACGTCGCTAAAGGAGTACTTAGTTTCCCCGAACAAGAAGTATTTCTAGAGGGAGCGAGATCATGCGCAGTTTACTGCCTGAAGAATACGACCCTACAGCCGAGATCTGAAACTCTGGTCAAAGTTAGATTCCCTTACACTGCGTGTCAAGGGCGAAGCGTCGTCATAGAAAACTGCGGCGACCATCCGAGTTGGATCACAGCAAGAACTCTGGCCATGACCGGAAAAGGAGCGCTAGTGCGAGTCATCAATCTTAGCGGAGATGAAGTGCAGCTACGAAGAAACTGTGTCATCGGACGGTGCGATGCAGGTCAATCCATCAGAAGGCTGAAAAGGGCCCGGGAACCGGAATCCTGTCAACGAGATGACGTCACGCCGCTCTAGCAAATTGTAAGGACAAACTCTCTGAGCGGGAACTTCAGCAAGCTAAAAGGTTGTTGCTAGATTTCAACGACATATTTTCGAAGGGTGACCATGATTTGGGAAGGACAGGTCTCGTTAAACACAGAATAGACACGGGAGACGCGCCACCAATCAAGCAGCGGCCTAGACGCCTTCCATTTGCCAAAGAGAAGGAGGTAGCAGACATGGTTGCCGAGATGCAGAAGAACCGCATCATAGAACCTTCCACAAGCCCGTGGTCTTCGCCAGTAGTCCTAGTAAAGAAGAAGGACGGCAGCACCAGGTTTTGTGTGGACTACCGATTGTTGAATAATGCAACGAAGAAGGACAGCTACCCTCTGCCCCGTATAGACGACACACTGGACATGTTGAGCGGCATGAAGTGGTTCTCAACAGTGGACCTTAAGAGTGGGTACTGGCAAGTTGACATCCATCCAGAAGACAAGGAGAAGACGGCATTTACGACCGGAACTAGGAATGGATTGTGGCAGTTCAACGTCATGCCCTTTGGTCTTTGCAACGCTCCGGCGACATTCGAGCGGTTGATGGAAAGGGTACTGGTTGGACTTCTGGGTGATGCATGCCTGGTCTATCTGGATGACATCATTGTCATGGGTCGAAATTTCACAGAGCATGTCAGTAACCTGAGGAAGGTTTTCACCAGAATACGAGAAGCAAACTTGAGACTCAGCCCAAAGAAATGCACGTTTTTCAAGGAGGAAGTTGCCTACTTAGGCCACATTATTTCATCGAAAGGTGTAAGGACTGACCCAGAGAAGATAAAAGCTGTTCAAGAATGGCCTATACCAGTGAACAAGACCGACGTAAGATCATTTTTGGGTTTATGCGCATACTACCGGCGCTTTGTACAGAACTTCTCAGATATAGCGAAACCTCTTCATCGGCTCACCGAAGATAAACGAGTATTCGTCTGGGACGCGGAATGTGATCAAGCCTTCGTCAGATTAAAGAACACCTCTGCACCAGTCCTATACTTGGCTACCCGAACAGAGAAGGAAGGTTTATCGTGGACACCGATGCCAGCAATACTGGCATAGGCGGAGTTCTGTCGCAAGAGCAAGGTGAACGGGAAGTGGTGATCGCCTATTTCAGTAAGTCACTTTCAAAACCTGAAAGGAACTACTGTGTGACTCGTAAGGAACTGTTGGCGGTAGTGAAGACTCTACAGCATTTCAACAAGTATCTCGTTGGAAGACAGTTTACCCTGCGAACAGATCATGCTGCGTTAAAATGGCTCTTGCAGTTTAAGAACCCTGAAGGACAAGTGGCGCGGTGGCTAGAGCAACTACAGGAGTACAACTTTACAACAGAACATCGGAGTGGTAGAACGCATTTGAATGCCGATGCCCTATCAAGGAGACCTTGTCCTGTGGCCTGCAGTCATTGTTCTAAGACGGAGACTAAAGAAGAAGTCCGGATGATTACCACCCAGGGACTTGATAATGAATGGAGCGAAGACGCTATCAAAAAGGCTCAAAAAGAGGATAATGACCTAAGGAAAATATTTGAATGGAAAGAGGTAGGTCAGAAACCTTCTTGGAGCCATGTGGCATCATCAAGCCCCATCACGAAAAGTTACTGGGCACAATGGGACAGTTTGGAGATTAAGGATGGAGTACTCTTCAGGAAATGGGAAACACCAAAAGGGGATCAAACAACACTACAGCTGATTGTACCTCGTAAACAAGTTGCTTCTCTACTGAGGTACATACACGATGGGGTATCCGGGGGACATTTAGGCGTGAAGAAGACCCTAGAGAAGCTGAGACAGAGGTTCTACTGGATACACTGTCGGGAGGACGTCGAAGACTGGTGCAAGAAATGTACGACTTGCGCATCAGTAAAGGGCCCACAAACCAGAAGTAAGGGCAAACTCAAGCTGTACAACGTCGGCGCTCCATGGGAAAGAATCGCAGTAGATGTAGCTGCGCCCTTTCCAGAATCCGATGAGGGAAACAAGTACATCATTGTGGTCCAAGATTACTTCACTAAGTGGCCTGAAGTCTTCGCTACGCCTAATCAAGAAGCAAAGACGGTCGCCAAGAAGTTAGTCCACGAGGTAATTTGCCGATTTGGTGTGCCTCTTGAGATACATTCAGACCAAGGAAGAAACTTTGAGTCAGCACTGTTCCAGGAGGTCTGTCAACTGTTGGGTATGCATAAGACCCGTACTACACCAGCACACCCGCAATCCGATGGCATGGTCGAGAGATTCAACCAAACGTTGGAAAACCACTTGGCCAAAGTTGTGGACGAGCATCAACGAGACTGGGACCAGTACATACCGCTTTTCTTGCTGTCCTACCGATCTGCGATCCACGATAGCACCAGCGCAACCCCAGCAATGGTAAACTTCGGTCGAGAAATGCGGCTTCCGGTAGATGCATTGACTGGGACACCGCCAGAAGCTCCGAAACCAGTAACCGAATACGCGGCTGACCTACAGAAGCGCCTGGATGAAGTACATGCTCTCGTTAGAGACTGCAGTCTAAAATCTAGCGAAAAGAATGAAAACCCGTTACGACCGCAAAGCTAACACCGATGGTTTCGATGAAGGGAGTCTGGTTTGGTTACACAACCCACTCAGGAAGAAGGGCAAATCACCGAAGTTTCAGCCCAGGTGGGAAGGACCATACAAGATCATCACTAGGCTGAATGACTTAACCTATCGGATCAAACAAGGGACAAGAAGCAAGCCGAAAATTGTTCACATTGATCGATTGGCTCGTTACCATGGGTCAAATGATGCTCGGGACGAGCATGACTAAGAGGGGGATAATGTTACGACCACGAGAGACCGTGCAAGCGGAATTAGTCTTATAGTCGTATGGATAAGGTCTATATTCGCTTGCACGATATTACGTCACACTCTCTGGTCGGTCGTAGCGAGCTCTAGCGTGTTCTAGAAAAAGTAATAATAATAATAGAGTTTTCGCCGCCCGGACCGCTCGAGAACATTCTCAACACTACGCGAAGATACTAGTAATAATAATAATAGAGTTTTCGCCGCCCGGACCGCTCGAGAACATTCTCAACACTACGCGAAGATACTAGTACGTCCTTGCTGCGTATAAAAGCGGGATGTAAGACCCGTCGTGACAGTTCCGATTTGGAAAGCGAAGCGAATCAGTCTCCTGCGAACTAGAAGTGATCGAGTGCGTTACCTGCGAATAGTTTCAGTGAAATTCAGTGTTTTAGTGTGATTCAGTGCTTTAGTGTAATTTAGTGTTCCGTGTTTAGTGTTGTAATTAAGTGTTTTTAATTGTGTTTTTAAGTGTTTAATTGTGTAATTGTTAGTCGATAAATAAATTAATTGTCTTTTGGTGACTTTTGGCGTATCTTGAATTAAACGTACCCCGTTCCCGCAACAATATCATACTAAACTTGTACATACATGATACTCGAGTCATCACATCTATAGTTACGCAATACAATTCGTTTTTATTATTTGTGGTTGTACCAGGAATAGTAAGTATATAGTTTTTGTATCGTCCATGGCCAAAGACGAACAAAAAACGTAATGCTTCCTGTATAGAGAGAGGCACGCCTTCTCATGTTTATTGTAGTACATCATTTTAGTTTTATCTATTTGTGGTTTTAGCGGCTACAATATTGTGTAATTTATGCATTATTTGTATTTTCGGCGTGTATCCTTTTACGACGTTTAAGATCCTTTTTAACCGACTTCAAAAAAAGGAGGAGGTTCTCAATTCGTCTGTATGTATAATATTTTTTTTATGTATGTTCACAGATATTTTCGTCAATTATAGACGAATTTCAAAAATTTTTTGGTTGGATAGAGTTCACTTCCGAGGTGGTCCCATTTTCACCAGTCTCGGATCTGATGATGGGATCCAGGAGAAATCGAGGGCAACCTTCAAATTTTATAGGGACATGTACCGCGTTTTGCATATTATCTGAAGTCATATTGGCATTTTGCTTCTGGCTATCATAATTTTATGATGCTGAGCTGATGATGGAAGGTCAACTCCTTAATAGTTATGAGTAAAAGAATAATTATTTCAATACTGTATACATATTAAGACTACTAGTTATAATATCAGTAGCATTACAGGTGAGCTAAACTATTAGGTTGACCAGTCTAGGATCTGATGATGGGATCCAGGAGAAATCGAGGGCAACCCTCAAATTTTATAGGCACATATACCGCGTTTTACATATTTTCTGAAGTTATATTGGCATTTGCTTCTGGCAATCATAATGTTATGATGCTGAGCTGATGATGGAAGGTCAACTCCTTAATAATTGGGAGTAAAGGGATAATTCTTTCAAATCTGTGTACATATTGATACTACTAGTTATAATATCAGTAGAATTATAGGTGAGAGAACTAATAGGGTGTAAAAAAAATTGAACACTAAAAAGGATGAAAAAAAAATTGTAAACAAAAAAAAAAACCGCCTTCAAAAACCCGACTCACTAAAAATTACAAAAATAATATAATACTCATTAATCTGGGTATGAATTTGATATGTTGTTGAAGGCGGTGCCACTTAAATTTTTGAGGAAAACTGCATGAAATATAATCACATACTGCTGATAGTTCTGGGCGAAATCGTGCAAAAGCTCAAAACTGTCACTAAAGTGTAGTCTCTTTAAAATACACGGACAGTAGAGTTAGTAATACGTATCTGTAATCAGCCTGTTGGATATGGATATTATGGACAATTATACATTATTAGGAATATTGGCTACCCACTGTAGGTCGCTATAAGATTTATCGTAATTAGTAAAGCGTGGATGAAGTAAAGCAGGAGGAGGAGTGGGTGTAGCCAGGCCAGTAGATGACTTACCATCGGAACAAATCTACCCGTAGTGTGCTCAAAATGACAGCTTCACTCTGCTGCACCGGGGTTTTTGCATTGCGAGACGCATTAGCATCTGAGCTGGTCCCGCGATCGCCATAATTGCCGCCAATTACCCGCGACGCCTTAGATCTATTCGGACCGCGTAATATTTGCACGTGAGGTGCATACTTAGCATGCCTTGGGAAACGAGCGTTTGCGCTTGCAACTGACTAAGAATTGCATCGTAGAAGGGATACAGTGCATTAGTAAATAATGGACGATAGTTATTCACTGTTCTTTCGCTCCTTCCCTGCCTTTTTCAATAAAGATAGATTTTTTTAAGAAGCCCACCAATGTTTTGTAATTGATATGTACAAGTTTATACTATTGACTTACGGTGAAGAAAATCGTGAAGAAACAAATGTTGCAGTAAAAAATTTCAATGGCTCTGTGCAGTCGAACAACCCATATTACGCTAGCGTGGTTGGTATATGGTCTTAATTAAACGTTACTTCATAAGTTACAGGGAAGCTCCATATCAGAAGTATCATAATACTAATCTGAAGTTACTATTATTGATACTTCAGATGGTAGTGTTTCAATCATTGCTACTCCATAGACGGCTACCTTCAAAGCTTATATGCTCTGTTGATTGATAAATATGATGTATATCATCAATTGAAATGCACCTTCTGCGCATAGTTGGTCGTGCATCAACCCGTTGTCCTTGCCGAGAGAGCATTCGGTAACGTATAGTACCAGAACCAGTTTACTGAGAAAAAATAACCGCACCACTTGGTACTGCGCGTGGCGAGCTCCGAAGGAGACAGGCAGTTTAAGCCATTACGACACTTTAAAAGCTATCGTATGGTAAAGAATATAGCTTTTAAGTTATTAGATAGATTACCATATGATTAGGGAGCAGAAATGCAAGCCAATTTCCAGTCCCTATTAAGTACCGTGAAAATTTACTGATTTGAAGGCGCATTGGATAGTCTTTCTATCTAACGCCATCAGTCGTGGGTTCGATTGCCCCTCGAGACAAAAAAATGTATGATGAATATCGGTGTTTGTTTCGTGTCTGGTTGTTTTATTTATATATAAAGTATATTTGGCTTTACGACATTTATATTCATCATCAGCTCATATACGTCCTCACTGCTAGGGCACAGGCCTATCCTAAACTAGGACGATAGCCGACTGATTAAGGTCGTTGCTTGCCATGCGACATTAATATTATTGGATGCTAATTACAAAAATTGTACAAATCTAAAGTAGATACCTCAATGCCTAAATTGTTCTGTTATACACCTATCTAAATAGTGTGAAGTATTTTTTTTTTTTATAAAGAGGCTAACAAGATGACCTCACTCCACCTGATGGTAAGCGGTAGTGAGATCCAAATATGAGGTCGACAGGCACAATAGACCATATTGAGCCTGTCGCACTCACCCTGAAAGCCGTGAAAAAGGAGACCACTGCTGCGGCAACAACGAGACAAAGCGTGGAGTCTCGCATTGGTATTGAGCTGTGCGGGTCGGAGTTGGCCAGTCCGCTGGACGGAAGGGCCCCCGTGTCTACGGGTCTCCCAGGCCGCCGGGCTGACCCGCACCGCCCGCACAATACCGCCGCTAAGACTCCACTGGTCCAGCGCTTGCCGCAACAATGGTCCCCCCTGGCTCCGGTTCGTACAGTGCTGATCCCGGAACGCGACCTGACCAAGAGAGGTCAGAGTCACTTGGCGGGTTTTACACAACTGTATGGTGGTAACAGCAACCGGTCGACAAAATGTCTCCCACCCATAATACGTTGGTAGGTTTATAGAAACTAGCCAAGACAGACCTTCATAGGCTATCACCATACATTATCTTATGTTATAAGAAGATATGATAGGTATGTTATAGTGTTACTTATAAATAAATTTCTGGGTTGACCATTGAACTTGGCACCCATTTAGATCTCACTTCTTTTGTCGCTGAAGTCAACAACCAAGGCAATATTGAACTTGGCTCTCATTTCACATTTATGTTTTTGATTGGATATCATTACTTTTTGTAGAAAAGTATATATCATCGTAACGCCGTGGGTCCTTTGAAAAGGACAAATTTAACACTAAAACTAGACTTTATGTAGGTAAGTAATAAATATGAAAACCGACTATAAGTACCTACTCTTAATTGTAAATAAGTAAGTATACCTAAATATATACTTAGTGCTCTGCCTTCCCCGGTATATAGGCGTTATTAGGCACTAATTAGGTATTTATGTTAAGCGTTCATAATAGAACCTAACATGTGTTCCTTCCTAGCGGGGCCCCCCGAGCTACACTTGTAAAACTAATGGCAATGCTTCGGTGGCTCAATGTACCTTTCGAGTTTATCAACAGAATTGAATGTACCTGCACCGTTTTGGCAGAAATTACGATAAAGTTACTGATCTTCCCAGCTGGGCCTCGTCTGTTTAACGTTCGAAATACATGAAAAATATACTGATCTAATATACTTCCAATGTACCTTCCGATTTATGAACCATATTCAAGGAATCTTTTATAGAACCGAACAAATTATGCTTTAAATTCTGTCTTCCTAGCTGGGCCCTCTGTAATTAAAGTGAAAAGGAATAAAAAAGTATACAGTTTTTATGTTTTTCCAAATCATTATTTTGCATCTAAATTTGGTAAACTGCGAAGAACTAAGAGGTACATTGGAAAAACATAAAAACTGTATACTTTTTTTTATTCCTTTTCACTTTAATTACAGGGCCCTCTGTAATTAAAGTAAAAAGGAATAAAAAAAGCTAGGAAGACAGAACTTTAAAGCATAATTTGTTCGGTTCTATAAAAGATTCCTTGAATATGGTTCATAAATCGGAAGGTACATTGGAAGTATATTAGATCAGTATATTTTTCATGTATTTCGAACGTTAAACAGACGAGGGCCCAGCTGGGAAGATCAGTAACTTTATCGTAATTTCTGCCAAAACGGTGGAGGTACATTCAATTCTGTTGATAAACTCGAAAGGTACATTGAGCCACCGAAGCATTGCCATTAGTTTTACAAGTCTAGCTCGGGAGCCCCGCTGGAAGGAACACATGAACCTTACCTAATTATTAAAAAATTGCCAGTTTTTTATTTTTTCCTTTGTATTCATGTAATTACCTATCTGCATACCAAATTTTAACTCTCTAGGTCATTTGGAACTGGGTTAGAATTTTTGATCTGTCAGTCAGTCAATGATAAAAATGAGGATTTTTGGACATTTATATCTAAATAACTGTTTGAGATAAGCTTATGAAATTTAGAACACATATTTATCTCGCAAGTCACAATATATGAGCCAAATTTGATACGTTTATGTGAAATAGTTTTGATTTATGAGGGGTTCAAAAGTGGTTCCAAATGGTTCGTGTAATATTACACACGGTGCGGCTCGCCAGTTCTGTTTCCTGAACCTTGGCTTGACACGCTACCGCGTGTCTAGATTTTAGCTCAAATAGGTGTTGATATCTTTTCCAAAATAATTTAGTTGCTAAGTTTCAACTGATCTAGAAGTATCTAAAGAAATGATCAAAACTATTAGTCCCGTTTTAGAATCGAATCTATGTCGATTCATCGACAGAAGTCCATAATTTATATTTTTGATTATATGAATTTATGATGTGATATTTGATTTTTTCAATTGGATTAATGACATGTATTGCCAAGTGCGAGTCGAACTGCAACTATATTATAAGGCTGAAGAGTTTGTCTATTTGTTTGTTTGAACGCGCTTATCTCAGAAACTCACTGGTTCAAATTCAAAACATTATTTGCGTAAATAAATAGTTGAGAATGTTTAGTCTTTTTTGCATTATTTACTACTTCTTCTTCCACTTTAATATATGTCCTCACATCTCACATCATACTAATATAATCGGCTACTACCTACTAGATGTAAAGTGATTCAAACATGTGTTTTGTTTAAGAGTGACATTTATAGAAAAGTTATTTTAAGATCTCCCTTCAGATCTCGGTTTTCGACTCTAATTTGGGAATGTATGTAATAAGTTTTACTGCACACCGATGCAATGAAGACATTGTAAGGTTGTGTAGTCGACCAACCCGCACTTGGAAAGCGTGATTGTCTAAGGCCTTATCGCACTAGTTAGAGTAGGCCCGTGCCCCAGCAGTGGATACTTACTTATATGGGCTGGATGATTATATATAATTTATTCACTGACCTAAAGTATCACCTCTAGGATTACCTAAACATATCTATATGTTATAGGCAAAGTGTATAATGCAGGCATTCTATACAATGCCTAGGAAATGTATAGAATGCCGAGGTTGCTTAGGCAATGTATGAAATGATACTCAATGTTTGAAGTATTTCACACTTGACCTAGGAAATGTATAGAATACCTAGGCATTGTATAGAATGCCGGTTGAAGCTTTTCAAGAGTAATGTATTTAATCGATTTGTCTTCTCCGTAATTTGGTTAGTTAGATAGGTACCTACTGATCTTTTAAGAGCTTATCCTAATTTTAACTGTCACAAGCAGATAGCGCTGATTTAACATATTGCATTATATCGGTTGGTATGCCGTGTTTTTGCGTACCGAGCGTTTGTCACATAGGAGTTCTGTGACAAACTAGTTTGGCCTAAGCTAAACTAGTTTTTCCGTCACAGGTATATATGGATTGGTTTAAAAAATTTAACACAATTTAAAAGAGTCCTATGTATTTACATAGGACTCTTTTTTTAACTCAGTCTAGGAAGTCCTGAGCTCACAAGTAGGTACTACATAGTTTATCCCAGGGCCAAACGAGTTTGTCCTGAAATCGGGTTTGTCCGGTAACATCTAAATATATAAAAGGAAAAACTGACTGACTGATTGATTGACTGGCTGACATATCGACGCATAGCCTAAACGGCTTAACGTAGGCACTTGAAATTTGGAAATAACGTAGCTAAGGTACCGTAGAGGTGCACTAAGAAATTAATTCCCAAAATTCTTGCGGTAACGGGAATAAGCGGGAAAATCTTTTTGTATGAAAAATCTAAACCACTTAAGCTAGATGTGTTAAATTTGGCATGCAGGTACAATAGTAAACTTTAAGCTTAGTTGAAACAGGATATTTGAAAAATTCTTACGGGAACGGGAGTTAGCAGGAAAAAACTTTGTATGAAAAAATCTAAACCGCGAAAGAAAGATAATTGAAATTTGGCATGCAAGTACCTTAATAAACGAAAAAATTACTTGCAACGCGATATTGAAAAAAATTCACGGTCATAGGGGTAATTGGGAAAAACCTTTTATATGTAAATCTTTAGTTTACGCGAACAAAGTCCCGGGCACAGCTAGTATATGTATATGATCAACAAATTGTCAAATACATGTCTAGATATCACTGTTCTTGAGTTAAAGCCTGGTGACAGATGGACGGATGGACCATTTATGGGTTAATGGACGGACTCAAAACCAATGCTACCTAACCCCTCTACGCAAAGCAATGACATATTATTCAAAATATACCGAGGTTATGGTTGATTTACTCTGTCTGAATAATAAATAAATAAAAATGTTTATGGTCCTACCCGTGTGTATCATTATACACATTACCTGATGCACTTCGGGCATTTTATACAATACCTAGGCAATGTGTGAAATTTATAGTATTATACACATTGCCTGAACGTTTTAGGCATTGTATAGAATACCTAGGTAATCTATACAATACCGGATTATACACATTGCCTATAACATATATGTAACATTACGCAAGACGTGATAGCCAGTACTTAAGTGTTATGTACTGAACTAACTAACCCGTATCTAACACTGATAACATCGAGTGCTGACGTCATCGAGTGTCTTATCTACTCAATTACGCAAATGCGCTTCCATTAGTTAGCGTGTTGCGGAATTAGCATTTATTTAGGTATTCACAGGCAACAGACAGCCGTACATGCGAACACTTACGTCACTCGAAACTCAAGAATTGTCAAGAATGGTTTTAAAAGTTATTTTTGAAGGACTACTCTAAACATTTCATCTCTTTATTAGCGGGCACAGTGTCAAATATTATATGTGTATATTAGATTTACCTTAGACTGCAATCACTTGATATACGATCTAAAACCAATGAAAATGTTATAATTGTGTGTTCGTTGGATGGTTAAGATTTACAGCATCTATATTTATGTTTAAGAACAAGTTATCTTTTTTATTTTTAGTTGCAAGTGTCGTAATAGGCGAAAGCAAACAGCCGCGCCTAATTAAATAACAATAAAAAAAAGT